>SJXQ01000265.1:487311-539585 GCA_006408695.1 Aepyceros melampus
TTTTGAGATTAGTTGTTTGTCAGTTGCTTCATTTGCTATTATTTTCTCCCATTCAGAAGGCTGTCTTTTCACCTTGTTTATAGTTTCCTAGTTAGAATGGCTGTGATCCAAAAGTCTGCAAGCAATAAATGTTGGAGAGGGTGTGGAGAGAAGGGAATCCTCTTATACTGTTGGTGGGAATGCAAACTAGTACAGCCACTATGGAAAACAGTGTGGAGATTCCTTTAAAAATTGCAAATAGAAATACCATATAACCCAGCAATCCCACTGCTGGGCATACACACCGAGGAAACCGGAATTGAAAGAGACACATGTACCCCAATGTTCATTGCAGCACTGTTTATAAAACTTTTAAAATAAAGTTTAATTTTTAAAAATTAATAGCAATAAAAATAAGAGATGTGAATTTATAGAATCTACTTTGGTATGCTCTAAAGCAAATAGGCTAAAGCTAACTGTAACTAATATTTATGAAAATTAGGTGAAAAGCTTTCATCTTTACCATGCAGTTATACGCTGTTAACATTTTTTTTTACTGATTTTCAATATAGTTTAAAAATTTTATACTGTCTTTTACATGAACTTTTTAATGTAGCTGAGATAAAACCACATACCACTTAACATTATGTTTGTTCTACATGAGAAGACAACAGAGTGAAGTATTTAAGACTCACATGAGTGCAAGTCCCCCCTCCTGGCTGTGTGATCATATCAACTGTGAAAATGGAGAGTAGATGAGAATATGCCTAGCAAGAACTTAGAGCATCTAGCATTATCACTTGATAAATATTTTGTAACTGTTATTAGTTTACTATAGCATCATAGTTGTTTGTTATACCTTAATAAACATGTTTTATAATCAGAAGAAAATTATTACATAACAATATACAAATGTTCAAGAGTAAATATTTCCTATGTTTGGGTCATAGGGCCCAAATGTAGAAGATGGGCCCCTCTGTGGACTGCAGGTTGTTATAAAACCCATATCATAGAAGATTTGGAAAACAGAAACCTTAAAATAATTTCTTGCTCAATACCACGATTTTAAACAAATTAAGATGTTTTAGTGTTTAATCATGATTTTTTCAAATATGCGTTAACATTTTTCTCTGTTATTAAAAATTTTTCCAAACATTTTTCATGGATACATAATATTCTGTGTAGTTTTACCACTAGGTGGATACTGTTATTTATTGCATCATTCACCTAATGAATAAATATTGTCACATAGCAAATAATTCCTTAGTAGACATTCTTTTTCATTAGATTTTATAGATTTGCTTTCAAATGGAATCAAATGCTTCTGAGGTGTCATTTTTAAATTAAGAAACCTTCTGAGTGGACATGAGTATAGTGAATACCGATGTTTATCCATCTCTTACCTTTAACAAAAAGCAACATATTTGTCTTTCTTGTTTTTATGAGCTTTAAAAAATATCTTAATACATCAGCAGGTAGAAGATCACAGATTTGCTTTCCTCAAATTTACATTTATTCCAACAATGCATAAAAATGTACATTCTTTGCCATATCTTTGATTGCTAGTAAATTTTAACTTTAAGTATTATCTGTTTGTGGTTCCTTTTTTGTGAATTGTGTTTGGGTTCTTTGTCCACTTACTGTTTGGACTCCTCTGTTTTCTCACTGTCTTTATATGAGATTTATGTACTAAGTATATTAATTTTATTTATCATCTTGTAAATATTTGAATATTTATGGTGATTTTAATTAGAACAATTTTTAGTTTTTTGTAAAATCTTTCTTTTTCCCATAGGCACTGTCTAAAAAATTGAATGATACTCATAATGAGCTTAGTGACATTAAACAGAAAGTTCAAGACACTAATCTGGAGGTTAATAAACTGAAGAATATATTAAAGTCTGAAGTACGTATATATTATTTTCCCTTTGGCCCAAGATAGCTGAATTTTCACGAGAGCTATTGATCAGTTGCACTCATAGGAATGGCTGCATCAAGTGCATTTCTTTAGGGCATAGCATATTCTAATGTTGACAGTTGTGTGTTAACTAGATATTTAGAATGTCACCAATATCCAGAAAGGTAACTCTAGAATGCACCCCTTTTGGTTTGCCACTTAGCCATTTTAGATAAGTAGAACCCTCCTAACTGGATGGAGGACAAGGGTCCAGAATCAACATGGGCTCACTTATATTTGGAAATGATAATTGACAGTTACAAACCTTGACAAAAGAGGCTTCACCTGATTGTGTAGCAAATCAGAATTGATCACTCTGTTGTGGGACCATCTGTTTCTTAGGGCCAGAGGGCAATGGCTCTCTTCTCCATTTCTCTGTTAGTAACCAGTTGACATAAAGCTGTAGGGCAGTTTTAAAAGATTGATATACCATAAGTGTTACAGAAAGAAGGTAGAAATTGATGTGAGTAAAATCCAGTTTATACTATACCACGTATCTCCCAAGTACATACTCTGTACACAACTGTTACTTTTAGTGCAGTAATAGGAAACACACATCTGATTCCTACTGGCACATTGGGAATATCTGAATCTTAAAAGTCAGTACAGTAGATTAGTATGTTAACTTGTTAATCAACAGACTTGACACAGATCCTTCATATTGGTCAAGGTACCATTAGACCGCAGAGTCAGACACGACTGAGCGAGTTCACGTCACTTCTTCACCATTAGACCACAAGGTGGCGATATTAACTGAATTTCAACCAATCTCATGATTAATCATATTTGTGAGAACTGAAATCTTGATTTGAAAGTCTTATACAATTAGAGGTGTTGTTTATTGTAATTTTGGCAATAAATTTAGCCCAGTGTTTCTGAACTGTTTACTAACAAGTAGGAGAGAAAGAGATCTAGGGTCTTTTAAATTAATTACCAGAATTATAAATAAGTTTTTAGAATGAGTTAGTCAAACCATACTATTAAATAATTTTTTAAAATATATTTTTAAAAAGTAGCTTCATGATTATTACTCAACATAGTATATTGTTTGTGGAGCTGATTGTTTTCTTTTAGAAATAAGCTCCTACTTTAGTCAGTCTATAGGGTCTAACAGTGTGTTTCTTATGGTACACCCAGTATATACCTGAATGTATATGTATGAATAGTGTTTATCAGCATAGGTTTCATTTTACTTCTGAGCAACTTCAGGCAAGTTGTTAGAACAGAGAACAAAGGTGAATCATAGAACAACAGCCTATGGTGGAGAAGATTAAGGCTTGGGTTATGAATGAAAGGCAGGAACCAGATAGGAAATACACCAAACCCAGAGAATTATCAGCAGCTGATGCTTAAGATATGCAAGCGGTCAGAAGCTCTATAGTCACAGTACCACCCAAAACAGCAGCCAGAACACCGGAATACATAGATACAAAAGGTCAGGTCAAGGCAGAAACTCAGAAACCAGACCAGCAAGGAGTCAGCAAGCAGATATATAGGGAAAAGAGGCAATGAGGAGTTTTGTTTAAACAAAAGCAAATGTAAAAACATTCATTGAGGTCTGGAAGATAAAAGTAAAACCATAACCTTACTAGAGTGTGTGTGACTCAGGAACCAGGGCAGATCCTGGGCCCATTTCCTTTTGTTAATTATTGATTGACCAATTTTCTAAACTGAGAGTATAGACAGGATTCCTTGAGGTTAGGCTATAGATGGTCCTCTTGACAAGTAAATTCCTAGTGACCTGGCAAATAATGTTTAATTTGCATCCTATGCTTAACATTTTATTCTTTTAAAGTAACACCTAAGGTTTGGTTTTTAGGAATCTGAGAACAGGCAAATGATGGACCAACTCCGAAAAGCCAATGAAGATGCTGAAAACTGGGAAAATAAGGCCCGTCAAGCAGAGGCAGACAACAATACCCTCAAATTAGAACTAATCACTGCTGAGGCAGAGGGGAACAGATTAAAAGAAAAAGTAGATGCCCTCAATAGAGAGGTCGAGCAGGTAAGTTTGGCAAAATATGCTTGTTGTACATCCTGCATCATATTTAAAAGAATTTTGTTTGGCTTTCCATAAATTAAGTGCATAACAAACACTTAGGTTGTCTAAGTATACTGTGAACTGTAGTCTGTCTGTTAACTGTTCTCCACACTGGTTCTCTAATCTCTTAGCTAACCTGCAACTATTAATAGAATAGTCTTTAGCATTTTTTAAAATCAGAAACTATTTCAAGCACACAAAAACAGTGCCCTCCCCAAAAGTAATATAAAAGGCCCAAAATAGAGAGGTCGAGCAGGTAAGTTTGGCAAAATATGCTTGTTGTACATCCTGCATCATATTTAAAAGAATTTTGTTTGGCTTTCCATAAATTAAGTGTATAACAAACACTTAGGTTGTCTAAGTATACTGTGAACTGTAGTCTGTCTGTTAACTGTTCTCCACACTGGTTCACTAATCTCTTAGCTAACCTGCAACTATTAATAGAATAGTCTTTAGCATTTTTTAAAATCAGAAACTATTTCAAGCACACAAAAACAGTGCCCTCCCCAAAAGTAATATAAAAGGCCCACATAAGCCCATGTCGAAGGTTGGAGAACGCTAACATTTTGCCATATTTGTAAAGAATATATTTATCATGTAAATGTCTTTATTTAAAGAAACAAAACCCTGCAGACCCAGCTCCGCATCCTTTCCCTCCCGCGCTCTTGTGGTCACTTCAGCGTCCTTTCCCTCCCGCGCTCTTGTGGTCGGTGTGTAGGACTTCACCTCAGCGCCTTTCCCTCCCGCGCTCTTGTGGTCGGTGTGTAGGACTTCACCTCAGCGTCCTTTCCCTCCTGCGCTCCTGTGGTGGGTGTGTAGGACTTCACGTCAGCGTCCTTTCCCTCCCGCGCTCTGTGGTGGGTGTGTAGGACTTCACGTCAGCGTCCTTTCCCTCCCGCGCTCTGTGGTGGGTGTGTAGGACTTCACGTCAGCGTCCTTTCCCTCCCGCGCTCTGTGGTGGGTGTGTAGGACTTCACGTCAGCGTCCTTTCCCTCCTGCGCTCCTGTGGTGGGTGTGTAGGACTTCACGTCAGCTGTAGAGCTCTCTTGCATATGTTTGCACTTCATCTACCTGCCGATCACCCACACATGATGTATAATGCTTTGTGTGCTTTGAGTTTTGGGGAGTTTGTTGTTTTTTAAAAACAATTATTAGGGTGTAGTTGCTTACCAATGTTGTGTTAGTTTCTACTGTACAGCAAAGTGAATCAGCTGTGTGTCTACATAGATCCCCTCTTTTCCGGATTTCCTTCCCATTCGGGTCACCACAGAGCACTGAGTAGAGTTCCCTGTGCTGTACAGTAGGTTCTCATCAGGCATCTGTTTTATACATGGTGTCAGCAGTATATATGTGCCAACCCAAATCTCCCAGTTCATCCTATCTCCCCCTTTTCCCCCTTGGTACATAAGTTGTTTTCTTTACATCTGTGTCTCTGTTTCTGCTTTGTAAATAAGATTGTCTATACCAATTTTTTTTTCAGATTCCACATACGTATGTTAATATATATTTGTTTTTCTCTTTCTGACTTACTTTGCTCTATGATAGGCTCTAGGTTCATCCACCTCATTAGGACTAACTCAAACGTGTTCTTCTTTATAGCTGAGTAGTATTCCGTTGTAATGTATGTGCCACATCTTCTTTATCCGTTACTCTGTCAGTGGACATTTAGGTTGCTTCCATGTCCTGGTTATTATAAATAGTGCTGCAGTAAACTCTGGGGTGCATGTATCTTTTGGAATTATGATTTTATCTGGAATATGCCCAGGAGTGGGATTACTGGATCATATGGTAGCTCTATTTTTAGTTTTTAAAGGGAACACCCAAACTGTTTTTCATAGTGGCTGTACCAATTTATTGAGACATTCCTACCAACAGTGTAGGAGGGCTCCTTTTTCTCTGTACTCTCTACAGCATTATTATTGTTTATAGATTTTTTTGATGATGGCTATTCTGACAGATCTGAGCTGATACCTTGTTGTAGTTTTGATATGCATGTCCCTAATAATTAGTGATGTTGAACATCTTTTTCATGTGCTTTTTAGCCATCTGTATGTCTTCTTTGGGAAAATGTTTAGATCTTCCACCCATATTTTGATTGGGTTAATTGGCTTTTTTTTTTTTTATATTGAGCTGCATTAACTTCTATATTTTGGAGATTAATCCTTTGTTAGTTGCTTCATTTGCAAGTATTTCCTCCCATTCTGAGGGTTGTCTTTTTGTTTTGTTCATGGTTTCCATTGCTGTGCAAAAGCTTTTAAGTTTATTTAGGTGCTACTTGTTTACTTTTGTTTTTATTTTCACTATTCTAGGAGGTGGATTGAAAAAGATCTTGCTGCAATTTATGTCAAAGAGTGTCCTGTTTTCCACCAAGAGTTTTATAGTATCTGGCCTTACATTTAGGTCTTTAATCCATCTTGAGTTTACTTTTGTCTATGGTGTTAAGAAGTGTTCTAATTTCATTCTTTTACATGTAGCTGTCCAGTTTTAACTTTCTGTTTTAAATTTCATAGATTTTTTTCTTTTCTTCTCCGTCCTTTCAGTTTGCTTCTTTTTCTAGTTTTCTAAGGTAGAAGTTTAGATTATTGACTTTAGATCTTTCTTCTTTTCTAATAAATGCATTCACTGCTACAAATTTCCTTTAACTACTGCTTTCACTGCATGCCACTAATTTTGATAAGTTATATTTTACTTTAGTTAAAATATCAAAATATTTCTCTTGACATTTCTTTTCTGAGCCATGTGTTATTTAAAACTGTGTTGTTTAATCTCCACATATTGGGGATTTTCCAGTTACCTTTCTGTTATTGATTTCCAGTTCAATTTCACGGTGGTTGGAGAGCATATTTAGTATGATTTATATTTTTTTAAAATTTGTTAGGCTGGGACTTTCTTGGCAGTCCAGTGGTTGGGACTTCACCTTCCAAAGTACAAGGAGTGTGGATTCAGTCTCTTCCAGGAGTTCAGATCCCACATGGCTCAGGGCCAAAAAACTAAAGCATAAAAAAAAGCATCAATGTTATCACAAGTTCAATAAAGACTTTAAAAATGGTCCACATTAAAGAAGATCTTTTAAAAAATTGTTAATTTATGTTTTGTAGCCCATATGTCGTCTACTTAGAGAATATTCTACATGAGCTTTAGAAGAATGTATATTCTGCTATTGTTGAATGAAGTTTCTAGACCTGTCAGTTCCAGCGATTGATGCTGTCCAGTTCAGCTGTGTACTTACTCATTTTCTGCCTGCTAGATCGGTCAGTTACTGATAGGAGCATGGTGTGGTCCCCAGCTATAGCTGTAGAGTTATGTGTCTCTCCTTGCCATGCTAGCATTTCTTCCTTTCTGTGTGTTGACATATTGTATTGTTAGATGTATACACGTTATGGGTTGTTATGTTTGGTGAATTAAGCTTTTTATCATTATTTATTGTCTCCTCTTTATCTCTGGTAAGTGTCCTTGCTCTGAATCAGCTTTGTTTAAAATTCATTTAACTACTCCAGCCTTCCTTTGATTTGTGTTTGCATCTTTATATTAAAGTGAGTTTCTTGTAAATACATATAGTTGAGTTTTGTTTTTTCCCCATTCTGACATCCTGTATATATAAGTCCATTCACATTTGGAATGATTATAGATATAGTTGGGTTAATAATTCTCATATTTGTGACTGTTTTCTATTTCTATTCTCATATTTGTGACTGTTTCCTTGTTTTATGTTTCTTTTCTGTCTTTTCCTCGTTTATTGCTTTTCTGGCTTTGATTGAGTATCTTTTATGATTATATTTTATCTCGTAAATTAACAGATACTATACTTCTTTTTTAAAACTTTTTAAGTAGTTACCCTACAATTTTCAGTATACATATATGACTAACTCTGCATTTTTAAATAGCACTATATGACTACAGGAATAGTGGTGTCTTTAATGTTTATTTGAAATTCCTCTCTCCCATCCTTTATAACATTACTGTCCATCATTTTACTTATCCATGAGCTATAATCACTGAATAAATTGTTGCTATTGTGTTGAACCCACTGTTATCTAGTAAATTAGTTAAAAATAAGAAAAATAAAAAATTTTATTTTACCTTCATTCATTCTGTCTCTAATGTCCTTCCTTTATTTGTGTAGATATGAGTTTCTCATATGTTATTGTACTTACTTGAAAATCTTTTTTCAACTTTTCTTCCAAGGAAAATCTACTAACAACACAACCCAGGGATTGAACCTGGGTCTCCTGCCCTGCAGGCAGATTCTTTACTGTCTAAGCTACCAGGGAAGCCCATGACCATCATCAGTTCAGTTCAGTTCACTTCAGTCCCTCAGTCATGTCTGACTCTTTGCAACCCCATAGACTGCAGCATGTCAGGCCTCCCTGTCCATCACCAACTCCTGGAATTGACCCAAACTTATGCCCATTGAGTCGGTGATGACATCCAACCATCTCATCCTCTGTCATCCCCTTCTCCTCCTGCTTTCAATCTTTTCCAACATCAAGATCTTTTCCAGTGAGTGAGCTCTTTGCATCAAGTGGCCAAAGTTTTGGAGTTTCAGTTTCAACATCAATACTTCCAGTGAACGCCCAGGACTGATCTCCTTTAGGATAGACTGGTTGGATCTCCTCGCAGTCCAAGGAACTCTCAAGAGTCTTCTCCAACACCATACTTCAAAAGCATCAATTCTTTGGTGCTCAGCTTTCTTTTAAAGTCCAACTCTCCCATCCATACATGACTGCTGGAAAAATTATAGCCTTGACTAGATGGACCTTTTTTGGCAAAGTAATGTCTCTGCTTTTTAATATGCTATCTAGGTTGGTCATAACTTTTCTTCCAAGGAGTAAGCATCTTTTAATTTCATGGCTGCAATCACCATCTAACCATACTTCAAAAGCATCAATTCTTTGGTGCTCAGCTTTCTTTTAAAGTCCAACTCTCCCATCCATACATGACGGCTGGAAAAATTATAGCCTTGACTAGATGGACCTTTTTTGGCAAAGTAATGTCTCTGCTTTTTAATATGCTATCTAGGTTGGTCATAACTTTTCTTCCAAGGAGTAAGCATCTTTTAATTTCATGGCTGCAATCACCATCTACAGTGATTTTGGAGCCAAAAAAAAATAAAGTCTGTCACTGTTTCCACTGTTTCCCCATCTATTTGCCGTGAAGTGATGGGACCAGATGCCATGATCTTTGTTTTCTGAATGTTGAGCTTTAAGCCACCTTTTCCACTCTCCTCTTTCACTTTCATCAAGAGGCTCTTTAGTTCTTTTTCACTTTCTGCCGTAAGGGTAGTGTCATCTGCATATCTGAGGTGATTGATATTTCTCCCAGCAATCTTGATCCCAGCTTGTGCTTCTTCCAGCCCAGCGTTTCTCATGATGTACTCTGCATAAGTTAAATAAGCAGGGTGACAATATACAGCCTTAATGTACTCCTTTTCCTATTTGGAACCAGTCTTTTGTTCCATGTCCAGTTCTAACTGTTGCTTCCTGACCTGCATACAGATTTCTCAAGAGGCAAGTCAGGTGGTCTGGTACTCCCATCTCTTTCAGAATTTTCCACAGTTTATGGTGATTCACATAGTCAAAGACTTTGGCATAGTCAATAAAGCAGAAATTAATATCTTTTTGGAACTCTCTTGCTTTTTTCCATGATCCAGTGGATGCTGGCAATTAGATCTCTGGTTCCTCTGCCTTTTTCTAAAACAAGCTTGAACATCTGGAAGTTCATGGTTCATGTATTATTGAAGCCTGGCTTGGAATTTGAGCATTACTTTACTAGCGTGTGAGATGAGTGCAATTGAGTGGTAGTTTGAGCATTCTTTGGCATTGCCTGTCTTTGAAATTGGAATGAAAACTGACCACTACTGAGTTTTCCAAATTTGCTGGTTTATTGAGTGCAACACTTTCACAGCATCGTCTTTTAGGACTTGGAATGGCTCAACTGGAATTCCATCACCTCCACTAGCTTTGTTCGTAGTGATGCTTCCTAAGGCCCACTTGACTTCACATTCTAGGATGTCTGGCTCCAGGTGAGTGATCACACTATCGTGATTATCTGGGTCATGAAAATCTTTTTTGTACAGTTCTCCTGTGTGTTCTTGCCACCTCTTCTTAATATCTTCTGCTTCTGTCAGGTCCATACCATTTCTGTCCTTTATTGAGCCCATCTTTGCATGAAATGTTCCTTGGTATCTCTGATTTTCTTGAAGAGATCTCTAGTGTTCCCCATTCTATTGTTTTCCTCTGTTTCTTTTCACTGATCCCTTAGGAAGGCTTTCTTATCTCTCCTTGCCATTCTTTGGAACTCTGCATTCAAATGCTTATATCTTTCCTTTTGTCCTTTGTTTTTTGCTTCTCTTCTTTTTCACAGCTATTTGTAAGGCCTCCTCAGACAGCTATTTTGCTTTTTTGCATTTCTTTTCCTTGGAGATCATCTTGCTCCCTGTCTCCTGTACAGTATCATGAATTTCCATCCATAGTTCTTCAGGCACTCTATCAGATCTAGTCCCTTAAATCTATTTGTTGCTTCCACTGTATAATCGTTAGGGATTTGATTTAGGTCACACCTGAATGGTCTAGTGGTTTTCCCTACTTTCTTCAATTTAAGTCTGAATTTGGCAATATCGTGATTATCTGGGTCATGAAAATCTTTTTTGTACAGTTCTCCTGTGTGTTCTTGCCACCTCTTCTTAATATCTTCTGCTTCTGTCAGGTCCATACCATTTCTGTCCTTTATTGAGCCCATCTTTGCATGAAATGTTCCTTGGTATCTCTGATTTTCTTGAAGAGATCTCTAGTGTTCCCCATTCTATTGTTTTCCTCTGTTTCTTTTCACTGATCCCTTAGGAAGGCTTTCTTATCTCTCCTTGCCATTCTTTGGAACTCTGCATTCAAATGCTTATATCTTTCCTTTTGTCCTTTGTTTTTTGCTTCTCTTCTTTTTCACAGCTATTTGTAAGGCCTCCTCAGACAGCTATTTTGCTTTTTTGCATTTCTTTTCCTTGGAGATCATCTTGCTCCCTGTCTCCTGTACAGTATCATGAATTTCCATCCATAGTTCTTCAGGCACTCTATCAGATCTAGTCCCTTAAATCTATTTGTTGCTTCCACTGTATAATCGTTAGGGATTTGATTTAGGTCACACCTGAATGGTCTAGTGGTTTTCCCTACTTTCTTCAATTTAAGTCTGAATTTGGCAATTAGGAGTTCATGATCTGAGCCACAGTCAGCTCCTGGTCTTGTTTTTGCTGACTGTATAAAGCTTCTCTTGGCTACAAAGAATATAATCAATCTTATTTCAGTGTTGACCATCTGGTGATGTCCATGTGTAGAATCTTCTCTTGTGTTGTTGGAAGAGGGTGTTCACTATGACCAGTGCGTTCTCTTGGCAAAATTCTATTAGCCTTTGCCCTGCTTCATTCTGTACTCCAAGGCCAAATTTGCCTGTTATGCCAAGTGTTTCTTGACTTCCTACTTTTGCATTCCAGTCCCCTATAATGAAAAGGACATCTTTTTTAGGTGTTAGTTCTAGAAGGTCTTGTAGGTCTTCATAGAACCATTCAGCCTCTTCAGCGTTACTGGTTGAGGCATAGACTTGGATTACTGTGATATTGAATGGTTTGCCTTGGAAACGAACAGAGATCATTCTGTCCATTTTTGAGATTTCTTCCAAGTACTGCATTTCAGACCCTCTTGTTGATTGTGATGGCTAGTCCATGTCTTCTAAGGGATTCCTGCTGGCAATAGTAGATGTAATGGTCATCTGAGTTAAATTCACCCATTGCAGTCCATTTTAGTTCGCTGATTCCTAAAATGTTGATATTCATCCTTGCCATCTCCTGTTTGACCTCTTCCAATTTGCCTTGATTCGTAGACCTAACATTCCAGGTTCCTCTGCAATATTGCTGTTTACAGCATCGGGCCTTGCTTCCATTACCAGTCACATCCACAACTGGGTGTTGTTTTTGCTTTGGCTCCGTCTTTTCATTCTTTCTGGAGTTATTTCTCCACTGATCTCCAGTAGCATATGGGGCACCTACCAACCTGGGGAGTTCATCTTTCAGTGTCCTAACTTTTTGCCTTTTCCTACTGTTCATGGGGTTCTCAAAACAAGAATACTCAAGTGGTTTGCCATTGCCTTCTCCAGTGGACCACGTTTTGTCAGAACTCCCATCTTGGGTGCCCCTACAAGGCATGGCTCATAGTTTCATTAAGTTAGACAAGGCTGTGGTCCATGTGATTAGATTGGTTCATTTTCTGTGATTGTGGTTTTCAGTCTGTCTGCCCTCTGATGGAGAAGGATAAGAGGCTTATAGAAGTTTCCTGATGGGAGAGATTGAGGGGGAAGCAGTCTTGTTCTGATGGATGGGGCCATGCTCAGTAAATCTTTAATCCACTTTTCTGTTGATGGGTGGAGCTGTGTTCCCTCCCTGCTATTTACCTGGGGAAAGCCAGTCTGCCTGCAATGCAGGAGACCTGGGTTCAATCCTTGGGTTGGGAAGATCCCCTGGAGAAGGAAATGGCAATCCACTCCAGTATACTTGCCTGGAGAATTCCATGGACAGAAGAGCCTGGTGGGCTACAGTCCATGGGTCCCAAAGAGTCGGACTAGACTGAGTGACTTCACTTTCAAACTATGGTGGAGGTAATGAAGATAATGGCGACCTCCTTCAGAAGGTCCCATGCACGCACTGCTACACTCAGTGCCCCTAACCCTGCAGCAGGCCACCGCCGACCCACGCCTCCACTGGAGACTCCTGGACACCCACAGGCAAGTCCAGGACAGTCTCCTGTGGGGTCACTGCTCTTTTCTCCTGGGTCCTGGTGCACAAGGTTCTGTTATGCCCTCCAAGAGTCTATTTCCCAGTCCTGTGTAAGTTCTAGCAGCTCTGTAGTGGGTTAAGGGCGACCTCCTCCAAGAGGGCTTATGCCATACCCAAGTCTGCTGCATCCAGTGCCCCTGTCCCTGCAGCATACCACCGCTGACTCGTACCTCCACAGGAGATGCTCAGACACAGTTCTGTCTCAGTCTCTGTGGGGTCCCTGGGTCCTGGTGCGCACAAGGTTTGTTTGATCCCTCTGAGTGTCACTGGTGGGAATGGGGTTTGATTCTAAACGTGAGTTTGCCCCTCCTACCATCTTGCTGGGGCTTTTCCTTTGCCCTTGGCTGTGGGGTATTTCCTCACATCCACTCCAGCCCTTACCGTCTTACTGGGGTTTCACTGACCTTGGACGTGGGGTATCTCCACATGGCTGGTCCAGCGAAGCACAGCTGCCGCTCCTCACCTTGGACGTGGGGTATCTGCTTTGCCTTATTTGTTTTCTTTCCCAGAGATAATAGTTCTATGCTACCTTTTATCTGTTGTCTGAAAACAGATTTTTCCCTCCTATATATTGTTCATTTTTCTAGTTGTTTTTGGCAAGAGTGTAATTCAGAGCCTGTTAATCCCTCTTGTCTAGATAATAGCTGTTTTAAGGCCCTTGTCTGCTAATACCATCTTTTTTTCATTTTGCATCTGTTTGTATCAACTAATTTTGATGCTCATGGATCACTTTTCCTGCATCTTTACATGTCTGATATATATATTTTTAAACTGAATGCTGGATGTTGTGACTTTACTTTGTTGAATGTTAAATTTTGTTGTCTTCCTTTAGAGAGTGTTGGATTTGTTTTGGCAGCCTCTTAAATTACTTGAATATTAGCTAATACTTTCAAGATTGTTTTTAAGCTTTGGTAGGGCAGATCTTAAGTAGCCTTTCCTGTAAGACAAGTTTAGTCTCACCCCTAAGGTGTGACCCTTCCAGATTCTCTATTAAATGCCCAGTCCCAGGTGTTCTACACTAAAGAGTTTCTTAATGAGGGTGAAAGAGGAGAGTGAAAAAGCTGACTTAAAACTCAACTTAAAAAAAACTGAGATCATGACATCCGGTCCCATCACTTCATGACAAATCAGTTCAGTTCAGTTCAGTCACTCAGTTGTGTCCAACTCTTTGTGACCCCATGAATCGCGGCACACCAGGCCTCCCTGTCCATCACCAACTCCTGAAGTTCACTCAGACTCACGCCCATCGAGTCAGTGATGCCATCTAGCCATGTCATTCTCGGTCGTCCCCTTCTCCTGTCCCCAATCCTTCCCAGCATCAGGGTCTTTTCCAATGAGTCAACTCTTCGCATGAGGTGGCCAAAGTACTGGAGTTTCAGCTTTAGCATCATTCATTCCAAAGAAATCCCAGGGCCGATCTCCTTCAGAATGCACTGGTTGGATCTCCTTGCAGTCCAAGAGACTCTCAAGAGTCTTCTCCAACACCACAGTTCAAAAGCATCAATTCTTCGGCGCTCAGCTTTCTTCACAGTCCAGCTCTCACATCCATACATGACCACAGGAAAAACCAGAGCCTTGACTAGATGGACCTTAGTCGGCAAAATAATGTCTCTGCTTTTGAATATACTATCTAGGTTGGTCATAACTTTTCTTCCAAGGAGTAAGCATCTTTTAATTTCATGGCTGCAATCACCATCTGCAGTGATTTTGGAGCCTCAAAAAATAAAGTCTGATACTGTTTCCCCGTCTATTTCCCATGAAGTGATGGGACCAGATGCCATGATCTTCGTTTTCTGAATGTTGAGCTTTAACCAACTTTTTCACTCTCCTCAAGAGGGTTTTTAGTTCCTCTTCACTTTCTGCCATAAAGGTGGTGTCATCTGCATATNCACAGTTAAAGCATCAATTCTTCGGCACTCAGCCTTCTTCACAGTCCAACTCTCACATCCATACATGACCATAGGAAAAACCATAGCCTTGACTAGACAGACCTTAGTCGGCAAAGTAATATCTCTGCTTTTGAATATGCTATCTAGGTTGGTCATAACTTTTCTTCGACGGAGTAAGCGTCTTTTAATTTCATGGCTGTATTCACCATCTGCAGTGATTTTGGAGCCCAAAAAATAAAGTCTGACACTGTTTCCACTCTTTCTGCATCTATTTCCCATGAAGTGATGGGACTGGATGCCATGATCTTCGTTTTCTGAATGTTGAGCTTTAGGCCAACTTTTTCGCTCTCCTCTTTCACTTTTATCAAGAGGCTTTTTAGTTCCTCTTCATTTTCTGCCATAAGGGTGGTGTCATCTGCATATCTGAGGTGATTGATATTTCTCCCGGCAATCTTGATTCCAGCTTGTGTTTCTTCCAGTCCAGCATTTCTCATGATGTACTCTGCATAGAAGTTAAATAAGCAGAGTGACAATATACAGCCTTGACGTACTCCTCTTCCTATTTGGAACCAGTCTGTTGTTCCCTGTCCAGTTCTAACTGTTGCTTCCTGACCTGCATACAGATTTCTCAGGAGGCAGGTCAGGTGGTCTGGTATTCCCATCTCTCTCAGAATTTTCCACAGTTTATTGTGATCCACACAGTCAAAGGCTTTGGCATAGTCAATAAAGCAGAAATAGATGTTTTTCTGGAACTCTCTTGCTTTTTCCATGATCCAGCGGATGTTGGCAATTTGATCTCTGGTTCCTCTGCCTTTTCTAAAACCAGCTTGAAAATCAGGAAGTTCAATACTCCACCATAAAAAAAAAAACCTCCACCATAAAAAGGAACCTATTTGAGCAGTTCTAATGAGGTAGGTGAACTATTATACGGAGTGAAGTAAGTCAGAAAGAGAAATATAAATACCACATACTGACACATATATATAGAATCTAAAAAGATGGCACTGATGGATTTATTTTCAGGGCAGCAATGGAGAAACAGACATAGAGAACAGACCTATGGACATAGGGGAGGAGAGGCAGGAGAAGGGGAGATGTATGGAAAGAATAACATGGAAATTTACATTACCATATTTAAAATAGATAGCCCATGGGAATTTGCTGTATGACTCAGGGAATTCAAACTGGGGCTCTGTGACGGGCTGAAGGGTGGGATGGGGAGGGAGATAGGAGGGAGGTTCAGGAGGGAGGGGACATGGGTGTACCTATGGCTGATACTTGCTGATGTATGACAGAAAACCACAAAACTCTGTAAAGCAATTATCCTTCAATTAAAAAATTAAAAAGAAAAAAAGGGCAAAACTTTCCTTAATTATTTTTTAATCAGAAAAAGCAATAAATCCAATCACATCCTGTTACAACTCAGAGTCAAGAATGATAAATGCTTACAGCACTTCCATCTGTCAGGATGCACATGCGGGCATCATCTGCCCAGTGTAGACTCTGCCCTCTTTACTCCTCACTTCTCCCCTCTTCACAGCAAACCTGCCCTACTTACTCCATGATGACACCCAGGAGCCGCACTGAGCCAGGAGGTTGCTTCCCAACAATCTGCAAAGACTGGGAGTGAGAGGGACCCAAAGGTTGATGCTCCTTCCTGCTGTGACATCACAGCTGGGATCTGATCAGGTACAACACCCACAAATTTTATTGCAAATAGAACAACAACAAAAAAAGGAACAGAAAGACATGGTAAAAAGAAATTTGATTTAAACAGAGCAGGGCTTTTCTTTGTATGAGCGTGTTTCCTTCTTCCCCAGAGGTAACCACTGACCACAGCATTTTAGAACTGGAAGAAACCCTTAGCATATCTATAGTCTATACTCTTCATTTCATAAAGGAAGAAATTGATACCCAGAGAAGCAAATGATTTGGCTAGCATGAAAAAACTAGCTATTGGCAGAACCTTTCCTGCATTTTCAAAGTATTTTGGTTAAATGAAAAGAAAAATAGGATGGAGAAAATGAAGGGTAAACTCCTGGAGTACCTATATTCCACCACTTGTCCATGGATTGAATTTTTGAAATGAAATTCTAGGTACCCGTTAATGTTTTGTTTTATAATTGGAAATAGAGTTGAGAGTATAGTCTATCAATGAACTCAGTTGAAAGCATTTGCAGGACTCCCCTGGTGGTCCAATGGCTAAGACTCTACACTCCCAATGCAGGGGGCCTGGGTTCAATCCCTGGCTGGAGAACTAGATCCCAAATGCTATAACTAAAGATCCCCTGTGCTGCAACTAAGACCTGGTGCAGCTAAATAAATAAAATTTTTTTAAAAAAGAAAGAAAACGCTTGGTAATTTAAGAGTTAAAGATGGAACCAGACACTCCTGGATTGCTGTTGCTCCTGGGATACAGTGCTGAAACTAACATCACCTGTAATACTTTTCAGCCAGTAAAAACAATTACTAACAGTTTGGAGCACTCCACACACTTTGGAGCCTCTAAATGTATATTGCTGCCTGCCACACTGTTCCCACAACTCAGCAAGGAAAATTCTACTGTCCTCACTGGGCAGATGTGAAACAGAGGTTCAGAAAAGTTTATGTGGTACCCAGGTTTAGTATTGAGAAGGTGTCTAAGCTGTCATTCCCCACTCTTGATAACAGTACTTTTCCTAAGACCCCTGGGCTGTACCTACAGGTTGTATCCGACAAAGGAGCCCCAAGCTGTGAATGCAGGTTGTGGGGGAATTAGAGCTAAAAGTGTAGCCCAGGCTGAGCTTTCCAAGCCATGGAGCTGACTCTGTCTGAAGGAGGCAAACTTAAAAAAAAAAAATTATTTATTTGGCTGAGCCAGGTCTTAGTTGTGGCATTCAGGCACGGTTTTTAAATCCACTGAAAGGTACTTCATGAGTGGCACAAGAACCTCTCCAGTCAATTCCATGCCTTGGGTATCCTTATGTGAGCCATCGTTTCTGTAATGCCCTTGTGTCTGAATCACTAGTTGCCTCATAGACACAGAACTGCCACTGTAAATTTGTCCAAAGAAGCTGCTATATAAATATTTCATGATGGGGAGTGATGCCTGGGCTTGGGTGGGCACAGAAATGCACTGCTGTGGGCACAAGTAACTTTAGGGGGTGATGACAGTGTTCTCAAACTGGATTGATGTGATAGGTGCACAACTGGATATGTTTGCTAAAAATGATCAAGCTGTTCATTTGCAGTGAGTGAATTACACCTATGTAAAGTTATGGAGGGAGAAGGAAACGGCAACCCACTCCAGTGTTCTTGCCTGGGGAATCCCAGGGACGGGGGAGCCGGTGGGCTGCCGTCTCTGGGGTCGCACAGAGTCGGACACGACTGAAGCGGCTTAGTAGTAGTAGTAGTAGTAAAGTTATGGAGAAGGAAATGGCTACCCTCTCCAGTGTTCTTGCCTGGAGAATCCCATGGACAGAGAAGTCTGGCAGGCTACAGTTCATGAGGTCAAAAAGAGACAGGACTGAGTGACTAACACACACAGTTACATAAAGTATACCTTAATAGGCTGACTTTCTTTAATGTGATGACCAGACCGGCAATTCCTTAAGCTGGAGTCACTCTAAACAGTCACTCTGCAAAGATAGAACATGTCCAGGAATAAACAAAGTCATGATGCAATCAGATGATTATATGAGATCTAGAGACTTCCAGATCAGGGCTGCCTCCTGGGGCTGGGGAGACCAGTGGAGCCACACAAAGCCCCGCTGGTCAGAAGGGCCCCACCCTCCATTTTATGCTGATTGCCATCTGTCTTGAACTTCTTAATTATTTCATCTTTTAACTTGTGTTCTGTAAGCAAAGGCCACAAGATATCGGAGCAGAGGGAGGACGTGCAGTATGTGTGCCCAGAGTCCCCTGCCGCCCCCTTCCCACAGCAGAAAGACTCCTGATGTCCCATAAGCACAGAGTTCTGGTGACCACGACGCACGGGGGTTCTGCAAGGCTCAGAAGGCCCGGGAGGTAAGCGGGTTCCTTCAACTAAGTAGGCGGGAGGAGGGGAATAACAGCCCCGAAATACCACCCTTCTTATTTGAAATGGAACTCGCTTCCAACACAAAGATGGCAAAGGAGTTCTAAGAAGTAGGAACAACCAAGAAAACCTATCCCAGCCACTCACTTTCGTAACTTCCGTGTATCGGCTAACAACTTCCGGGTATCGGCTAACTACTTCCGCTGAAGACGACATAGAAGAAAGGAAAAGACAGGGACCCTCCCTGGGTCCCTGTCTTTTGCATCCTTTCTTACTTATCAGTAAAGTGAAGATAGAAGATGTTACTCGGAGGTACTCGTACCAAGAAGTGAAATGGAAACAGCTGAGTTTGGTTTGTGCCCTGTACCCACCGTTCTCCGAATGAAAGACATATGCATGTGACCGTATGTTCTAATTGCGTATCGTGATTCCACAGAAGTCAAACGCTGTCATATTTGTATTTTAAAATTGCATAACGTAAAGACGAATAATAAAATTCACATTAATAATTTAAAATTCTGATTTCACTTAGAATAACATTAATAGCAAATTTAAAAGCAGATTTTAAACCTCTGGGACTTCCGTGGTGGTCCAGTGGTTCAGACTCCTCCACCCTTCCTCTACAAGGGGCACAGGTTCAATCCCTAGTCAGAGAACTAAGATCCCATAAGCCATAGGGTGCAATAATAACACCAAGCGTGATATTAAAAAAAAAAAAAAAAAAAAAAACCATGACAACTTAAGAACACTTGGAAGAAAGGAAATGTGCCATGTTATATACCTTTCATAGCTCCTGCCATTTGAACAAGGGGTCCTACATTTTCATTTTACACTGGGTCTCACTGTGAAGCCAGCCCTATTAAAGACAATTGTTCAACCTCCTATTTCACATCTGACAAAACTGAGGCTGGAAGACACTGTGCCCAAGATCAGTTAGAAACAGATCAGGTTCTGCAGCTCAGGTCCAACTCGGGCCAGTGCTCTTCCTGTCATTCTTGAGGCTGGGTGGGGGGTGGGGGGAATCCCAAAACAACCAAATTAGCTTAAAACTAGGGATTCCTATCTGCTGTACTCAGTCACTTCAGTTGTGTCTGACTCTGTGACCTCTGCGACCCCATGGACTCCTCTGTGCCACCAGGGGCTCCCACCAGGCTCCTCTGTCCATGGGATTCTCCAGGCAAGAATACCGGAGTGGGTTGCCATTTCCTTCTCCAGGGGCTCTTTCTGACCCAGGGATTGAACTCGACCAAGTTACACACGTTTGCTTCAGATGGTTCTCAAAGCGTTTGCAGATGGCATTGTGGCATTTTGTTTAGAACAAGTAAGCATATTTCTGAGCCTCGAATTTCCCCTCACTAGAGAACTTAAATAGTATATAAATATAGCGTTGAGAGTGATCGTGGAAAACCATTAAGGCTAAATATCCGGTTGTAAAGCCAGTTGGTTTCCAGTTAGGTTTGGAAGACAAAAACACGTACGCTGTATTTAAATGTGGACAGAGGAGGGCCTCAGCCCTGTTTCCTTGATATTATATGGTCGCTGCCCATAGTGGACACTGGGGTCAGATGACCACACTGGACAACAAGGGACAGAAGATTTACTCCTCCTCTGATGTGAGCGATCGTCTTGGTAGTCAGAGACAGAGATGTAATTACAACCTGCCCTCTACTTTTTGAATTCACAAGCAGTAATTATCAGAAGCAAACTCTTTATCACCTTCAGAGTAATCTGCAGATTTCTTGTGCATTTAGAATCGTAATATATGATTTACAAAAATAACCAGAACAAAAACCTAGATAAATCTAGTCTGAGTTTTAAAGATTCTTCTTGGTTAAATGTGTTGCAGATTAAATCTCCCTGTAGCCCTACATGCTTCGAGTCCCATCCCGTATGCTGTATTCATTCCCCACACTCTAGTTGCCATTCCTCTTCTCCCTGTACCCCATGTGGTGTCACAGACTGACTATCAGCTCCTACAAAGTGGCCAGAAAGGTAAATTACAGTCAGTGACTAGGAGAGGGGAGTGGCAATCCTGAAAACTTTTATTGAGCACTTACTGTTTGC
The DNA here is from genome assembly GCA_006408695.1 of Aepyceros melampus. Lineage (NCBI taxonomy): Eukaryota > Metazoa > Chordata > Mammalia > Artiodactyla > Bovidae > Aepyceros > Aepyceros melampus. The sequence goes on from SJXQ01000265.1 coordinate 508,072, forward strand.
TGAGCACTGCACCAAGAGCTCTATGTTCATTATCTCGAGGAATCCTCACAACAGTTCTGTAAGGTGCATGTGTGTTCAGTTGTGTCCGACTCTTTGCAACCCCAGGGACTGTAACCTGCCAGGCTCCTCTGTCCATGGGATTTTTCAGACAAGAATACTGGAGTGGGTTGACATTTCCTACTCCAGGGGATCTTCCTGACCCAGAAATCGAATCTGAGTCTCCTGTGTCTCCTGCGTTGGCAGGCAGATTCCTTACCACTGTGCCCCCTGGGGAGCCCCACAGCAGTTCCATAAGGTAGGAAAGATGAGGAATCAAAGTCACAGACGTAAGTAACACAAAGAGGCCCCCTAGATCACACCAAATCTGGAATTCAACCAGATATCGGTTATCTAACAGTCAGGTTAACACACCATTGACTGGGGGATTTTTGCAGAAACCAATGCCTGCGGCGTTAATGTCTCCAGTCAATAATGTGTTGTGATATTCAGATGTCTGTGCATTTATTTTTCCTTTTATCTCCACCTTATATCTTTTTAATCATTTCCCCTGCTCATCATTATAGCATCGTAACAGTGAGACCTGGGGAATTGCTCTTTCAGTATCCTGTCATTTTGCCTTTTCATACTGTTCATGGGGTTCTCAAGGCAAGAATACTGAAGTGGTTTCCCATTCCCTTCTCCAGTGGACCACATTCTGTCAGACCTCTCCACCATGACCCGGCCGTCTTCGGTGGCCCCACATGGCATGGCTTAGTTTCAATGAGTTAGACAAGGCTGTGGTCCATGTGATCAGATTGGCTAGTTTTCTGTGATTATGGTTTTACTGTGTCTGCCCTCTGATGCTCTCGCTCAACACCTACTGTTTTACTTGGGTATTCTTGCCTTGAGAACCCCATGAACAGTATGAAAAGGCAAAATGATAGGATACTGAAAGAGGAACTCCCCAGGTCCATAGGTGCCCAATATGCTATAAGAGATCAGTGGAGAAATAACTCCAGAAAGAATGAAGGGATGGAGCCAAAGCAAAAACAATACCCAGCTGTGGATGTGACTGGTGATAGAAGCAAGGTCCGATGCTGTAAAGAGCAATATTGCATAGGAACCTGGAATATCAGGTCCATGAATCAAGGCAAATTGGAAGTGGTCAAACAGGAGATGGCAAGAGTGAATGTCGACATTCTAGGAATTAGGGAATTGAAATGGACTGGAATGGGTGAATTTAACTCAGATGACCATTATATCTACTACTGCAGGCAGGAATCCCTCAGAAGAAATGGAGTAGCCATCATGGTCAACAAAAGAATCTGAAATGCAGTACTTGGATGCAATCTCAAAAACGACAGAATGATCTCTGTTCATTTTGAAGGCAAACCATTCAATATCACGGTGATCCAAGCCTATGCCCCAACCAGTAATGCTGAAGAAGCTGAAGTTGAATGGTTCTATGAAGACCTACAAGATCTTTTAGAACTAACACCCAAAAAAGATGTCTTTTTCATTATAGGGGACTGGAATGCAAAAGTAGGAAGTCAAGAAACAATGGGCTGCCATCTATGGGGTCACACAGAGTTGGAAATGACTGAAGCGACTTAGCAGCAGCAGCAACACAACTAAATAAGTTAAGTGAAGAAGATTCATTGACTGTCTGGGTCATTTCAAAGAGGATAAAGTATTGGAACATTAATATCTGGATGGTTATGTTAATGATTTTTATGGCTCTTGTCTAGAATATTTCTAGTTTTGATCTGTGTTTTCTAGATACAGAGAAGCCCTTCCCTCAAGCTACTTAGGACTTACAGCAATTTGGTAAACTACACCTATGAGTAGAATTGAAAACCTGTTCTTTTCTTTCTTCCTGGTCTCTCAGAAATTGAAGACTCTTGGGATCTGAGCAGCCTTATCATGGGGACAGGAAAGACCATCTTCTGGCATGCGTGGCAATGTCAATATTTTGGGGACCTCAAGAAGAGAGAAATCCTCCAAGGCAGAGCCTGATGGCAGGTCTTTGTCATAGCTCTCCTGCCCTTGAGTGGCCTTTGAGGAACTCAGTCTCAGATTTCCTCTGAAGAATTCTACCACAGCCAGTTTGGAGGAGCCTATATAGTCAAATGACCAGACTTATTTTCCAAACAAATTAGTCTTGAATTGACTATGTTTGGTGGAGATGAGGGTAATTTTAGACAAAAAAGTCTATTTCAGCACATATTAAATTATATTCTTGCTAATTGAGGTCTATATTTATGAAAGCTATCATGTTAGCCTCTCTTTTGCCCTGATGTTCAGGAGGAAAAGAAAATTATCTAGTGAAGTTGTCACAGAGTAGAACTACTCATGAGGTATAACTGCTTGCTTTAAGTATGCTGCTAAAAGCACATGTACAGTGGGTATGTAACAGTTCAGTATAAGGGATAAAATGAATAACCTCTAAAATGTTTCCCCATCAACACCGAAACTTATTCATAATATCTGATCAGCTTTCCCCCAACATAGCTAACTAGGCAAATATGAAGGAGGCCTAGCACAGCAAGAAGGACACAGTCCAGACCAGGGCAGACAGGCAGCTTTCACTGTGACTTCAAGGTTTATATGCTTTAGCCTATGGAAAGGGGAAATGAAGGGAAAATCTTCACATGTGGAAGTATGGGGAAGTCATTCCAGCTTCAGTTCAGTTCAGTTCATTTCAGTCGTTCAGTCGTGTCCGACTCTAATTGAAACTTTATTGACCAGAGTGGTCTGGTTTGTGCCCTATCAAGCATGCATTGTACGTCTTCTCTGGCCATTGTGGAGGGGTGTGCCTTCTCAATCACTAAGTCATGTCCCACTCTGCAGTTTTAGGGACTGTAGCCTGCCAGGCTCCTCCGTCTGTGGAATTTTCCAGGCAAGAATACTAGTGTGGGGTACCATTTCCTCCTCCAGGGGATCTTCCTGACCCAGGGATCAAACTAGCATCTCCTATGTCTCTAGCATTGGCAGGTAGATTCTCTACCACTGAGCCACCTGAGAAGTCATTATGGAGAGGAATGCATCTCAAAGTTAAACTGGAGTAACCTGTGGTTCAGACATCCCAGGTAAAACTAGCTGGCCTTTGGAGACATGATTTTAAATATGTTCCTGTTATTACTGAAAACTTGAGTTTCTGGACTGTATGGCATACCAGGACAAAAAAAAAAAAAAAAGGCAGTGTGATATCTCAAAATGCAAGTACTGCTTTTATTTAGTTTAATGGTCATGACCTCCCTGTGCTGAACCTGTTAGATGCCTTTCATTTCACCCCTAGCCTGGGTGAAGAAAATCTCCTCAAGGACTGGGAAGCAACCATGGCCTCATTGCAAAATGAGTCTAATTGTGGGGTCCACAGCGAGATGCCATTGTCATCCTCTGTACTTCCACTGAAATTGATCCAGCTAATGTGACTATGTGGGGATGATGAACAATGGCTGAAAAAGACTCTCACCATCTTCCTGTCCCACATGTATATTAGAAGGACCCCCTTCAATAAATGCCACTGTACAACTGACTGCCCATGAGCACCCTAGAGCTATGCTGTGTAGAATGGAATAGGCTGACTTCTGGACACACCATTACAACTAGTGGGCTTAACTGTGTTTTATTTGAAAAGACCTAAAGGGATTCACTCCTAATAGCACACAATATAACCTTATAAGATTTATGGTGACAGCTAACTCCTTCCTAGACTACCAGAATGTTTCTTCTAGAACTAGGGCCTTCCTCTCCCCATGGGTGGCTCTGGGTTTGTGAAAACCACAGTTTGTCAAGAAGCTTCTGCCACTGACTCCCTCTCCATTGACCTGCTGAGTGCTTGGCTCCAAAATTTGTCCATATCCTGGTGACTCACTCTTCTGGTCCTACTAGGTATCTTATTCTTGATATTATTTAGCTTCTGGTGTCCGTGTTGTATTTGGTGTATCTGATTGCAGTGCCCTTTTATGTACCTGATCCCAGGGATGTCTCAGAAGAGGGCCAGACCAAGATTGTAAGGGTCATGCAAGACACAGAGGGGTGGAGTGTGTGATCAGCCCTCCCTAGATGGCTGTTCTCTTGCTCTCTATACATCCCTTGCTTGACCAGTCCCTGCTTCACCTACACCTACTCACATGACTGACCTTCCTATGTATTGCCCCCTGCCCCATCCAGTGTTTTTCCTAACCTTTAAATTAGAAAATTCCCTCCTGATGATAGCTTAACAAAGAGGGAGTGAGGGGTGTACTCTTCTGCTCTTTTCCCTGGTAACCCATGAACCAACCTGCAGTCAATTCCTCCTGTAACTAACTGGTAACCTCCCCCTCCCTCCTGGAGTAAGGTCCACAGCTAGTCATGTCCTGCTCACTTCTGCTGCGTATGGTGGGTTGTTGCCCCACAACTTTGCTTCAGATATGTAAGATCCTCCATCCCATCCATTAAACCATTGATGTCTGTTGCTGACTCTGAGCTCTTTCTTCAGTCTTGAAGCTGGGCAATTACAGGCCTTGGAAGCCTATGGGATGCAGCGCAACAGCCACAAGTTAAATGAATCCATATGTCCACTTAATGAATCCACTAAATGAATCCACCTTAGTCTACTGAAGTTCCACCTGTTAGAACTCCTACTTTGACAAAACAATAAGCAGTGCAGCATAATTAAAGTCAAAGCTTTTCAGCTGGGGCAAACCCAGATTTTAGTTAATTTCCAGAAATTTCAGACTGTCTCTTCAGAAATAATTTATAAGCGTAGGAAAATGTCAAGTGTTCCTTCAACTTTTATTCCTGCAGGTTCCTGTTGTCTAGAGATTTGCTACATCTTCCATATCTTATGTGGGTATCTTATGTATGTATCTTTCATGTCTTATGTGTTTTTATTAGTCAAGTTTCTCTAAAGGAACAGACCCTAACATATAATTATATATATTACACATGATAATATATAATACCTTATATTTATACTTGTGTATACTTACATAAAGAGACTTATTATAATGAAGCGGCTCATGTGACTATGAAGGCTGAGAAGTCTTATCTGTAGTTTCAAAGCTGGATATTCAGGAATGTCAGAGTTTGCAGATCTGAAAAGTTGACAGCCAGTGGTATAGACTCCTGTCTGGGTGTGAAGGCCTGAGAAGCAGGAATGCAAGGGAATAAGAAGGTTGACGTCTAGGCTCATGTGGTCAAGCGGAAAGTGATTTCAACCTTCCTTCCTTCTTCTTGTTCTCTTCAGGCCTCAAGAAGCTTATATGATGCCCAACCACATTGGGGAGAGTAATCTACCTTACTTTGTCTAAATAGTTTCAAAGCTGGATATTCAGGAATGTCAGAGTTTGCAGATCGGAAAAGTTGACAGCCAGTGGTATAGACTCCTGTCTGGGTGTGAAGGCCTGAGAAGCAGGAATGCAAGGGAAGAAGAAGGTTGACGTCTAGGCTCATGTGGTCAAGCGGAAAGTGATTTCAACCTTCCTTCCTTCTTCTTGTTCTCTTCAGGCCTCAAGAAGCTTATATGATGCCCAACCACATTGGGGAGAGTAATCTACCTTACTTTGTCTAAAACAATTAAAAAACGAGTCTCTTTTGGAAACACTGTCACAGCCAAACCTGAAAATAATATTTAACTAGATAGCTGGACATCCTGTGATCCAATCAAGTTCGTATATAAACTATCAGTGTTCCTTTACATTCAGCAGGCACATTTAAAACAAAGTATATACAATTTATCCATACTTGGTTTTCTGTCAGTATCTACCTTAAATAAGACTCAAACAAACAAAATCATAGTCATAATGGTAAAGTGTCCTTTTTATATTCTATGCAAGTGTTATGGTGTGGGTGTTCATACCATGTAAGTAATGACTATTGTGCATTATGTCAGTTGCTCTGCACGTATCTGGCAAGAAAGGAAATCATAATGACATAAGTTTACATAATTATTAGTTGCTCACAAAGAAAATTCTCTGATGGAAAGGAAAAGAAAGCAGGCAAAAATCACCCCTACCTCATTACACCCTAAAATCCATTTATGTTGACACAGCTGCAGATATATTGGTATCTAGGTCCCATTCTTTCAGAGAAACAGATATCAGCTTGAAATTAAAATAAGTCCCTAAAGATAATTTAATATAATCAATGGTATTTTCCCAATGTAGTAGTTGTTTCCCTGTAGTATTTGTAACTGTCTCCTCTGGACATTCTGCTGACATATTTAGCCTTAATTGGCTAAGTAAACATATTTGTGAAATGTCTTATTATCAAACTAATTATTATTGTTGTCAGTGATGTGCCAAGCATTGCACTAATTGCTTTGTCAATCTCTCTGTATCTCTCACTCTCTCGCTCACTCTCTCTGTGTCTATGTGTGTGTGTGTGTGTGTGTGTGTGTGTGTGTATGTGTGTGTGTGTGTATATATATATATATATATTCAAACTTCAAACCTGAATTCCTTTCTATACTGGTCCCTTTACAAAAATTAGTCAGTGACTTTGTGACTGAATTAGGAAAATCTTTGTTAAAGTAACCCAGATAATTCAATTCACTAGAAAATTCACTTTTTTAAATTTTAGCTGAGGATTCAGTTTTTTACTAGACTAGGAAAACAACTTTAATTTTTAAAGTTTTAAGGAGGTTTCCAAAACCTACTAGTAAATGGAAATGTATCAGTTTAATCATAATTATCCATTATTATGTATCATATTCTAGTTACTGTATGTATAGATGTTATATATTTTAAATATATATCTCATTTTATCTTCTCAATGATCCTATAAGGTAGATATCTAGAATTACAGAGTCCTAAAGTTGGAGATGGTATTATGCGTCTTCAGTCATCCTCTTCATGAAGGATCATGTCTTTTGATGTGTGTGCGACTCATTCAAGTCATAAAACCATGTTATCCTTTTCTATACAAAAGAGCTTATATTTGTAGATACAAACTGTCTCTTTTTAGCATTTGCTTCACTAGGATGAGTGCATCCAGGTCCTTTGGGGTTCTTAACAGAACATTTATTCTAGAGTTTTCACCATCTCAGATGCTCTCACATGTACATATCTGAATGTATTGCTATCTTTTTAATCATGGAGCCCCAAATATTCTGTACATCACTTTCTCTGAAACTATTTGGTAGACTGGAATCAGAAAAAAAGTGAAACCATTACTTAAAAATTTATTTCACCCAGGGAATTCTTGTCTCAAACTAGTTAAACTGCATTTCCAGTCACTTACATCTTCACTTAAAGAGTAAAATCCCTATTTTTAATTCTTTTCTGCAAAGCTCCACCTAAATATGCATCCTGTCATCTCCTCTGAACTCATCTTTCTTGATTATAACATTTTAGTATTCATCTTCTCCAGTAAAAAGAAAAACAAGCCAACCCTGAAAGAGCCTCTCTTTTCTCTCATTTCTTCCATCCTTGGAGGTGGAATACTGCTTCAGTGGCTCATTAAAATGCATATACTTCTCCTGGCTATTCAAGATTCCCTGATCATCCTGAGCCTGGTCATCACCTGCCAGGTAAATTCTCTCTCTGTATCCCTGGGAAACTCTCCATTATTTCCACAAGTTCAGGTATTTCCTATTGTTCCCAATCATTCTTCCATTTCTTGAAAAATAAGCTCTTCTCCTTGGCATTTCTGTATGATCAAACCCATGTTTTGTTATCAGAGAAAACCAGGCAAAGCATCCTGTATTAATCTAAGGTCTCTATAAAGGCTTAATATTAAAACAGTTTACATTGTTCAGGCCAGGTGGAACACTTTGGAAAGCATACCCTTTCTACATGCTCCCTTCACATGTTATAGTTGCCCAGATATATAAAATGAGCTACTGGCTTTTCGTGTCTATCATGAATTTTCTTTCATTAGTAGAACTCAATGTTTTCCAAACAGCAGATCGAGCCCTATAACCAGTCATTATAGTAACTTAATGGATTCTAAGCAATTTTTTAAATGAAATAGAAGCAAAAGAACATATGTGAATGCAGCACACACAGTAAATGTATATGTATCTGCAAGTGTACACTGGGTTGTGATATCAAATGGATTTTTTATAGTTATCACAGGAAAATGTTTCAAAGCCACCCATTTAGCTGATTTCTTTGGAACACCCCTATTAATTGTGCATCTCTCTCTTGCTTTTAAGTTTTATAGTTCTTATAAGGACCTTATAAGCCAGACATCTTGGAATGTGAAGTCAAGTGGGCCTTAGAAAGCATCACTACGAACAAAGCTAGTGGAGGTGATGGAATTTCAGTTCAGCTGTTTCAAATCCTGAAAGATGATGCTGTGAAAGTGCTGCACTCAATTTGCCAGCAAATTTGGAAAACTCAGCAGTGGCCACAGGACTGGAAAAGGTCAGTTTTCATCCCAATTCCAAAGAAAGGCAATGCCAAAGAATGCTCAAACTACCGCACAATTGCACTCATCTCACATGCTAGTAAAGTAAAGCTCAAAATTCTCCAAGCCAGATTTCAGCAATACGTGAACCGTGAACTCCCTGATGTTCAAGCTGGTTTTAGAAAAGGCAGAGGAACCAGAGATCAAATTGCCAACATCCGCTGGATCATGGAAAAAGCAAGAGAGTTCCAGAAAAACATCTATTTCTGCTTTATTGACTATGCCAAAGCCTTTGACTGTGTGGATCACAGTAAACTGTGGAAAATTCTGAAAGAGATGGGAATACCAGACCACCTGACCTGCCTCTTGAGAAATCTGTATGCAGGTCAGGAAGCAACAGTTAGAACTGGACATGGAACAACAGACTGGTTCCAAATAGGAAAAGGAGTACGTCAAGGCTGTATATTGTCACCCTGCTTATTTAACTTATATGCAGAGTACATCATGAGAAATGCTGGACTGGAAGAAACACAAGCTGGAATCAAGATTGCTGGGAGAAATATCAATAATCTCAGATATGCAGATGACACCACCCTTATGGCAGAAAGTGAGGAGGAGCTAAAAAGCCTCTTGTTGAAAGTGAAAGAGGAGAGTGGAAAAGTTGGCTTAAAGCTCAACATTCAGAAAACGAAGATCATGGCATCTGGCCCCATCACTTCATGGGAAATAGATGGGGAAACAGTAGAAACAGTGTCAGACTTTGTTTTTTTGGGCTCCAAAATCACTGCAGATGGTGACTGCAGCCATGAAATTAAAAGGCGCTTACTCCTTGGAAGAAAAGTTATGACCAACCTAGATAGTATATTCAAAAGCAGAGACATTACTTTGCCGACTAAGGTCCGTCTAGTCAAGGCTATGGTTTTTCCTGTGGTCATGTATGGATGTGAGAGTTGGACTGTGAAGAAGGCTGAGCGCCGAAGAATTGATGCTTTTGAACTGTGGTGTTGGAGAAGACTCTTGAGAGTCCCTTGGACTGCAAGGAGATCCAACCAGTCCATTCTGAGGGAGATCAACCCTGGGATTTCTTTGGAAGGAATGACGCTCAAACTGAAGCTCCAGTACTTTGGGCACCTTATGCGAAGAGTTGACTCATTGGAAGAGACCCTGATGCTGAGAGGGATTGGGGGCAGGAGGAGAAAGGGACGACCGAGGATGAGATGGCTGGATGGCCTCATGGACTCAATGGAGGTGAGTCTGAGTGAACTCCGGGAGTTGGTGATGGACAGGGAGGCCTGGCTACTGCGATTCGTGGGGTCGCAAAGAGTCCGACAGGACTGCGCGACTGAACTGAACTATAAGGACCTTGATTATCCTCTGTGTTTCAAAGTTAGACAACTTGGGAAATAAAAGAGCAAGATGCTGAGATACCTTCTGTTGAGTATTCTGAAGTGTATGTGATTCCAGAAATTCTAAATTCCACATTCCTCCTTTCCTGCTCTTTTCTGAGGTGAAGCAGTTTCTGGAGATTCTTATAAACCTGTTTCAAAATATACTCCTATGAGATAAGTAGAAGACAACACATTGCTCACTTTGGTACAGAATTGGCTTCATAAGAATAATACATGCATCTAAGTTTCCCATGAAAGACTTGCTGTCATTTCTTCAAGCTCTCTGGTTTCTTCTGGAGACCACTACTCTAAGCAGGAGGAGTCTATGAACACATGGTTTCACTTAAGAATGGGAATATTTAGTTCACTGGGAAACAAAACCACCTAATTATGGTCAGAGGCTACTCTTCTGCACTTTGAATTCACCCTTCTCTTGTCTTTGCTTTTACACAGAATCTGTGTGTAAATTTATCACAATGTGCTTTGTAATGTAATGACTTGATGCGAAAATGACATCCTCCCATATCAAGTGACCTGACAGAGTAGCTCTTTTCCTACCTTATATGCTTATATGATTCTCATATCATTACATTTTAGCATGTAACACTGTAGCATAACATTCAACGCTAGAGTAGAATTTTTTCAAAAAGTGTCCTGTGGGGAACAAAGGACAAAACCATGACCTTTTCTTACTAAAAGCCTAAGTGCTGGATTTTCAAATGAAAATGGGTAATGATGTGCTGTCTATTCATGTTAGAATACATGATTAATTTTCCTACATAGTGTGTACTTAGCATAAAATGGATTCAAGGACTCTGGGGTCCTTGGTATTTATTAGTGATTTCTCTTGCAATCTGTTATCCTGAAGAGACACACTTCATTTAGAAATTTGGATTCAGCAAAGTTAAAATCTCTGCTTTTCAGAGTATTACACATCTTATTTTTAGTAAGAGAGGCTAATCTGTGTGATTATCTCCTTCCTCCTCTTCTCCCTCCCACCCTCTCTCATCCTCAGTACCAACCTTGGAATTACTCTCTATCACTTACCAGTGTGTTAAGATGCCTCTCACATTTGAAGAGCTGTTAGGAACTGCAGAGAGGAAAGAAATAGGTGTAGACTGGGAGAGCGCAGTGTGAAGATTCTATAGAAAAGTTGTTGCTTACAGGAAACTCAGAAATAATGAGTTTGATAAACTCTAGCCCAGATCTGGCTCTCTCTAAACAAAAATGTCAATATTGGGAAAAATCTCATAAAATAAACGTTCTTATACTATGAGCTTCTGATGGCTTACAGGCTAAAATTAGTCTCCCCTTAAGTGACTATTAACTGTTCTAGAGAGGTCTTTGGGTGGTGCTCACTTCTCTTCAGGAATAGGTCATTTACTATGACCTCTGAGTTCTATCCCCCAGCTGCTCCTGCTGTGTGTTGACTCTTAGGAATGAACTGATCTGCAGCATTCAGTAAGCATTTCACTACTCCCCACCATGAGCTCAGTGGAGGAGATCCCTGTTTCCACTTTTCAACTCCATCCAAATGTAAAGAAATCTTTCTTTCCATGAACTTACTGTTGTAAGCCCAGAGTCTCCTTTCTCATGAAAGGTAGAGAAAGGTGCCTTTCATTTACTGAAAGGTAGAAATAAGTGACTGAAAGATAGTGATAAGGAGACACTGGAGTGGGTTGCCATTCCCTTCTCCAAGGAATCTACCCTATTCAAGGATGGAATGCAGTCTCCTGTACTGCAGGTCTGTTTAACATCTAGCCACCAGGGAAGACCAGAGATAAGGAAGGCACTTGCTCCCTGGACTTTCATTTTTCTGCTATAAGACTGACCTCAAGATATTTGCCAAGGAAACATTTCATTCTTTTTAAGAAAATCTCACTTCTATCCATAGTCATTCATGTAATTTTCTGACATTAGTACTTCTACTGAACTTATTATTTAATCAGGCTTAAATAAAATTGCCTATGGAACATCAAGAGTACAATTTATGTAGAACAAAATAAACTAATCCCAATTCCCTTTTCAACATCTTTGTATCAAGCTTACAAATATTTGGAGGATCTTGATTCACTGTGGTTCACTCAGCAGGAGTCCACTATTATGGAATTTATAGGCATTGAAGAGTAGTTGGTTTGATATTTGCTTGTTTCTTCTCCAAACCATGAGAAACATATGTTTGAATCCAAAAGTTAGGAATGCTCTGCAAGAGATATTAGTCTGATAGATAGCTTTATCTGAGCCCTTTTGAAACAAACTCATACTTTTCACTTGTTTAGGCAGATTTTCAACAATTGGTCTTTTGGCAACATTTTTAAGTTTAGCTGAATTTTGCTTACTGAAAAATATCAAATTTTTAACATTTAATAATTTTAAGTGGAAATAATATGTCCAGAAAATATTTCCACTTAAAATTATTAAAAGTTAAAAATTTGATATTTTTCAGTAAGCAATAATGTCCAGGCACGGAGAAGGCAATGGCACCCCACTCCAGTACTCTTGCCTGGAAAATACCATGGACGGAGGAGCCTGGTAGGCTGCAGTCCATGGGGTCACTAAGAGTCGGACATGACTGAGCGACTTCACTTTTCACTTCTAACTTTCATGCACTGGAGAAGGAAATGGCAACCCACTCCAGTGTTCTTGCCTGGAGAATCCCAGGGACGGGGGAGCCTGGTGGGCTACTGTCTATGGGGTCGCACAGAGTCGGACACGACTGAAGCGACTTAGCAGCAGCAGCAGCAGCAGCAGCAGCAATGTCCAGGCAATACTTCTAAAATGATTACTCAGGATTCTCATTGTAATTTTTCTCAACCTAGGAAATCAATGAAATAACTCTTAGGATTTACAAGGAATTATGGATTCTTATCAACTATGAACTTCATGTGTTGTGAAGAATCGAAGAAATAGTAGAGATTAATGGAACCCCCAGGAAATCCAAGTACATTTTAACCAATAAATTCATATGAACCTTCATGAAGTAGCTAGGATAATTGATTTAATATTGATTTTCATTTCCTCACTCTAAAAAAAAAGTATAGAAAATGCTAGAGAACATCCAAAAGGAAAAAGAAAAAGAACAGCAAGAACAAAAAAAACAACTGTCACTGACTATATACATGCGTTGTTTTTGCTAAGTCATGCAAAATCAGTCCTACTCCTTGTGAGCCCGTGAACTGCAGCATGCCAGGCTTGCCTATCCTTCACTATCTCCTGGAGTCTGCTCAAATTTATGTCCATCGAGTCAGAGCTGACATCCAACCATCTCATCCTCTATCACCACCTTCTCCTTCTGCGCTTACTCTTTCCCATCATCAAGTCTTTTCCAATGAGCCGGCTGTTCACATCAGTGGCCACATCAGTGTATTGGAGATTCAGCATCTGTCCTTCCAATGAATATTTAGGGTTAATTTACTGTAGGGCTTCCCTTGTGGTTCAGCTGGTAAAAAATCCTCTTGCATTGCAGGAGACCTGGGTTCAATCTCTGGGTTGGGAAGATCCCCTGGAGAAGAGAAAGGCTACCCACTCCAGTTTTCTGGAGAATTCCATGAAACTACAGTCCATGGAGTTGCAAAAAGTTAGACACAACTGAGAGACTTTCACTTTCACTTTTCCTGTAGGATTGACTGGTTTGATTTCCTTGCAGTCCAAGGGACTCTCAAGAGTCTTCTCCAGCACCACAAAAGTTCAAAAGCATTAATTTTTTAGTGCTAAACCTTCTTTATGGTAGAACTTTCACATCTGTACGTGACTACAGGAAAAACCATAGCTTTGATTTTATGGACCTTGTCGACAAAGTGATGGAGGTCTCTACTTTTTAATATACTATCTAGGTTTGTCATAGTTTTTCTCCAAGGATCAAGTGTCTTTTAACTTCATGACTGCAGTCACCATCTGCAGTGATTTTGGAGCCTGACAAAATAAAATCTGTCACTACATAAACACATAATACATATTTTTGTGGGAAAGGGTTCTTATCTTTTATATTGGCTATTATATGTAAGTTAGTACAAACTCTCAGCAAAAAAATTGGCAGTTGTTAAAATGTTAGAATATATCACACCTTTTCAACCAGCAGATGTATGTCTAAAATATATCCAAAAGAAACCATCATGGTTATGTGTAAAAATCTAGCAACAAGAAGAATTTAGAACTTGTAATTTCCATGAGAGCAGAACATATATCAGTTTTGTTTACCAGTGTATCTTCAGTGCCTTACATGATACCTAACAAACACTCGGCTGACAGACAACCTATATTTCATCTATGTATTAATGGACAAATAAATTAATGCCTTCAAATAAATGATTTATTCAGGATTGATAGCATTAAATGTTGAGAATATTAGTGAATGAAAGAGTAGAAGTAAAGGAAATCATGGTTAAAATATAACAAACACTTTTTCAAACAAAAATGATATATTGTAACATATATCTAATAGAAATTCTAAAAAGAGAGAACAGAGGTAATAAGATAAAAAACTAAAGCCAATATTTAAGGAGATAATAGTTATGATTATGCAAAATTGATGAAAAAACAAGAAAGGATTAATAAAAAATAATTCACACAGACATAACATAGTAAATCTTTAGAAAAGCAAAATTAAATAGCAAAATCATGAAAGTGTCAGAAAGATAAAAAATGCACATTTCCTTTAGAGTACTAAAAATACAACAGGAGAAAAGACATATATACAAAAAGAGTATATGATTTTACATATAGTACACATGAAAACCTAGATAACAAGTACTTAACATAACTGATTACAGAAAGAAAAGAAAATCTGAATAAACTTCTAACCTTTCAACAATGTGAACCCTTAGCTGAAATCTACTCTTGTTATTAATATCAGATGTAGATATATTTACAGGAAAATTCTTCCAAACTTTAAAGGAAAGGATAATTTAAATCTCAAATAAAATGCCAGAGAGAATAGAAAAATGGGAACTATTCCCAAATAATTTTATGAGGCAAATATAAAATTGATGCTAAAGCAAGCCAAGAATATTATGAAGCAGAAAGTTATAGCCCAATAGTATCTGTAAATGTCGACACAAAATTCCTAAAATTAAAATATTAGAAAGCCATATATTTATCTCAGTAGATGCAGAAAAAAATCATTTGATAAAATTCAAATCAGTCATCATAAGAATTTTCATTCAACTGATTTCTATATGTTGATTTTGTGTCCTGCAACTTTAGAATTAATTTATTTGCATATTCACTTATTAATTATTTACTAATTAATATAAGTAAAGTTTTAGTAGAATCTTTATGGTTTTCTGTAAATAAGATCAAGGACAGCTTTGTTGGTTAGAGTGTTCTGGCTGAAAGTGTTTTTTCTTTAATCACTTTGAATATATCATCACACTCTCTCCTAGCCTGCAAGGCTTCTGCTGAGAAATCAAATTATATAGCCTTATTGGGATTCTCCTTTATATGCTCCCAGGTGACTCAGTGGTACAGAATCCACTTGCCTATACAAGAGACACTGGGGACATGATTCGATCCCTGGGTCAGAAAGATCCCCTGGAGGAGGAATTGGCAACCCACTCCAGTATTCTTGCCTGAAAAATTCCATGGACAGAGGAGCCTGGCAGTCTACAGTCCTTGGGATCACAAAGAGTCGTTCACAACTGAACACACATTTTATATGATACTTTTATTTTCCTTGCTACTTTCACAATTCTCTTTGTCTTTGACCTTTGAGAGCTTGATTATGAGTTGTCTCAGTGAAAATTTCTTTGGTTTATATCTGTTTGAGTATCTTTGAACATCATGTACCCGGATGGCCATCTCTCTCCCCAGATTTGCATTGATGTTTGTGTATTTCATGTTGTAGTCACCCTTCCAGCATTTTTGGACCAGCTTCAGTGGGGAAAGACATTCATCTGAAGGTGACTGTAAGAATGCCAGCTGGACTGGATGTTATGCCTTTGGTTCATGGCAAGACATGGTGGTGTAATCTTCATGCAGCTGTATCAGCTGAGGTCAACATCAGTGCAAACTGCAGGGGGGTCTTCTCTGGCCAAGACCATGGAATGTGAGTGGCAGTGGTAGCCAGGGCTATTAGGCTCTATAGGGGCTATGACTGCTAGGCTTTTCATGACTTTGTTTTTGCCTGTGGGAGTAAATTCTGGTTGAGGAGGTTTCTTTTGGCACCTGGTCTGGCATGCTGGCACTTAGAGCAACAGCAGAGCTGGGCTCCTGGGATCAGGTGCACGCAAAATTATAGTAGCTCCTGGGTCCCGGGGAGCACATAGGTGCACTTACTGTGGCAGCGGTCCTGCTGTCTGAGGTGTGAATGTGTGCAGATCTCCCATGAAGCTGGGGTCTGGGTCTGCAGGGGTTACTGCAGTGACTCTGGCCAGGATAGTAGGAAGCAGCAGCAGCAAGGGCCCTAGGATGACAGATGGAGCACCAGTTTATTTCTCAGGTATTATTTTGTTTCAGAAATCCTCTAACATTTTTATAACTGTTTTCCAAAATATTTTAAGGAAAACCACCATTTTTTTAATCCTAGTGCTGCAATATGAATATTAAACACTTTCTTTCATTATGTAACCACAGTGCCAATGATCACATCTAACAAAATGATTGTATGTCCTCTAGTATCATCAAACAACCAATCTATATTCAAATTACTTGATAGTCATGAAATCTTGTGAGATCTTCTTTTTTGAATCAAGATCCAAAAGTTCCTATGTTGCATTTGAGTGTTGTATCTCTTAAGTGTATTTTTTAACTGAATTTATTGTTTTGAGATAATTGTAGATTTGCATTCACATTCATAATGCAGAGAGATTGTGGGTCATCTTTACTCTCAGTGTTCTTTACACCAAGTTTTCTTCAAAGGGGAATATTTTATACTCTGTAGTAGAAGACCACAACCAGAATATTGAAATTGATGTAGACAAGATACAGACCATTTCCGTCATCAAGAGAATCACTCATGTTGCCTTTTTATGGCCACACCCACTTCCCTTCTCTTTCCCTCCCCAACACCTGGCAACCTGTCTCCTGTTCCCCATTTGTCTAATTTTGTTCATTTATTGAAAATTATATCAATGGACCATAGAATATGTAACATTTTGGAAAATTTTCTTTTTTGTTTTTCCTACTCAACATAATTCTCTGGAGATTATCCAGTTTCTGAGTTTATTATTAGTTCTTTTCATTTTATTGCCATGTGGTCATCCAAGATATACATGTATCACAGGTTGTTTAACAGTTTACTAGTTGAAGGACATCTGGGTTGCTTCAGTCTTGTGACTTCCACAAATAAATCTGCTATAAACATTTATGTGCAGGTTTTTGTGTGAGAAACATTTTCATTTCTCTGGGATAAATGTGTCTGGAATGCTCAAAATGTCAACAGTTTGAAAGAAATGTGCCAATTCTTTGAAAACCACAAACTATTAAGATAAATAAAGATAAATTAGAAAAGTAAATTTGTACTTTAAAAAACTCCCAAAAAAGAAATATTTGTGCCCAGATGGCTTCTCTGAAGAATTTTTCCAAACATGAAAAGAATTAACCATTTCTCATACAACTTCTCTCAGAAAATAGAACAAGAGGGAAGACTCTCTACCTTATTGTGCAAAGACAGCATTACATAGATATAAAAATCAGATAAACACATTTAAAAAAATGTGACAGGGGACAAGCAAGTGAGCTACTACAGGCCAATAAAATAATAAATAAAAATCAAATCCAGTTAAGTATAAAATAAAATAGGCTTTGTCCCAAAGGGGTTTATCTTAGGTTGATTCAATAATCAAAAATAAGTTATTATATTCTACTGCATCAGTTGGATAGGAAAATCATTTCACAAAATTTAACACTCATTTGTGATTAAAAAAAAATACACTAGTCAAGAAGGTAATTTCAAATGATAAAGAACATCTTAAAAAGTTTACTATTAATGTGACTTAATGATGAAAAACCATGTTTTTCACATGATTTCTATACTCAGTAAATTCTATACCCAATGAAATTACTCTTCAAAAGAGAATAATAAATGAAAACGTTCTCAAACAAACAAAATAGAGTGACTCATAGCCACCATACATGCCTTGAAAGAAAAAAAGTTGATAAAGGTCAGAAACTGTGATCTACATAAAGAAAAAATAAAGTATCTGAGAAGAAATAAATGAAAGTAAAATCTTTTTTTTTTTTTAGTTTTAAAATTCATCTGAAAGGCAATTAATTGTTTGAATCAATAGAGTTAAAATGGATGGAGTGTCTGCAACATATTGATGAGCGAAATAAATGATAGCAGCAAGGAAGGGTAAGGAGGAATTGGGAATTTTGTGTTCTGTTATCTGTACTTCATGTAAAACAGTATTGTATTATTTGAAGATCAACTTGGATAAATTGAAAATATGGATCATAAACTAAAAGTTAGACACTCAAAAATGTTTAAGAAGAAATATAGGTGACAGACTAACAGAAGAGACAAAATGAAATAATACAAAATGCTTAATTAAAATCAGACAAGACAAAATATAGTCATATATTGTACTAGGCAACCACTAATGAAGAGAAAGATGTAATAGCTATATTAATTTAGGACAAAACAGATTTCAGAACAGGGGAAAATGTTAAGGATAAAGCAGGATATTAAACAATCATAAATTTTTCAGTCTCCAAGATGATATAACAATTAATGTGTATTCATCTAACAACAGAACATCAAACTACACAAGGCAAAGATCCACAGAACTGAAAATAGAAAAATCTACAATTATGTTTTGAGACTTCAATACTCCTCTGTCAGTAATTGACAAATCAAAGAGGCAGAAATTCAGTAAAAACACAGATAAATTCAGTAGTGCTGTCAATCAACTTGTTCTAATGTGTATTTTAGAAGACTCCATCACACAATAGCAGAATACACTTTATTTTCAAGTTAATGGAATGTTTAATAAACAGATCATGGCCTGGATTATAAAAGGCACATTAATAGTTGTTAACAATTTTTTTTAATTGGAATCTTACAAAGTATACCCTTAGACAAGTGAAATTATACTAGAAATCATAATAGAAAGATTGCTGGAAAATTCCAAAATATTTAGAGATTGAGTGTACAGCTCTAACTTTAACATGGGACAATTAAGAAGTCTCAAGGGAAATGAAAAATGTTTAAAACTGAATGAAAATGAAAATGTAAGTTATCAGAATTTGTCATAGGCAACAAAAGTAGTGCTTAGAGGGAAATTTATAGCATGAGACGCTTATAATAGAAGTATTTAGAATAAATAATCTAAACTTCCAGTTTAGGAAACTAGAGAAAAGAAAGAAATGTAAGTCTAAATCAAGCAGAAGAAAAGAAATAATACTAATTAAAGCATAAATCAATGAAATTGAAAACAGGAATGCACTAGAGAAAAATCAATGAAATAGATGTTGGTTCTTATAAAAGTCTGATGAAATTGATAAACATCTAGCCAGGCTAACTAGGGGGGCAAAAAATTGTGCATCCGTGATAGGTTGTTTCAGTCGGCTCTGACTCTTTGCAATAGCCTGCTAGGCTCCTCTGTCCATGGGATTCTCCAGGCAAGAACACTGGAGTTGGGGAGGGGTGGGGGCGGGGAATCCCTGGTCCAAGAAGATTTCATATGCTGCAAAAGAGCTGGGCCTGTGTGCCGCAACCACTGAGCCCGTGCTCTAAAGCCCATGAGCCACAACTACCGAAGCCCACATAGGGCTGCTACTGAGTCTAGAGCCTCTGCTCTGCAACAAGAGGAGCAACTGCAATGAGAAGCCCATGCACCACACATAGAGAGTAGCTCCTGCTCTCAACAGCTAGAGAAAGGCCACGGGAAGCAACGAAGACCCAGCACAGCCAAAAAAACATTTTTAGGAATATCTATTTAAAAATGTGCAGTTGACATCATATCTAACCATGAGGAACTGGATGCTTTTCTACAAGCAGAACAATGCAAGAATGTCATTTCTCACCAATTCTATCCCATGTTATACTAGAGAGTCTAGATAACACAATAAGACAAGAAAAAGATAGTTACACATGTTGTAAAGAAATAATAATGTTTTCATTGGCAGATAACTGTATTGTATATGTATAAAATCCCAAACCACCCCTCCTGACTCTCAAAAAACTCTCAGAAATAATACATAAGAATAGAAAAATCTTAGGATTAAAAAGTCAATGTATAAACCAATTGCTTTACAACACTCCATTGGTAAACTATTGAAATAAATGTTTAAAAAAATATTTATTTGTGATAGCACCAAAAATAATACTTGAGCATAAATGTGACAAAATATGGCTTTATTCTCCTTGTACATTTATCCATCTTTCTATCAGTTCCTTCCTTCATTCAAAAATATGTCTGAGTGTTTTAGAGGATTACAAGCATTCAGTTCAGCATATAGAAATGAACCAAAATATGTTATTCATAAATTTATAGGCAGACAAACCTGAAAATATCACACAAATTTTAAAAATCATATATGTTGATAAATTTAAGGGGGAAAACAAATGTAGAGACTGCACATTTCTGCATTCTTTTCTAACTACCCTTTAAGCTTCTCAGGCTCAATGACTGAATGTGCCTTATAAATGCAGGTCAGTGGCATGAAAGTAGAATAGTCAATCTCCCAGGAGCTCTTGGATATTCAGTATACCTTACTGTACCCACCACCATATGCCCCAAGCTCATTCTTCTTGCTAAAACTTTATTTCTGTTATATAGTCTAGAGTGGTTCAGCCTCTAATCTTTTTCCATTTCTTCAAAGCCTATTTTATGTCCAATCTTTACAATAAAATCTTTCTGTACTATCCCAGTCTAGATAAATTGCTCTGGTTTCCTTACTCTCAAAACATATATTCTCCTAAATATATCAGTATGTTGTTAAATGTTGCCTTCAGTAGTTCTTAAATAAGTATCTTTTCATAATTTATACCTTGAAAGTGAAAGTTGCTCAGTTCAGTCAGTTCAGTTTGGTTGCTCAGTCATGTCTGACTCTTTTCGACCCCATGAATCGCAGCATGCCAGGCCTCCCTGTCCATCACCAACTCCTGGAGTTCACTCAAACTCACGTCCATCAAGTTGGTGATGTCATCCAGCCATCTCATCTTCTGTTGTCCCCTTTTCTTCCTGCCCCCAATCCCTCCCAGCATTAGAGTCTTTTCCAATAAGTCAGCTCTTCACATGAGGTGACCAAAGTACTGGAGTTTCAGCTTCAGCATCCTTCCTTCCAAAGAACACCCAGGGTCGATCTCCTTCAGAATGGACTGGTTGGATCTCCTTGCAGTCCAAGGGACTCTCAAGAGTCTTCTCCAACACCACAGTGCAAAAGCATCAATTCTTTGGCGTTCAGCTTTCTTCACAGTCCAACTCTTACATCCATACATGACTACTGGAAAAACCATAGCCTTGACTAGACTTGACTAGACATTACTTCAAAGTAATGCTTTTTAATATGCTATCTAGGTTGGTCATATCTTTCCTTCCAAGGAGTAAGCGTCTTTTAATTTCATGGCTGCAATCACCATCTGCAGTGATTTTGGAGCCCCAAAAAATAAAGTCTGACACTGTTTTCACTGTTTCTCCATAAAGTGATGGGACCAGATACCATGATCTTAGTTTTCTGAATGTTGAGCTTTAAGCCAACTTTTTCACTCTCCTCCTTCACTTTCATCAAGAGGCTTTTTAGTTCCTCTTCACTTTCTGCCATAAGGGTGGTGTCATCTGCGTATCTGAGGTTAATGATATTTCTCACGGCAATCTTGATTCCAGCTTGTGCTTCTTCCAGCCTAGCGTTTCTCATAATGTACTCTGCATATAAGTTAAATAAGCAGGTGACAATATACAGCCTTGATGTACTCCTTTTCCTATTTGGAACCAGTCTGTTGTTCCATGTCCAGATGAACTCCTTATTACCAAATTCAGACTTAAATTGAAGAAAGTAGGGAAAACCATTAGACTATGCAGGTATGACCTAAATCAAATTCTTATGATTATACAGTGGAAGTGAGAAATAGATTTAAGGGACTAGATCTGATAGATAGACTGCCTGATGAACTATGGATGGAGGTTTGTGACATTGTACAGGAGACAGGAATCAAGACCATCCCCATGGAAAAGAAATGCAAAAAAGCAAAATGGCTCTCTGGGGAGGCCTTACAAATAGCTGTGAAAAGAAGAGAAGCAAAAAAGCAAAGGAGAAAAGGAAAGGTATAAGCATCTGAATGCAGAGGTCCAAAGAACAGCAAGAAAGTTGCTCAGTTGTATCCAACTTTTTGTGACCCCACGGACTATACAGTCATGGAATTCTCCATGCCAGAATAATGGAGTGGGTAGCCTTTCCCTTCTTCAGCAGATCTTCACAACCCAGGGATCGAACTCAGGTTTCCTGCACTGCAGGTGGATTCTTTACCAGCTGAGTCACAAGGGAAGCCCAAGAATACTGGGTTGGGTAGCCTATCCCTTCTCCAGCGGATCTTCCCAACCCAGGAATCAAAGCAGGGTCTCCTGCATTGCAGGCGGATTCTTTACCAACTGAGCTATCAGGAAAACTCCAATTTATACTTTGTTCACCAGAATTCTGGGCTTCCCTGGTGACTCAGTGGTAAAGAATACTCCTGCAAACGCAGGAGACTCAGGTTCAATCCCTGGAAGATCCACTGGAAAAAGAAATGGCAGCCTACTCCAGTATTCTTGCCTGGGAAATCCCATGGACAGAGGAGCCTGGCAGGCTGAAGCCCATAGAACCTCAAAGAATCGAACATGATTTAGCGACTAAACACAACAAACCAGAGTTCTAAATGTTTCAGGATTGAGAATATGCCTGTAAATTCCTTAAATGTCTCCCAGTGCACCACACATAGTAAATGTTTAATAAAAATATTTGCATGAGAAACATTTTTCATAACTAAGGAAGTAATAGTTAGATGGATACATAAAACTATTATAGATGATGTATTTCAAAATGTTTGTGTTGTATTTTCATGTATTTTATGATATACTTTGATTGACAGTTTAAATTGAGCTGTGAGATAGATTTACTTTACTCCAACCAGCTCACAAGATAAGGAATATTATATCACTAGTCATTCAGACAGGGATATTCCCCATGAGGAGTGACCTCTTGCCCATATTCTTAAAGACCTTCATTTAATTGCTTTAATCTCTCACTTGAATTACTGGATCAGCCTCTGCCCTGGAATCTGCCTGGTCTTGCTTCTCTTTAGTGCTCCACACTGCCATCAGAGGGGGTTCTTCTAATATATGCATGTGAAGAGTCACTGGTCTAGTTAAAATCCTTTCATGAACTCTCTTCACCATTAAGATAAAATTCACACTCCAGCATGAGACTCAAGGCCATTATGATCAGGTATCTCTCGACCTATTTCTCTTCAGTGGTCTGTTGCCAGTCACCTAGAGTTTTATTAGCCATTCTGCGTTTTCTCTCACCCACTCTATCCTGACTGAATCCTACTACTCACTTTTCAAGCCATCTCTTGGGGAGCTTCTCCTATAGTTACTGAGAGAATGACTGATATTATGAAGCCTTTAGTCACCAATGGTCATCTTGTGTTAAAGCATGAATCTTCAGAAAAGAAACAATGTCTTTGAACTCTTTATTACCAGTTCTTAATACTGAACCTGACACTTCGAGGAGTCTCAATTAGAATATGTTAACTAAATGAAAAAAAATTATCTATACCTCAGGGAGAAACTTTAGAGTTCAGATTATTTTGATGGCCAGAGGAGAGACTTATGCATCTTGTCAAGAAACAAAAAGGAAAAGAATTTTGGGTTGGATTGAGTTAATATATTCCAAACAGAGAAGATTTAAACTATTTAAAAGCATCTTAATTAGAAAAGCCTGAAAATATCTAAAATCATTTTTTTTTAATAAACAGTCCTTGAGTAACCTTAGTGACCATGCCATCTGTTAAAAATTTAATAATACAACTTACAATGAATTGGATTTTCTAAGTTTGGCCCATCACTCATCTGTTCTATGTGGTAAATGGCATGACATTTTTAGCTGTTCAAATTGCAAGTAATTTAGTAGTTGTGAAAGTTCCTTGGTGAATTGAGTTATATTCAGACAGTAATTATGATTTGTTTGAAAATGGACCATAATGTGTGATTATTATATCATATATATTGAAATGCATTTATTGATTTTCTAAGTTTTAAGTACAGTAATTACTCTTAAATGAAGAAAAGCAAATTTTACTTGTTTCCATCAGTTTCAAAATGTGCAAGTTAATGAGATTTATACACTGACAATTTCCATTGTTTTATTGCTCTGATTGTGGTAAATGATAGCATCCCAAATCAATATATAGTCCCTTTGATATATTGGCCACCAGAGGAACAGGTTATTATTGTTTTTATTGCCTCATTTTTTTCCACTTAGGTGGTACTTTAGATCTTGAGGACAAATCAGAAAGGCAGGATTTTGCCTTCCTCAGAATATCTTCAGTAATTTCTCAGGAATAATGCCCTCCCCATGCCCATTACCCGTCAGCAGTCTTGAAAGAAATGAGGCAACGAGCCTAGGACATTCATATTCCTAATCCTTGTTAAAAATATAATGAGTACGTCTTTAATTCACTCATTTTGTTCTTTTATGCAGATATATTTAATAATCACTTATTATATAGTAGGTACCATTACAGGCATGAGAGAATTATCAATAAAATTAAAGGGATGCTCTCTGCACTCACAGAGCTTTTGATGTGGTCGGGGCGGGGGCGGGGGGCAGGAAGCAAATAAATAGACAAGGTAACATATGGATTTGCTGTGTGGATCACAACAAACTGTGGAATATTCTGAAAGAGATGGCACTACCAGACCACCTGACCTGCCTCCTGAAAAATCTGTATGCAGGTCAAGAAGCAACAGTTAGAATCAGACATGGAACAACAGACTGGTTCCAAATCAGGAAAGGAGTATTTCAAGGCTGTATATTGTCACCCTCCTTATTTAACTTATACGTAGAGTACATCATGCAAAATCTCAGGCTGGATCAAGCTCAGGTTGGAATCAAGATTGCTGGGAGAATATCAATAACCTCATGTAAGCAGATGACACCACTTTTATGGCAGAAAGTGAAGAACTAAAGAGCCTCTTGAAAGTGAAAGAGGAGAGTGAAAAAGTTGGCTTGAAACTCAACATTCAGAAAACTAAGATCATGACATCTGGTCCCATCATTTCATGGCAAATAGATGGGGAAATAATGGAAACAGTGGCAGACTTTATTTTCTTGGGGTCCAAAATCACTGCAGATGGTGACTGCAGCCATGAAATTAAAAGACACTTGCTCCTTGGAAGAAAAGCTATGACCAACCTGGGCAGTATATTTAAAAGCAGAGACATTACTTTGTCAACAAAGGTCCATCTAGTCAAAGCTATGGTTTTTCCAGTGGTCATGTACGGATGCGAGAGTTGGACTATAAAGAAAGCTGAGCACTAAAGAATTGATGTTTTTGAACTATAGTATTGGAGAAGACTCTTGAGAGTCCCTTGGACTGCAAGGAGATCCAACCAGTCCATTGTAAAGGAAATCAGTCTTGAATATACATTGGAAGGACTGATGCTGAAGCTAAAACTCCAATACTTTGGCCACCTGATGCAAATAACTTGACTCACTGGAAAAGACCCTGATGCTGGGAAAGATTGAAGGCGGGAGGAGAAGGGGACAACAGAGGATGAGATGGTTGGATGACATCACTGACTTGAAGGACATGAGTTTGAGTAAGCCCTGAGACTTGGTGATGGACAGGGAGGCCTGGCATGCTGCTGACCATGGGATCGCAAAGAGTTGGACATGACCGAGTGACTGAACTGAACTGAATACACTGAAATGTGCTATTACCCAATGAATAAAGAACACTAAGTAAATGTATAGGAAAGATGAATGACCCAGTTTCGGGGAGAGAAAAATCTTTCTGACTAGAATGACAACTGAAATGAGAGCTAAAGGACATAGGAGGTACCCCCTCAGTCAAGCGATGCAATCAAAGATGGATATTTAGAGACTTGTGTATAAGATCAACTCTGAATCCTGATAGAAAAAGTGATTGGTCCACTTTTCCATGTGTACATGTGGTCCACAAAGTACCAAAACACTAGGAATTGTCCCTAAACGTCGCTACTTTCCACCTTCATGGAAATTGCTGTGTTTCTTGTTAAGTGAGTTAGCAGCAGGTCTCATCCTTGTACGTTTGCTCAACTCTGAGAAAAATGCCCAAGTTCTATAAGCTTTTCTCTATTTAATCATGTGTTGAATCTCAAGAGCTCCTTTTAGGACACTTTTTCTTTAAATGAGTCCCTTAGCAACTCTGGATGTTAAAATCACACATCCTCACCTGAATATACCTCAGAAGGATTGGTGCTATGCACGAGTCTTCATTAGGAAAATGACACATTCTTGATTGTTATTTAATTTAGAGAAAATGATACCTCATGTCTGGGCATGCTAGTTTGTGGATTTAAAAATAAAAGTGACATCCAAGAGTCAGATGTACTTAGCTAGCTCAGGCTATGAAATTATGAATAGGGAAAAGGATTCAGTGATAAGGACAACTTGGAACTATTTTTATTCATTCTTTAATTTTGCATTTTTAAGAGATTCTTATATTATTTGCAAATTCACCATGAGGATTGTTTAATATATAACTGAGGCTTTTTCAAGACATATACATATTTTCTACACTGAATTAGAAGTACATATAATTGATGTATAATTAGAAGTCTGGATGATCTAAGCAGCACATTCTTTTCTTTCAAAGGACTTCCAATTTGCCATCTCTGAAATGCAGAGGCTTATTATGATAACATAAGAAAAACACTAGATAATATAATTTATACATTCTGTACCCATGGCAGGTACCACTGTTTAACGTCAGCTTCAGAATCATTCTTAGCATAGTGTTCTAGGTAACTGTGAATCAGGTAGAGCTAGAAGATAAAATGTATTTAGATTATTAGATTAGAACAGAAGATAAAATATATTTACAATCCCTTAGCTCTCTTTGGCCTCTTATGCCACTAACAGCCCTCCAAGAGGATAATTCAGTAGTGGAATTACACTGCTGTAGTGGTTTAGTGTTTACTGTTACTCCTACGTACAGTGAGGGTTACATCTATGCAAAGTCTTTCTTCTAGGAAAGCAGATACTGGTTTGACCATTTAAGGTTATAATGACAAATACCAAAAAGTTTCTCTATGGGAAGGACCCATATTTCTGAATTCTGACACCATGTCCCCCAGGCAAATTCTGTGCATGGAAGGCAAATTTGACTCATATATGATCAAAGAGATTATTGGTGGCCTTTGATTTGAGGCCAATCTTTATAACAGAAAAGAAATGTCTCAATCTTAGACTGGAGCAAGTGACTTTCTGGCTTAAAAGTCTTCTTTGGGCCACCATTGTTCTTAGAATAAGATACAAACTCATGCAACATTGCACATGACATTATTTGTGACCTAGGTTCAGTTCAGTTCAGTCGCTCAGTTGTGTCCAACTCTTTGTGATCCCATGAATTGCAGCACGCCAGGCCTCCCTGTCCATCATCAACTCCCGGAGTTCACTCAAACTCACTTCCATCGAGTCAGTGATGCCATCCAGCCATCTCATCCTCTGTCGTCCCCTTCTTCTCCTGCCCCCAATCCCTCCCAGCATCAGGGTCTTTTCCAATGAGTCAGCTCTTCGCATGAGGTGGCCAAAGTACTGGAGCTTCAGTTTCAGGATCATTCCTTCCAAAGAGCACCCAGTGCTGATCCCCTCTAGAATGGACTGGTTGGATCCCCTTGCAATCCAAGGGACTCTCAGGAGTCTTCTCCAACACCACAGTTCAAAAGCATAAATTCTTCAGTGCTTAGCTTTCTTCACAGTCCAACTCTCACATCCATACATGACCACTGGAAAAACCATAGCCTTGACTAGACGGACCTTAGTCGGCAAAGTAATGTCTCTGCTTTTTAATATGCTACTAGGTTGGTCATTTTCTTCCAAGGAGTAAGCGTCTTTTAATTTCATGGCTGCAGTCACCATCTGCAGTGATTTTGGAGCCCCAAAAATAAAGTCTGACATTGTTTCCACTCTTTCCCCATCTATTTCCCATGAAGTGATGGGACCGGATGCTATGATCTTCGTTTTCTGAATGTTGAGCTTTAAGCCAACTTTTTCACTATCCTCTTTCACTTTCCACAAGAGGCTTTTTAGCTCCTCTTCACTATCTGCCATAAGGGTGGTGTCATCTGCATATCTGAGGTTATTGATATTTCTCCTGGCAGTCTTGATTCCAGCTTGTGCTTTTTCCAGCCCAGTGTTCCTCATGGAATACTGCATATAAGTTAAATAAGCAGGGTGACAATATACATCTTTGATGTAAACCTTTTCCTATTTGGAACCAGTCTGTTCCATGTCCAATTCTAACTGTTGCTTCCTGACCTGGATATAGGTTTCTCAAGAGGCAGGTCAGGTGGTCTGGTATTCCCATCTCTTTCAGAATTTTCCACAGTTTATTGTGATCCACACAGTCAAAGGCTTTGGCATAGTCAATAAAGCAGAAATAGATGTTTTTCTGGAACTCTCTTGNTTGATATTTTTCCCAGCAATCTTGATTCCAGCTTGTGTTTCTTCCAGTCCAGCCTTTCTCATGATGTATTCTGCATAGAAGTTAAATAAGCAGGGTGACAATATACAGCTTTGACGTACTCCTTTTCCTATTTGGAACCAGTCTGTTGTTCCATATCCAGACTGTTGCTCCCTGAGCAGCATACAGATTTCTCAAGAGGCAGGTTAGCTGGTCTGGTATTCCCATCTCTTTCAGAATTTTCCACAGTTTATTGTGATCCACACAGTCAAAGGCTTTGGCATAGTCAATAAAGCAGAAATAGATGTTTTTCTGGAACTCTCTTGCTT
The DNA here is from genome assembly GCA_006408695.1 of Aepyceros melampus. Classification (NCBI taxonomy): domain Eukaryota; kingdom Metazoa; phylum Chordata; class Mammalia; order Artiodactyla; family Bovidae; genus Aepyceros; species Aepyceros melampus. Next base: position 536,691 of record SJXQ01000265.1, read on the forward strand.
TTTCCATGATCCAGCAGATGTTAGTAATTTGATCTCTGGTTCCTCTGCCTTTTCTAAAACCAGCTTGAACATCTGGAAGTTCACGGTTCATGTATTGGTGAAGTCTGGCTTGGAGAATTTTGAGCATTACTTTACTAGCAGGTGAGTTGAGTACAACTGTGTGGTAGTTTGAGTCTTACTTTTCCCTTTATTTATAGTTTGAAAGAGATACAGAACTTTTAAAAAGGCATGATGTTGGTGCTTCCTGAAGATATTGAGATGGTTGCCTTGGTTAGTTCCTCAACTTTCTCAGCTTTTACTTTACTACACAGGCTATCTGTACCCTGGATTCTTGTTTGAGAATATAAGTTTTAACCATATTTTATCAAGTTCTTATCAAAAACCTAGTTGCAAAAATTAACATTTGAGGGAAATTCCATTTAGGTAATAAGTTTCGCCCTGGGATCAAGCCAGAGAATCAACATTCTAGTTCTTTGGAGGAATGAGTCTGACAAAATGCTTTTTTGGTATCATACCATTATCTTATATGAGTTGGCCAAAAATTTCATTAGGTTTTTTTCCATAATGTTATCATGGAGTAGCAAAGGAATAAAGAATAGTAAAGGACCAGCCAGTTGTAACAGCCTCTTAACTTTCTTTTGGGCCTGTTTTTGTGGATGTCAAGCATTTCGTTACACAATATCCGTTTTATATGCATGCGGGTTTAGTTGTGTCTGACTGTTTTTGGCTGAATGGACTGTAGCCCACCAGGCTTCTCTGTCCCTGGGATTTTCCAGGCAAGAATACTAGAGTGGATTGCCATTTCCTCCTCCAGGAGATCTTTCCAATCCAGGGATTGAACCCATGGCTCCTGCAGCTCCCACATTGGCAGGTGAATTCTTTACCACTGAGTCACCTGGGAAGCCCTTTTATATGTCCTGTGGGGAAAATTAATCATTCAACCATTGTTTTTATCTTATGATCCCAATGAGTCTTACAGCTTCTTCATTTCTCTGTTAAATTACTAGAAACTGAGCCAGTGTGTAGCACGGCTCTGCCAACCGTATGGTGTGACGTTTCTGTAGACTGTTCACTGGTTGGTTTTATTGTTTTCTTGCTTCTTCTTTCTTATTTTGCCCAGACCATCTCAACTTAAAAAAAATCTTTATCAATGTTATTTATTTATATAAGTCACATCAAATCCTTTATGGTATGAGCTGAGTATTTTTTAAAGTGTTAGTTTATGGGTTTACAGATACATTAGGGATGATTAAAGGAGTTAGAGGCTTTATTGCAGAATGACCTTTCCCTTTCTTTCTTTCTTCGTTTCTTTTCTTACTAATTTAAATAGAGAAATTGACAGTTTTGCTAGAAACACTACCACACTATAAGTAACACAAAACCAAAGTGTAAAACAAGCTTGAGACCTTCTTACATAACCATACATTAATTCCATTGAAAACAGTGAGGGGCTGGGACTTCCTTGGTGTTCCAGTGGTTAAAACTTCCTGCTTCCATTTAGGAAGGTGCAGGGTCTATCCCTGTTCAGGGAATTAAGGTCCCACATGACATGGGATGTGGCCCCCCCAAAAAATAGTAAAGGGAATCAAGGATGATTGTAGAATTTTTTCTTAAGATACACACATTCATTAATTCATGTAAAACAGTTCCCAATTTTGTTTAGCTATTTAGCGCATGAACTGGTACTTATTTCTGTGGCTGGATTAGCAAGGTTGCTTGATATTCCAAATGCTTGTTGGCCATCATCATTCTCACTGGTCCTATTCTTGATGTTTTGGCTATTTTTGTTACAATGATTTCTACTGGGATTTTCATTAGGATCAGTCATTAGTCTCAGAGGAATAAAATTAAGAAGGAACTATGTGTCTATTTATGAAATGGTTGGGCAGAGCAACTACATTTTCTCATTGCTGACGGAGCTGTTTTCTCTCCTTAACAGACATTCACTCTTCTGAATCTATTCCAAGCTGCACTGCCGAGATGAAAGTTAAATTGCTTCAGGAATCTTGATGAAGAAGGAGACAGGCTACCAAAAATCCCTTCATATATATATATATGACTACAACTTAAGAAAACAATTTAACAACAGTTAGAAATTAACTTCCTGAGATGAATAAGGAAATGTACTTAGAAATACTTTCTGGGCGCTCCTATAAGGGTTAGGCCTCAACCACACTGGGCATCTCCTTGGGAAGGGAGAGAAGGGAGGCCGTTTCTGAGTCCTAGCAGCTGCTCTATCTACAGGAAACAAAATGACTTGATTCTGATCGTGGGCTTTAGATCAGAAAAAAAGGGGACAGTGGGTGAGAACTGACAGAGACAGGGTTCGAAGCCCAGACTCCTGGGGTCCCCATGGAGGAGGGGGCTGGGCACGAGATGCCCATGTTCCTTTTGGATTCTGGTTCTGCCTCCCCAACTCAGAACCATAGAGACCAACCGCTAGGTCTTCAAACACAATTTCTTAGCCTGGGGTAAGGTGGGTCCAGATCCGCCCTTCTCAGCTTCCTATAAGAGGTGCTGGAGACCTGGAACTGCAGTCACTCACTAATCCATCATGAAGGCATCCGCAAAACCTGAGACCTTCCTGCTGGCCACGGCGCTGCTTGCACCCTCTTGGGTCTGGGTAAGTGACTAGGGGTCTGGACTCCTGGGACACTCGATATGGGGACTATTATAGAGCACTGTTTTTTGACACTGTTAGAGACTACTGGTTTTTCCAGTAGTCATGTATGAATATGAGAGTTGGACTGTGAAGAAAGCTGGGCGCTGAAGAATTGATGCTTTTGAACTGTGGTGTTGGAGAAGACTCTTGAGAGTCCCTTGGACTGCAAGGAGATCCAACCAGTCCATTCTAAAGATCAGTCCTGGGTGTTCTTTGGAAGGAATGATGCTAAA
>SJXQ01000266.1:0-32783 GCA_006408695.1 Aepyceros melampus
CAGTGCTTGGGCTTCTCATGGCGGTGGTGTTTCTTATTCCAGAGCACAGGCTCTGGACACTTGTGCTTCAGTAGTTGCAACTTGTGGGCCCTAGAGCACGGGCTTAGAAGTCGTGGCACATGGGGTTAGTTGCTCAGTGGCATGTGGAATCATCCCAAACCAGGGATAGAACCCATGTCCCCTGCAGTGGCAGGCGGATTCTTCTGCACTGCACCACCATGGAAGTCCTTAAAAGACTTTTTAATTAAAAAAAAAAAAAGAACAAAAAGAAAAAAGCTTGCAGGACGGAGGTTCATTTAGCAATAATGTAGTGTATTAGAGAGCAACTGCGGCAGTTAATTCTGTTGGGGGTGGCTGTTGGGGGTGGGGGTGAGCTGTTTAACATTCCTGATATTGCTGGACCACTAAGGGCAGGGAAGAGGGACCGCAGGAAAGAGGCTAGAGCCAAAGAGCGGAGAACACTCTCTCCCAGAATAAGGCATTTAGGCTTTATCCTGAGACCAATGGACAAAGTCAAAGAACCCGTGAAGGATCTTAAGCAGCAGGTGACATAGCCACATTTGTATTTTGAATAACCACTGCAGGGCAGCAAATTTATTGGACTGAATAAGCCACGGACTGTCTGAATGTCTCAACAGCACCACACCTCCACAATCCATCACATCACACTTGCCCAGGCAAAACAAAGACACTTCTTTCCAGTGAAATCTCATTCTCAGCCCACAGTTGTCTGATTCTAACCTCCAAAAACTACAGCCCAGGAGTTCCAAGTAGCTGGATTTTGATCTGGCGGCAGCTTTGCTCTGTCAACAGTTTTAGCAAAAACTCCTTCCACCTCCGCTGGCAATTTACAGATAGCATTTCTGAGATGGTCTGTGGATAAAGGATGTGGCTGCCCTGGGAAAATGTGTCTGTCTCCTGCCGGAGGAGACAAAGAGCGTTGAAATGGTGCCAAAGGACACCGTCCACAAGGGAAGGTCAAACAGCCCTCAACAGTTCTGTTTTGGCAAGTCTTGTCTTTTTCCATTTTCACATTAGCGTCAGCCTTTCTTCTCCCCACTACACATCCCCCCGCCCCCCCATGTCCTTTGGAGAAAGGTTAAATGATGCTTCTTAGAAATATTATGCACTTTGTCAAAACTAGGCAGTCTTGCTGCATGGAGGGAAAAGGGTACAATGAACACACGCAGTGCCCACAGAGCAGAGTATATACCAGAAAAGAGTCCTGTGGCCTCTCCAGCAACCCCCTCCATTCCCCTCTAATTCTCATGGCGGAGCATATCAAAGCCAGCCTTTGATGTTTAATAAATATGCCCTGAATGAATGAGACTCTCAGAGTATTAAACCTGCAGTATAAACAGATATCTTCGCAGAAAATCACATGGCAATTCCTCGGTGTCACCTGTGTGGGATACCACTAAAGAGGCAGAATATGTTATGCGAGAACCTCAGGAAGAGTCCCCTGAGACAGGGAACCAGGGCCATGATCCCTACAAAAGACCGCCCCTGTGCCCCGAACAATAAGGCTGTATGTCTGCCCTGAGAAGGGAGAACACAGAACCCTGTGAACCCTGATGGCAGCTTCTCTGTAGAAATCCCTGTCTGCCCTTTGCAAAATCAGGCCTGCTGAAGAACTGAACTTCGTGACGTGCTTCAAGCAACTTAAATTTTCTACAGGAGACGTGAACCCATCTAGTGCTCTCTGTTGGGCAAGAAACTTCATGGTCTCCAGTGGAGGGTTAATTAACATCAGCCTGGAGTTTTCATTTCTGCAGCTGGGTAAATTAAGCATCGCAAGTCTGGCAAGTTCATTTGCGGCTTAGGGGAACAAACCCGGAGGCTGATAACAGCCACGCTCTTTAACTCAAAAACACCAGCACAGTGTCTCTGGTGAACATGCGTTACAGGCTGCACAGTCACCACAAGCCTCGTGGTAAAGGTTACATTCCTAGTGGAGTAAAGAAAATCCTTTTAGGTAAAATATTAAACATCTCAGAGAACCTCTCACTCCTTTTCAGTAAACATTAAAGAAAAGAGCTGTAATGACAAGAACACACATCAGACGGGCAGACTTAAACTTTAAAGGAGGTCTTTGCTGCAATAAGTTTCCATGGGTGAAGTTTCTCCAGCCTTCTCTTCCTCCAGTTCAGTTCAGTCGGTCAGTCGTGTCCGACTCTTTGCGACCCCATGAATCGCAGCACGCCAGGCCTCCCTGTCCATCATGAACTCCCAGAGTTCACTCAGACTCGCGTGCATCGAGCCCGTGATGCCATCCAGCCATCTCATCCTGTCGTCCCCTTCTCCTCCTGCCCCCAATCCCTCCCAGCATCAGGGTCTTTTCCAATGAGTCAACTCTTCGCATGAGGTGGCCAAAGTACTGGAGTTTCAGCTTTAGCATCATTCCTTCCAAAGAAATTCCAGGGTTGATCTTCAGAATGGACTGGTTGGATCTCCGTGCAGTTGAAGGGACTCTCAAGAGTCTTCTCCAACACCACAGTTCAAAAGCATCAATTCTTCGGCGCTCAGCCTTCTTCACAGTCCAACTCTCACATCCATACATGACCACAGGAAAAACCATAGCCTTGACTAGACGGACCTTTGCTGGCAAAGTAATGTCTCTGCTTTTGGATATGCTTTTCCTTACCTTTCTCCAAAGGACAGTTTCAATGGAGCACTTTAAAATTGTAATTTAAAACTCTCTGAGGTCAAGCCAACATCTTAAAGGTAATATCTGACTTCCATACACCTCCATAAATAAATTGGAAAGAAATGTATCTGTTTATCTACTTATGTCTCTCCCAAATAAACATGACTGCATATGACATGGGCCCTGCTGTTTCTCCCCATAGGAGAGATCAGAACACCCATACTGCTGAAACAGTTGGCCACCTGTCTCTAGCCAGGGATCCACCCCATGGCCAAACAAGCCTGGGGCTAGAACTGTTCAGAGGACTAAAGATCCCTCCAGCAACAGCTGCTATTTACTTAATTTCATACATAAGAAGGAAGGAGGGGGCGTGAAGCCTTTTGCATGCTCTCTCTTGGGGTCCTCACACCCTCATCAGAACAGAGTGAAGATGCTCCCCAGTGTTGACTGGCCCTGAACAGTGGAGAGGCCCATCCCTCGTCATTCAGGAAAGGGCTGGCTGAGATGTGTGCTACTGCAGAGTTCAACTCAAGGTCTCTGATACAACACAGCTCACTATTAAAATGTGTTTGTTTGTTTGAAACCACTCAGTGCAAAGACAATTAAGTAAACTCTGTGAGTTTTATCAGACTATTCATGCTAAGTTCATTTTTCATGAGTTAGACTGAATTTTTTTGTATGTGTTCAAAATGCTTATTTTTTTTACTTTGCTTCTAACTTTTCTTTTTTTGCATCTATTTAAAATTTTTATTGCAGTATAGTTGATGTATAATATTATAAGTTGAGGTGTACAACATAGTGATTCACAATTTTTAAAGATTATACTATGCTTATAGTTATTATAGAATATTGTCTATATCCCCTGTGTTTTACAGTATACTCTTTTGCTCATTTATTTTATACATAATGGTTTGTATCTCTTCATCCCCTACCCCTAAGTGTCCATCAACAGACGAATGGATAAAGAATATGTGATATATATATATATATAATGAAATACAACTCTGCCATAAAAAAGAAAAAATTCTGTGATCTGCAACAGCAATGGATGGACTGCTGCTGCTGCTAAGTCGCTTCAGTCGTGTCCAACTCTGTGAGACCCCATAGACAGAAGCCCACCAGTCTCCCCCATCCCTGGGATTCTCCAGGCAAGAACACTGGAGTGGGTTGCCATTTCCTTCTCCAATGCATGAAAGTGAAAAGTGAAAGTGAAGTTGCTCAGTCGTGTCTGACTCTTAGCGACCCCATGGACTGCAGCCCACCAGGCTCCTCCATCCATGGGATTTTCCAGGCAAGAGTACTGGAGTGGGGTGCAGCTAAAGTGAAATAATTCAGACAAAGAAAGACAAATACTGTATGGTGTCACTTATATATAGAATCTAAAAAATAAAACAAACTAGTGAAAGTGAAAGTCACTTTGAAGAAGGAATTCATAGGGCCTGGACTCCATCTTAGGCCTGTTCTATGCTGATCATGCTCGGCCACCTTTCCAATGGACTCTGAACTCTGTGTTTAGTGCCTATGAAAAACAACAACAGAAGGATAAGACCCCCTCCAGACAGGGGAACCTTGAAGATCGTAACTCAGTTACTCATCGCCTAAGAGAAAACATACACTAATCACTCCTTCCTCCAGACAGGCCATGAATTTTTCTGTATCTATCGGAGTTGTAACCCCGGGTATATTGATTATTGGCTAGTTGTTTGACTAACTAGTGAAAGTGAAAGTCACTCTGAAGAAGGAATTCATAGGGCCTGGACTCCATCTTAGGCCTGTTCATGCTGATCATGCTCTGCCACATTTCCAATGGACTCTGAACTCTGTGTTTAGTGCCTATGAAAACAACAACAGAAGGATAAGACCCCCTCCAGACAGGGGAACCTTGAAGATCGTAACTCAGTTACTCATCGCCTAAGAGAAAACATACACTAATCACTCCTTCCTCCAGACAGGCCATGAATTTTTCTGTATCTATCGGAGTTGTAACCCTGGGTATATTGATTATTGGCTAGTTGTTTGACTGTTTGAGCACATGAGCACATAGCATGTGAATGATGGGATTACTGGGATTGTATTTTCCTTGATTTATGTAAGTCTCAAGGAATTTGGAGTGGTGGGTTCAGACATGTACACATGGGGTATAAAAGATTCTCAAAATGCTGGTCAGGATCCTTGGCTAAGAGGAGACTCTGCCTCCGGCCCGCCGGTGTAATAAACTGCAGTCCACTATTTGCATTGTCCTTCTGAGTGAGTTTGTTTCCCAGAACGCGTGGCTACAACAACTCAGTCGTGTCCAACTCTTTGCAACCCCATGGGTGTAGTCCACGGAATTCTCGAGGCCAGAATACTGGAGTGGGTAGCCTTTCCCTTCTCCAGGGGATCTTCCTAACCCAGGGATGGAACCCAGGTCTCCCACATTCCAGGTGGAAACAAACTAGTGGATATAACAAATAGAGAACAAATTAGTGGTTACCAGTGGGAAGAGGAAAGGGGAGAGGGGCAAGATAAACAGAATTTTTCAAAAAAGCTTTCATTATATCAAGAAGCTAAAGTGTTTACTAAAACACCACACAGAGAAAATTGCACAAATTGAAGTGTACATCTAGGTGAATTTTCATCACATGAACATACCTAAATCAGGAAAGAGCATGTCCTCAGCACCTCAAAAGCCTGGCCCCTAACACTATAGATTAATTATGTCTGCCTTTGAACTTTATATAAATTGAATCACATAGAATTTATCACTTGTTTTTCTTTGACTACCCTCCCCACTCCCCCATGGCATGTGGAATCTTAGTTCCCCAACCAGGGATCAAACCCAAGCCCCTTGCATTGAAAACACAGATTCTTAACCACTGGACTGTCAGAGAAGTGCCTATTTATTGCTTTTTATGTTTGCTTTTTTTAACTGATCAGTGTATTTATAAAACATATAATATGTTGTTGCCTATAGTTGTAGATGCTCTTCTGGCTGAATATACCACAATTTATCCAGTCTACTGTAGATGGTCATTTGAGTTGTTTCCAGTTTTGTACTGAAGGAGGAAACAGAACAGGCTCCCTCTTGAAAGCAGGACTCCATCTTGGGGCGGGCTGTGGACTTTGAGCTATATGCCCAGTATCTATGGAAACGACATACCAACTGGAAAACCAGGCCCCTGGAAGGAAGAGTTCTGGGCTCTCCATTGCCTAAAAGAATACCCTAATTATCTGTGTAACCAAATAGAATCATACATTCTATTATGCTTATTGGGGAATGACCACAAGCCTGTTGATAATTGTCCACTGTTAACTATGTAGGTTTAAGGCATCTGAAATATGGGTTAATTTTGATTGTATCTTTCTTTTTCCTTTGTTCAGACTAGTTTCAGGGAACCTTATACACTTAGGGTATATAAGGTTTTCACAAAGACTGGCCAGGGTCCTTGGCTAGGAGGGGACTCTGCCTTGGGCTTGCGGTGTAATAAACTGCACTCCACTATCTACATTGTCCTTCAAAGTGAGTTTGTTTCCTGGATCGCGTGGCTACAACAACACTGTGTAGAATGGCACTGCCAGAAACATCCTTGGGGAAATTATGTTTGCATTTCTATGGGTCTATACTTAGGAGTCGGAAAAGGCAATGGCACCTCACTCCAGTACTCTTGCCTGGAAAATCCCATGGATGGAAGAGCCTGGTGGGCTGCAGTCCATGGGGTCGCTAAGAGTCAGACACAACTGAGCAACTTCACTTTCACTTTTCAGTTTCATGCATTGGAGAAGGAAATGGCAACCCACTCCAGTGTTCTTGCCTGGAGAATCCCAGGAATCGCAGAGCCTGGTGGGCTGCCGTCTATGGGGTCTCACAGAGTCGGACACAACTGAAGCGACTTAGCAGCAGTATACTTAGGAGTAAAATTACCAGCTCCTCATTTTATGTGTGTGTGTGTGTGTGTGTGTGTGTGTGTGTTTAAACTCACCAATTCAAAGATAGATCTTTTTGCAGTTGCCTTATTTTTGTTCTTATTTACTTCTATTTTTACTTACTACTCTACAGCACAGGACCAGGGTTGTGCTGAAGGTCACAAATGAGCCCCAAAATAAATGGATTGGGTTGTGCCTTTCTACCCAAGCAATGCTGAGGTTGTTCTCACACCAGACAAATGTCTCCTTGCCCTGAAGCTCACTTGTCACACACAGACATGCACGGCTCTTCATTTTTAGTCACTAAGTCGTGTCCGGCTCTGCAGCCCCAGGGACTGCAGCACTGCTGACCTCCCTGACCTTCACTCTCTCCTGGAGTTTGCTCAGGCTCCTGTCCATTGAGTTGGTGATGCCATATATAGTTGGCTGCACCGACAAAAACATTTTCTCTCTTTCCCAGGGCCTCTGACCCACAATTAGCCTTAGAGGTAAGGAGAATGTTACTGAATCCAAGCTCTGTCTGCTTGTTGAAGACTGATGGACCGAGAGACTAGGAGTTGAGGCAAGGAATACAACTTTATTCAGAAAGCCAAATGACAAAGAAGAAGGCAGTCTAATGTCTCAAAATAACTGTGTCAGGGTTTAGAGGCCAGGTTCTCTCACAGGACAGAGATAGGGAGGAGCTGAGGAAATAAGCCAGTCCATCCTAAAGGAAATCAGTCCTGAATATTCATTGGAAGGACTGATGCTGAAGCTGAAACTACAATACTTTGGCCACCTGATGCGAAGAACTGACTCCTTAGAAAAGATCCTGATGCTGGGAAAGATTGAAGGTGGGGGAACGGGACAACAGAGGATGAGATGGCTGGATGGCATCACCGACTCAATGGACATGAGTTTGTGTAAACTCTGGGAGTTGGTGACAGACAGGGAGGCCTGGTGTGCTGCAGTCCATGGGGTCATAAAGAGTCAGACTCGACTCAGAGACTGAACTGAACTGAGGAAATAAAGATAACTATCTTGCAAATATATTTCCTGGACTGGACAACCTCAGGGAAGTGTTAATCTCTTCAGGCAGATGGGCAGGGTTCCCTGAGGCAGGTCATTATATATGATTACAATAACAAAAGCAATGAAAAACAAATGTTAAACTCGAAGAAATAGATTCATCTTGGAGTCAGAACTGGTTCTTGCCTGCAACAAACAGAGGTACCTGTTGTCACAGCAACGTTTTTTTTAATGGAAGCACAACAAAATATATCTCCTGGTGTCCATGGGGTCGCAAAGAATTGGACACGACCTAGTGACTTCACTTAGTTAGGGAAGGCACAGCGTTTTCCAAGTGATTCAGATGGTAAAGAATCTGCCTGTAATGCAGATTCGAATCCGGTTCGATCCCTAGGTTGGGAAGATCCCCTGGAGAGGGGAACCACAACCCATTCCACTATTCTTGCCTGGAGAATTCCATGGACAAAGGAGCCTGGCAGGTTATAGTCCACGAGATCACAGAGTTGGACACGAATGAGCGACTCTCACACTTCCAAAATTCTTGCCTGGGAAATCCCAAGGACAGAGGAGCCTGGGAGGCTACAGTCCATAGGGTCTCAAAGAATTGGACACAACTGAGTGACTGAGAGAGAGCCAGAGAGATGGAAACCTTGTCTGGATCCCAATTTGAGTAACTATAAAATAAGAGAACAACAGGGAAATTTTATATTGACTGAATAACAAATGATAATATGGAGTTAATGGTAACATTTTTAGTGGTGGTTAGTCGCTCAGTTGTGTCTGACTCTTTGCGATCCCATGGACTGTAGCCTGCCAGGCTCCTCTGTCCATGGGATTCTCCAGGCAAGAATACTGGAGCAGGTTGTCATTTCCTTCTCCAGGGGATCTTCCCGACCCAGGAATTGAACCCAGATCTCCTGTGTTGCAGGCAGATTCTTTACCAACTGAGCTACAAGGGAAGCTTGATAATTTTAGAGCAAATAATAATATTTTTGCTTTAAAGTTGGGGGAATGGGGTGTATGAAGATATGCATAGGTGAATAACGACTGTTGATAATTGTTGAAGCTGCATGATGGGTACGTGGGGTTCACTATATTATTTCATTATTATGTTTTTGAAAATTACCATGTTAAAAAAAAAGGCAAGAAAAAAGAAATCAGCAGGAATTCCTTTAACAACCATTCCTAACAGTAGGAATGGGTAACAGGGCTCTGCCACTGACAAGCTGCGCAACTTTGGGCAAGTTGCTCCACTTCTCTGAGACTCAGTTCACTGTCTTTCAGGTGTGATTTCTCCTGGGGCCCTAAGAAACCAGCAGGCACTGTGAGACAGCTTAAGGGCACTGAGGGACAAGGACTCAACCACCAGGCCAATGTGAACTTTAACCTCAGTTCTGACACTGATGCTTTGAACTGTGGTGTCGGAGAAGACTCTTGAGAGTTCCTTGGACAACAAGGAGATCCAACCAGTCCATCCTAAAAGAATCAGTCCTGAATATTCGTTGGAAGGAGTGATGCTGAAGCTGAAACTCCAATACTTTGGCCACCTGATGTGAAGAACTGACTTCTTGGAAAAGACCCTGATGCTGGAAAGATTGAAGGTGGGAGGAGAAGGGGACGACCGAGGATGAGATGGCTGGATGGCATCACCGACTCGATGGGCATGAGTTTGAGTAAACTCTGGGAGTCGGTGATGGACGGGGAGGCCTGGCGTGCTGCGGTCCATGGGGTCGGACACGACTGAGCGACTGGACTGAACTGACACCGCATATGACCTGGGACCTTCACAGCCCTTCCGCGCCTGTTTTCTTATCTATAAAAACGACATTCCTATCTCATTGGTGGGAAATTTAATTAACAAGAGTTCCTCTCTCATTGGTGGGAAAATAAACAAATGTAGAGAGTCTGGCACAATGGGAGCTACTCAATAAATATTCCCCCCTCATGACTCGATTTCGCTAGAAGCAGCAAGTTCACACCCCCGACGTCCCTGACAGGCCACCCTTCAGCCGCTGCGGGCAGAAGTCTGAAGCGTACGCGCCGGCAGGGACCGCCACAGCGCCCTCGCGCGGCCGGCCGGGAAACCGCCGGAGTGACGGCCGCGCCCACCGGCGCCGCGCCTGCGCAGAGGCTCCGCCCCACGCTGAGGCGTGGCGTCAGGGGCCCCGGACGCCGGCAGGTCCCGAGGGACCGGGCGGCGACGCCATGGCGGTGCGACAGGCGCTGAGCCGGGGCCTGCAGCTGGGCCGAGCGCTGCTCCTGCGCTTCACGGCCAAGCCCGGCGCGGCCTCCGGCTGGGGCCGGCCGGAGCGGCCCGGCCCCGCGGCGGGCTGGGGCCGCGGAGAGCGCCCGGNATCACGCAACTGTTAAACAGAAATAAATCAATGTATTTATCTAAAAGGAATGTTAATTTAAAATGCAAATTTCAAGAGAAGATACCCATATACCTGGAGCAAGGTGTAGAAGGGCACTCACTAAACTGTTAATGTTAATTATTATACCTCCAGGGAGTAGAAAAGGAAGACAGAACAGAAAATGAATTATTAGTTCAACTTTGGATTGTTTCATTTTTATAAGATTACTAATCAGCTTTGTCATTTAAAGTGATGAAAAATTATTTGGGGGAGAGAAGAAGCAGGACTATTTAATTTTTTTTAACTTATCCAACAAAATGTAATATAGCAAACATTCAAAAAATATCTGTGGAATGATGTACAGGGGAATAGGACGGAGATGAAATATGTTTAAATTTAAGTGTATTTGTAAGAGGTAAGAAGATAACCAGTAATAGAATGACAAAGCACCGTAGATAGTATAAATGAACAATGTGAGGAAAGGAATAAGAATACTTGATAGAGTTGGCCAATAAGAAAATGGGAAAAAGTGGGGGGAAAAGTAAAATAAAAAATAGACATCAATGTTAAGGATAAATACAATATAATTGTTATTTCATTAAATGTAAAAGGGTTGAATTCTCTTATCAAAAGAAATAGACTTTTCATGTTAGATTTAGAAACTCTCAGCTAGATGGGTTAATATCTATGTGGCTGGAATTATGACTGGTTTTATTTTCTAAAAAGAAAAACTTTCAAAACTTTCATCAATAAAGTATACCAATTATAAAATAAAATTCAAGTTTAAAAGTATATAATATCAAAAAAAGAAAGATTCTGAACAATTTTATGTACCTTAAATATAAGCACTAAGGTGCAAATTGGTGGTAGAATATCTGAAATCAGAGACTGGAAAGGAACAGAGTGAGGGGACAGCCTGAGGAGCTCTGCTCTGCTTGCTGGAGTACAAGTGTGAGAGGAGAGGAGGGGTGGTACCTAGGCAACTACTGAGAAGGTGGTTATTTACCAGCACAGCTTTAGAAGGTAAGAAATCTAACACCAGGATTTTTAATAGTTCATTAAAAACCTACCATCTGAGAATTTACTGAAACTTTTAAATGATTACACTTGAGATGAACAAGTGTTCTGACTTTTAAAATGTAAGCCAAGTGAGCATTTTCTATACTGTATGGTATGTGCGTGTGTACCCAGTCACTTCAATCATGTTTAACTCTTTGCAATCCCGTGGACTGTAGCCCTCCAGGCTCCTCTGTCCGTGGGATTCTCCAGGCAAGAATACTGGAGTGGGCTGCCATTTCCTTCTCCAGGGGACCTTCCCGACTCAGGGATCAACTCGAGTCTCTTACATCTGCATTGGCAGGTGGGTTCTTTACCACTAGCGCCACCTGGGAAGCATTTTTTAGATGTAGTCAAATCAATAATATTTTATTGGATTGAAACCTTCTGTACATTGAAGTAGAGTGGCATCTCCTTAGTGTAAAACTATGTACCTTAAGGCTTAAAGGTTTCTGCTCTTCCTTTAGTGGCTATATTCTAAAATTTTAATAACAGTTTCAGGTTCTCCTAATTTAAAATGGAATGTATATGTACATGTATACACGCAACTCCATCACTACTGTAAATATCCACTGTACACGTGTGGAGTATTATATTTCTAGATAAAGAATTTTTCATTTCTCTTGGATTATATTCATATATGCATGTGATCCTTTGATTATAGTTTGCCTTCTTGAGACCTGTAGCTTTGCCACATTTTTGCTATAATACAGCAACTAGAAATTAAAGAACTCTCCAAAATATGTTATTTAGGAAAAATAAACTCCCTTTTCTCCACCTTCCAGTCTAGGAAAGAGACGCTCAATGTTGTGTATCTAAAGGTTGGGATAGCCTCACACACACACACAGAGCCAAAAGTAAAGTGTCTTTCTTTTGCAGAGTCTTAAACTGGATTAAGTTGGTAGATTCCTGAAAATGGGAGGAGGAGGGGTGGAGATAAAATGCTGAAGGGACGGGGGTTTGGGGGGACTCCGGTCCAGGTGGAGACCTCTCTCTCACTGTGTGCCGGGCCCAGCTGGGATCTTCCTGCACAATGCCTATGACGTGTGTCTCTCAGCATGTGGAACAGTGGAAAGCTCAGTGTCCGTGCCGTGCTATCCCTTGAAAGGCATCCTTGAGTTCACACAAGGCATCACATCTAACCCATGGCAGAGGACCAGGGCTGGCCCAGTCCACACAGCAGAGATGACGGGTAGTAACAATGACAACCTTATGGACTGAGGTCCCATGCCTCCTCGGGTTTCTGGCATTATAGAAGCCTGGGATTCCCGTGGGATCCCAAAGGGAAGGGAAGCAGCTCTAATGACGACTGAGGTTGGGTTTGCTATCAGGTGGATAGAAAGATGGTCTAAGCAGATAATTTGTATATTTAGAGAAATGAAGGAATGAATGATCCTTTGCTCCCTAGTGTTGCAAATTCTAACTCAAGATGATCACAGGATATTCTGGATACAAATACACAGTTGTTTTGCAGAAGGGCAAATTAATGTTTCTCATTGTGTTTCTAATATGTTTTTTATTGCTATCTAAAATCCTTACTAGGAGATTTCTGGCTGCCTTTTTGTAGGCAGACATTTGAGTGATAATAACGAATCTGACTTGTCTACAGAGATGATTTGTACCACCATCATTTGCTTATTCTGTGGCTTCCCCGGTGGCTCAGAGGGTAAAGCATCGGCCTGCAGTGCGGGAGACCCGGGTTCAATCCCTGCGTCGGGAAGATCCCCTGGAGAAGGAAATGGCAACCCACTCCAGTACTCTTGCCTGTAAAATTCCATGGACAGAGGAGCCTGGTAGGATATAGTCCATGGGGTCGCGAAGAGTCGGACATGACTGAGTGACTTCACTTTCACTTTACACTTTCATTTGCTTATTCATAACCAAGAGCTCAGACCACACCACCTTATAAAAATGCTTTCCTGTTGGTGTCCCTTAAAACAGAACTTGACACTTGTCAGATGTAAAGCTCCTCTGTTATTTTTGTTCTCACACACAGCCTAATGAGAACACCTGGCCGGTGGGCTTTGCATCTTCTAAATTTACATGAGTTAGCATTTAGAAAAAATGTCAGGAACATGCAGACACTTAAGAAATATTCCCATCATGGTGCTTCCTCAGAGGTAGGGGTGATCCTATGAACAGTGTACATGGAGGTCACATGGGTGGGTGCAGATGTTATGACAAGGTGTTTATTCACTGACTCTGGTACAGGTTTGGGGTGTGAGGTAGAGACGTAGTGGAGGAGTGAGATTGTTCCTCCCTCTGAAAAAGGTGGCTTTCATAAAAATGTCGCTGCTGACTTGTGAAAAAGCTCTGATAATGACTTATTCCTCTTACAAAAGTGATCAACTCATTAATCAAAAGAAATATTCCCATCATGGTGCTTCCTCAGAGGTAGGGGTGATCCTATGAACAGTGTACATGGAGGTCACATGGGTGGGTGCAGATGTTATGACAAGATGTTTATTCACTGACTCTGGTACAGGTTTGGGGTGTGAGGTAGAGACGTAGTGGAGGAGTGAGATTGTTCCTCCCTCTGAAAAAGGTGGTTTTCATAAAAATGTCGCTGCTGACTTGTGAAAAAGCTCTGATAATGACTTATTTCTCTTACAAAAGTGATCAACTCATTAATCAAAAGTTAATTAGAGTTTTCAAGGCAATTGTCATGTTCTTTCACAACAGTGAATATGTCTGTGATGTGTTCTATTTGTAAAATCCTGAAAGTAAAATAGTCACCAGTGTTTAAACCCCAACACTAAGCATACAACCCTTTAAACAGACATCTCAAACTTTTCATTAAGGGTAAAGAAACCATAAACACTAAAAAGTTACTGGCAGTGTTAATATCAATACTAACAAGTTCTTAATGTGTGCTCAGCATACTTCTAAGTCCTCTACTCAGGCTATCTCATGTAATCTTCACTAAATCCTATGTGGCTAGATAATGTTACTTATCCTCATTTTATAAAGATGGAAACCAAAGTTCAGAGAAGTTAAGCAACTTGCCCCAGATCACCCAGACATTAAGAGGCAGCGCTGGGTTACAAATTCTGGCTCTGTCTCAACTCCCTCCACAGAGTAGCCAACGCTAAATAAGTAAACCCCAGAGTCCCTTGGACTGCAAGGAGATCCAACCAGTCCATTCTGAAGGAGATCAACCCTGGGATTTCTTTGGAAGGAATGATGCTAAAGCTGAAGCTCCAGTACTTTGGCCACCTCATGCGAAGAGTTGACTCATTGGAAAAGACCCTGATGTTGGGAGGGATTGGGGGCAGGAGGAGAAGGGGACGACCGAGGATGAGATGGCTGGATGGCATCACTGACTCAATGGACGTGAGTCTGAGTGAACTCCGGAAGTTGGTGATGGACAGGGAGGTCTGGCGTGCTGCGATTCATGGGGTCGCAAAGAGTCGGACATGACTGAGCGACTGAACTGAACTGAACTGAAGTGACCAGAACACTTTCTGTGAAGCACAGAATACTTTTGAAGCACACTTTCTGTGAAACAGATTTCACTTCATTCCAGCTTCCTCCTGGAAGCTCTGAAGGCCAGAGGCTGAGCTGGATCTTGAAGGAGAAAGAACACAAGACAGGGAGGCCTGGCGTGCTGCGATTCATGGGGTCACAAAGAGTCGGACACGACTGCGCGACTGAACGGAACGGAACGTGCTGTTGTTAACCACTTGCCAGCCAGGCAGCCTCCACAGTTTAGCCAATTAGTGACACAGCTGAAGGCGAAGTAAAAACCCAAACAGCAGGCCTAATGGTTTTTAGTTAACAACCTGTGTAGAGTTGTCTGGGGTGACTAAGATGCTTAGTTCTTGGGCTTTTTTACGTGTTTTAAAGAGCTCAGAGGATTCTGTTTCTACTCAACTAAAATCTCTACTTCTCCAGAGAAACAGAAGGAATAGGATGTGTTTATTAAAAGGCAGCTTTATTTGAAGGAATTGGCTCTGCTGTTCTGGGTTCAGAACTGCAGGGCAGACAGGCAGGCTGGACAGCCGGAAAAGAAACATTGTTAAGTTCAAGTCTGAAGGCCATCTGCTGGTATGATTCCCTCCTCTTGAGGGAGGCCGTTCTTTCTGGGGTTGGGAACCATTCACTGCCTTAGTACAGCCCCTGGGTTTTATAGCTTAGCGCTGAGGTGGTGCAAGGTGGGGTGATTTGCCCAAGGACACAGCTGGTTAAAGACCAAGCAGTGTTGGTCTTTAAGCTCCCGTGTTTCCTGGCATGTTACTCATCAGCAGAGCTTCTCATGTTTGCGCCCTGGCCCCTTTGAGGCGACAGGTGGCACCTGGCCTAGGCCGCATTCTCTGCCCCTGTCTTTTGCTACAGCTCAGCTGGCAGAAGCCAAGGTGGCCAACGTGACAAACCCTACTTAAAGCTACAGCGGCTGTTTCTGAACTGAGGAGCCGGGCCCTGCCACGCTTACCGTCTCCACACCCTTTCCTCACGCTTCACTCTTCTGTGTCTTACATTTTTAATTAATTACAAATTAATTTTTAAAATCCCTCCAGTTGACTTCTTTGGAAAGAAAATCAGAGTACCAGATTTGGCAACCTGTGTGCTAAATTTCTAATTCTAATGCTAATTCCATATGGTGTCATACTGAGTAGACCAGACCAGTCCCTTTAGATGCATTTGGAAAGCATTTTGTGGGGGGAACTGTTTATAAAATAGGCCAAAGATATGAATATATATTTCACCAAGAGGAAATACAGATGCCAAATAAGGATAGTTCAACGTCATGAATCATTAGGGAAATGCAAATTGAAAATACAACGTGATATCTCTGCATACTTATTAGAGCAGCTAACATTTTTAAAATAAGTGATAATAGCGAATGCTTGTGAAGATGCAGAGAAACTGGACCAATGGTGAAAATCTAAAATAGTATGGCCACTCTGGAAAATAGTCTGCAGTTTCTTACAAAACTAAACATACATTTATCATATGACCCAGCCTTTGCAGTCTTGGACATTTACCCAGAGACTTGAAAATTTATGTTCACACAAAAACCTGTACATGAGTAGCTGCTATGGCAGACAATATACCAGTACCCCAGACATTAAAAATAGAATTATTGTATGATCTCAGCAATTCCGCTTCTTCGTATATAGCCAAAAGAAGTGAAAGCAGGGACTTTGAACAAATATTTGTGCACCTGTGTTCACAGGAGCATTATTCACAGTAGTCAAAAGGCAGAAACAGCCCAAGTGGCCATCAGTGGGTGTTAAACCTTGTACACCAGTGTTTATGGCTGCATCCCTCATAATAGTGAAATAGTAAACACACAAACATCCTTTAGCTGGTGAATTGTTAAACCCTGGAATACTAATAATAAGGAATTACAGGGAATCAGCCACTGATACAGGTAACAACTTCAGTGAACCTCAGGGGCATTATGCTTAGTGAAAAAAGTCAGTTCCAAATGGTTGCATCCTGTGATTCTATTTATGTAACATTCTTGAAATGACAGAATGGTAGAGATGGGGAATAGGTCAGTGGTTGCCAGGGACGTGGTTGCATGGGGCATGACGGGGATGGTGCAAAAACAGAGGCAGCTGAAAGGAATTCTCCTGTGATGGAACAGGTCTGGGTGTTGATGGTGATGGCGTGAATCTGTATGTGGGTGAGAGCACACAGAGCCACACCGAATGGGCGTGCACACGAGTGAATGCGGGTTAGAAACGGTGGTGAGAACCGGGTAAGACCTGTAGCCTCCTTGACAGGAGGGTATGTTGTCACTTTGCTGGGTTTGATACTCTAGTGCCTCGTGAGAGATCAGTTGCGGGAGACTGGGCGAAGGGCACACAGGACGCTTTGTTGAGTTTTTTTTGGCAGCTTCCTGTAAGTCTATATTTATTTCAAAACAAAGCTTTAAAAATTTTATCTCATCCTCAAAACTGTGGTTGACTGAGGATTACACGATACTCCTTCAGCTCCACAGAATTTAGAAACTGGTTGGCAAGGCAAGACAGACTTTCATTTTTTAAAAACATTAAAAGTTCTCATGTGAGGTGTTTTAGCTTATAGACTCCCAGTGCTTTAGGAATCTTGCAGAAGGAAAGACTGCTGTGGGCTGGGTGGTCAGCACTAGTTATAGGGGAAGCAGGAGCTTGAGTTGGGACTTGATGGATGAGTAGGGATGGGCAGGCAGAGCAAAGACAATATTTCAGGGGGCAGGGAGAGGGGAACAGTCTGAGCAAAGGTTCAGGGAGAGGCGTGTGAGAGACCAGTATGGGCAATGCAGACCAGCCTGCAAAACAGTTTTCATACAGGAAGTGTCAGGATGAGGGACCGAATAACCCATAAGTTAGGTTCTTTTTTTTTGGTGGTGCTGGTCTTCCCTGCTGCATGCGGGGGCTAACCTTTGTTGCAGTGCACAGGCTTTTCATTGCGTGACTTCTCTTATCGCGGAGCAGAGCTCTAGGGCACACGGGCTCAGTAGTTGTGGGGCCCGGGCTCAGTTGCTCTGAGGCTTGTGGAGTCTTCTTGGACCAGGGATCAAACCCATGTCCCCTGCACTGGCAGGCAGATTCTTATCCACTGGACCACCAGGAAGTCCATCAGTTAGGTTCTGCTGCGACATTTGAAAGCAGTGGGCTGTCACTGGACTCAGAAGCAGGTGAAGAAAGGACATGAGTGGGAAAGCTGGAGGCGAGTGACTAGCCATAGAAAGGGAGGGATCAGCAGATGAGATGGGATTTGAAGAGGAAGGTAGAGTTTGGGTGACTGGAGGAATGATGTCACCTGCCTGAAGTAGGCAAGAATCCCAATTTGAGGGAAATGGCCTCTTTCCCCATGCACCCCCACCTACACTTCCATCTAATTCCATCAGAACTCCTGAGCTCTTTGTCTCCTTTCTGTAAACAGAATGGGTCCCCAGCTTCCTAAGAGGCAGAAAAAGGGAGATAGGTGTATGGTCAGGTCACTCAAGATGGCGTTCCTCTTACTCTCTGTACATCCCCTGTGGGACCAGTCCCTACTTCAGCTACAGCCTCCTCACAGGAACATGCTTGCCCCCTGCCCCAGCTATGATTGTTCTCAGCTTTGGGCCAGAGCAACTCCACCTGCTAGTTTACTAACAGCTTACTGACCAGAGATGTTAATAACACGTCTTTTGTTACCTAATCGTTATTGACCAGAGTTGTCTTTTAATATTCACGTATATAAAAATCGCTGGCCACAGTTGTCAGTTTCTGCAGAAATCCCCCAATTGATAATATGTTAAAGGAAAACATCTGTCCTCGTGATGGTCATTAACCTGAGAGGCTGTGAGGGACGTGCCCTAGCCACCAGTTTCCCTGGTAACTGATAAGCCAGCCTGACTTCGATTCCTCCTGTAAATAGCAGCACACACACCCCCGCCCCCGACTCCCTGCCCAGGAGTGGAGACTGCTGTCAGGGCCTGCCCGCTGCACACGGTGGGGTGTTGCTCGAGGACCTTTTTCTGCAGACATGTAAGGTTCTCTGTCACTGTCTCCGGGCTTTTGCTTGGGTCATCTGAAGGCTGGGCAACTACAAGGCCTTCGGGCCTTTGGGGTGCAACCTAACAATTGATGAGCTGGCCGAGAAAGCTCCTGTAAACACCAAGATGTCGGGAAAGGACAGGGAGCTTGGTTGGGGAAAGGAAAGCTTTTGGGGAAACCCCAGGGTGGCCGCCCACCAGCTCGGGGCCCCTGTGACAGCTGACTACTGTGAGAGATATCTTTCTCTTCCATTATATCGATGCTTTCCTGTTAACCTTGGAGTCTCTTTCTTGTTTAAATGTAGCAGCGCAATGCTCATAGGTCATCTGATTGCACAGGGATGGCTAATGATACAGACAAAATGCAAGGACCTGGATTGTCTGTAAAATACAAGCATACCCCTTACCCACCATCCCCAAACAGTTTAGACACAGGTTTAGGGTTATTAACTCAGGGACAGGCTTGTGAATTGAACGTGGCTAGTTTCTTGCAAAGGCTTGTTTGGGACCTGTGGCAATGGCAAAATGATTAAAGCATACCCTTGGGCTTCTGGTCCCAGCTTTGAAAGGGAGCTGAGCAGTGATATGCAGCCTACGATGCATTACAGCTGATGGAAGACATTACCAAAGGCCTACCTGTGTCATCGAGTGACACCAGAAACCCGCCTTACCAGCCACAAAGTTCAGAAATGGACCAAAAAAATAGATAACATACACTGGCATGTCCACCTACCGTACAGCCCCACTGCACCTGGGCTACTGGGACGGATGCAAGCGAAAGCGATGGTCGCTCAGTCGTGTCCAGCTCTTTGTGACTCCATGGGCCATACAGTCCATGGAATTCTCGAGGCCAGAACACTGGAGTAGGTAGCCTTTCCCTTCTCCAGGGGATCTTCCCAACTAAGCGTTCAGACCCAGATCTCCCGCATTGCAGGTAGATTCTTTACCAGCTGAGCCACAAAGGAAGCCCAAAAATACTGTCGTGGGTAGCCTATTTCTTCTCTAGTGGATCTTCCCAACCCAAGAATCGAGCCAGGGTCACCTGCACTGCAGGCGGATTCTTCACCAGCTGAGCTGTGCGGGAAGCCCAGTGGGTGGGATAAAGGAACTGTTTCAGCAATAACTGAGATGTGAAACCCACCCTCTCACCGTGTGACCACGTGTGACCCAGGAGGCTGACTCCAGACTGACCAGCTATAACTGAACGTCCCAGGAGTGACCATCCCCTGCTTCTGCCACATTAACCCAGAGGTCACTTGTCAACACCCTCTAAATTCAGCTGGTGACCACCAAAGGACCATTGCCAGCCATCAGTCGGGGCAGTAACTCACTTTTGCCCTCGCCACAGGACCAACCCCCCGGGGAAATATAAAGTGGTCCGGGACTGGCAGATAAGACCCTGGTGGTTTGGGCTTGCCACCCTGTGGGGCATGGGATTAGAAAGGGATTTACAGATCTCATCTTCTTACAGATCTTCTCCTTAGCCCAGCCCCACCTAAGATTACTTAAAGGAATTAATCTGGGCCTCTCCTGGGGAAAGGCACCATTCTGTTAACCCTGGGGTCTGTTACACCGCCTCTCTAGGACTGGCATTGGCTGTGGGGACTGAAAGTGGACTGGCGGTGTGGTCCCACAGGCCTGGCCAGGACGAAAACCATGGGATGGGTGGGCTCTCACAATGCTGGTACTACCTGTATTTTGCCTAGTGGTCACGACCTTTCCTATATTACGTAAATGTAAACATCCTGCGTTTTGTCCCTTATCTGAGCAGAGAGAATCTGTCCAGTGACTGGGCAACCACGGTGGCCTAACTGTGAGATGAGTCTGGGAATTTCTCTGATGGTCCAGTGGTTAAGAATCCGCCTTCCAGTGCAGGGGACGTGGGTTAGATCCCTGGTCAGGGAACTAAAATCCCACATGCCACGCAATGAAGCCCTTGTGGCCCAACTAAAGAAGCCGGCACCGCAGCGAAGACCCAGCACAGCCAAAACAATGAAAAGCCTGTAGAAATGAGTCTGATCAGCGGTCTCCAGCAAGATGCTCTGTCCTCCTGCACGCCCCTGGGCCTCTCCAGACTCTGAGCTGCTGGTGTCTGTTTGCGTTTGTGGTGTTTGGTTGTAGCGCACCTCTGCATACCTGACTCCAGGGATGTCATGGGACAGGGCTGGACCAAGATCGTCAGGGCCACGCAGGGTCTGTGGGAGTGGAGTGTGTGATCTGGGTGCTCAAGACGGCTGCTCTCACTCTCTTTCATCCCCTGCTGGACCTACAGGTCCAGGGAGCTGAACCAGGGCCTGCTCCCCTACAGCCTCCTCACAGGAGGTGTCTGCCCCCTGTTCCAGCTATGGTTGCTCTAAGCCTTAGGCCAGAACCGCTCCACCTGCGGGTGTATTAAGGGGAAACGTCTGCCCTGGGGATGGTCATGAACCTGCGGGGCTGTGAAGGACCCACCAGTTTCCCTGGTAACTAATGAGCCAACCTGACTTCAGTGCCCCCTGTGAATGGTAGCCGCCACCTCCCCAGAGGAGCGGAGGTTGCTGTCAGGTCCTTCCTGCTGCCTGCCACACACTGGGATGCTTCTTCAGGACCCCTGCTGCAGACAGATAAGATTCCCCATCCAATAAACCACGGGTGTCATTGTCACTGCTTCCAAGCTCCTTCATCAGCCACTTGCAGGCTGGCCATCTACAGGACCTACAGGTCCTCGGGCTTCAGCCCAACAGCAGGACCTGATGACTGGCTCCAGGGAGCCTCCTGATTTTCACCCTCTTGCTTGCAAGAGCAGCCCAAGGTCATTCACAAGCGGGAGGGGTGGCTGTGACCACATGCCCCTGCCATCCACAGCTCCTGGTAACCGTCCAGTAGCCACCTGCCGAGGCCTTTGCAGAAAGAACCATCTCTATAATCAGAAACCTCCAAGATTGTGCTGGTAGCCTGACAGGCAGCAAAGGAGCAGTGTGCCAGCTGCAGACCTGGGGAGTTGCAACCTCTTAACTAACACAGTGTTCTGTGTGGGACTGACGTGGTGACTGCCATGAAGTGACAGTTTGAGAATTACTCTGAATAAGGAGAGAACACAGGCTGGCTTAAGCCCAGGACCAACAGTAGCACCAAGTTTGGTTGTTTTATTAGCCCTCGATCTGCCAGTGGAGATTTGGCCTCGTTGTACCACTCCATCCCTTCACTGAAGCCTCACGGGCTCCCAAGCTCATGGTGCCTGCTTCTTTTCTTCACAGGCAATTTTCACCCAGAAAAACAAGCTGCTCCCAGACCACTGGACACCCGACGCTGGCAGGGTTTCCGGCTGGAGGAATATCTGATCGGGCAGTCCATTGGCAAGGGCTGCAGCGCCGCCGTCTATGAGGCCGCCATGCCTGTGTTGCCCCGGAACCTGGAGAAGGCAGAGAGCCTGGGCCACCTTCTTCCAGGGAAGGGCCCAGAGACCCTTCCACGAGGAGAGGAGGCGCTGGCCCCACGGGCCCCAGCCTTCCCCTTGGCCATCAAGATGATGTGGAACATCTCGGTAAGGGTGGGTGGGGCCTTCCATCTCAAAAGTCATCTTTTTCAAAATCCCCTTCTTGGGGGTTGGTAACCAGACGACACTTTTTCCCAGGAAGTAAATAGGAAACAGCAAGATTCTCCACAGGACAGGCGCCTCGCGCTCTTGTGCAGCAGTCTGAAGCAGTGTTACAGTCTTGGACTGTAACCTGTCCACGCAAAACCCGAGGTCCCGCCTCCCCGACGAGCTCCCAGGCCACTGGGCCGCAAGCCACACTGAGTGGCGAGGGCCCAGAGTGTCCGGGCCGATGAGCTCATTTCAGGGCTGCGGTGTGCTCTGTCCTCTCGCTCCCTGACCTGCCTGTGGGGAAGGAGGGGCCACGTGCCTTCCACTGAGCCCGCCTCCCAGCACACTCCAAACCCAAGGCTAGTGTGCCAGCTCTCTGCTCTTAACCCTTGCAGAACTCAAGACTTTGGCAAGTTGAGTATTTTTCCACCCAAAAGAAAGATTTCTGTCCCTTTAGAGTAGCTTCTGTATCTTGCCATCACATGTGGGAGGAGGGTTAGGGAGCTCATCAAGACTTGATGGTATTTTCTGCTGCCCGGAGCCTCTCTCCAAGGCTGAGGGGGGCAGCCACATAGCTCACGGTGGGCCCTGAAGGGCGTGGTCTGCGCCTTCATGTGGGGAACGAAGCTTGTTAGACTGTGCTTCCAAGCTGGACTGATAGCCAACCCCCACCCCAGGCCCACCCCCAGGAAGCATCCAGTCCTAACATCAAAACTCCCACTGGTTGGGCATGATAGCAAATACATTCACAAAAGCTAAAAGATTTAATTCTGAAAGGATTCTTTATAGGTGTCACCAGCCCTGAGAGCTGTTCATAATGAGATGAGGAAAATACGGTGCGTTTCCCCATTGTGTGTTGCTTTTTGCTGGTTGATAGAGGGCTGTTCTGTGATTCAGCGCGAGTTTATCCAGGGTGGGTCTGTCTGCTGAAGGGAGCCTTCACGGGTGAGCGTTCGTGCTTGCTGGTCCATTCTGAGCCTGTTGGTGCCCGGAGGCCTCTGTGGCAGGAAGAGGAGCCCCAGCCGTGGTCGTCTCGACAGCTCCTCCGGCCCTGGGCACCTGAGCTGCCGCGGGTTTGAGGCGTGGGCAACATCCTCTGGGTTGGCATGAATGGCACCTCTGCCTCCTTTCTCCCGGGAGAAACTAGGCTTGGCTTGCCACTCAGAGAGGTTATGAGCTTGAAGGTTAAAGCCAGTTCCAGGCAGTAGTTGTCCTGGTCCGGATGACAAGGAGGGCCTGGACTAATTCTGGACCCGTTATGGATGTGTTGCAGGCAGGCTCATCCAGTGAAGCCATCTTTAGCGCAATGAGCCAGGAGCTGGTCCCAGCCAGTCGAGGGGCTGTGGCCGGGGAGTATGGAGCGGCCACTCACGGGTAAGCGGCCGTCTGCCCCCCTCGCCCCGCCGCAGAGCAGCACCCACACCCGTGCCCTTGGCACAGCGCCTGACGTGACACACACCCAGACACAGCACACGCCCGCTGATCAGTGCAGTCAGTGACGGGCTTCCAGTTGGCGGGTAACTGGGGAAGACTAGTCTGACCCCAGCTGGAGATGCAGGTGGCTGACTCGCACTGGAGCAGGGAGAGAAGGGCATCGAAAACCAGTCCCCATCCTTCTGAACTGGGCAGGTCTGACTTATGACTCCTAAGTAGTTCTCAGGTAGAGCACCACCATTTTGTACGAACTGAATTCTGTCTGTCCCCAGCAGAGGTTAACACTCACTTTACAACTAACTGCCATGATCTGATGTGCCAAGAGATTTTTTTTTTTAATGGCCTATTCCTCAAGAGTGCTGTTTGTGGCAGAGGCGCCTGAGAAGTGGCAGCAGAGCCCAACGTGGTCAGTACTGGTCCGACCCCTATCAGGCCTCCTGGCCGCTTCCAGTTTTCCATTCAAACACACACACCGCTCCCAGTGCAGCCACATGCTTCGCTGGGTTCTCCTGACAGCCAGGCAGCGCTTTGCCGCTGCGGCGCCAACAGCCTTGTGCTGGGATTCTTGTTCTCCCAGTGGCTCTAATGGTCCCAGGCCGGAACGATGCTCTGATGCCTTTGATCACCTAGGACAGGGGCCCGTTTGGACAGACCCCAGAGGAGCTGTTGGAGCCACTCACGGCCTGGCCCAAAGCTCGGACCTGAGGCAGCTCGGAGGACAGCCCGGGCGTGGGGCTCTCCCTTGTTGTCTCAATGTCTCTGGGCTTCCACTCCATCTGCCTCACTTTGCCATCCTGCGTCCTCATTTTCTGCCCACAGCTATACTTCCGGCATCCCTCAGGCCTTGTGGCATTGTTACCAAAAGCAAACTCCTGTGCCTGACGTACAGTGAGGCCAAACGATACCAAGATGTCAGAGTTTGGAACAGAGAAAGTTTATTGCAGGACCATGGAAGGCGACGGATGGCTCATGGCCCCCAAACATCAAATTCCCCAAAGAGTTTCAGAAAAGCATTTTAAAAGAGCACGTAAGGGAGAGTTCCCAGGGTGTGTGATCGGCTCATGCACACATCTCCGGTAGATGGTGAGGTGACAGGGCAGTGTCACAGCGGTTAGCAGCCTCAGTCCTCAGGCTCCAGGAGGTCTGCGGGCCACCTGCTTCTGAGCATCAAGTGGCTAGCATCTTCATTTGTTGGGGTTTCTGCATCTGTAAAACAGCTCAGGAGATGTGTATCAGGTGCTGTTCAGAGAGGAGCGCAAGCGCGGTTACAGCATCCTTTCAGCACCTCGGCCCCATTGCCTGTGCAGTTACTGCCGAGTTTTTCCTCACACTCCACGGGAGACTCTCCCCTTTTCCTGCCAACCACCGGGTCTCGGACATGACTGCAGGCCCTTGGTTGCCCTTGGGTCAGGTGCGCACGGCCCCGGGCATGGTGGCCGAGTGCAGCCTCTGTCTGAGCAGGGCAGTGGGGTGGGGCTCCCGGAGCGGCAGAGGCCTGGGCAGGGCACCTGACATGCAGGGGAATCGCTTCTATACACTGCCTCCGTGTCGGTTCACTCAGAGGCTGACAGAGCTCATGCCGGGTGTTATGCTAGGGCCGGATCAGGGAGATTCCGGGTCCTATTAACTGCCTTACAGGGTGTGGTACTACTCTATTCCTCTTTTGCATTTGAGACTGGGCCAAGAGACGTTGAGCAGTGTGGCCAAGGACTTGGAGTGGCAGGCGTAGGGTTCAGCCCCAGGCAGCCCGCTTCCAGGTCCCGTGCTCTGCCTCGTGGGATGGACGGACGGTGGATGGGCTGGTGGGGTCACCAGTGTGGTGAGTCGTCGCAGGTTTCCCTTCCAGCACCCCACTTTGCACCTGGCACGCACTTGGTGTAGATACGGGTGGAGATGAGTGTCAGTGTTGATTGTGGCCTCAGACTGTTGTATACCAAGTGTCGCATCTGCTGCTCCCTCACGTTTGTCCCACCCGGCTGAAACAGAAGACCCAAGGGAGGCCCCAAGCAGCTGGCCCCGCACCCCAACATCATCCGGGTCTTGCGAGCCTTCACCTCGTCGGTGCCGCTGCTACCAGGGGCCCTAGTCGACTACCCGGACGTGCTGCCCCCGCGTCTTCACCCCGCAGGCCTGGGCCACGGGCGGACTCTTTTCCTCGTCATGAAGAAGTGAGTGGTGGGACCTGGGAGTGAGTGGGAGCTGGTCGCTGCCTCCAGGAGCCTGGGGTCACGGGCGAGGGGACCCTCTCTCTTTGGGAGACGGGCAGGCTGGGGGCGTATGTCTGCCCTGGAGCGGTTTCCCTCTGGGACGGCCTTCCAGGAAAACAGAAGTGCATGTTCAGCCAGGTCATACTTTCCATCAGTGCTCTTAGTACCTTAGTAGCCCCCTCTATGCTCACCTTTCTTCTGCTTCTTTTTTAAACATAGACTCTTCTCCTTTCCTCCATCTCTGTGCCCCTGGCATTGCTGTGTGAGTGTTTTAAGGAAATAAGCAGCTGTCCTGTAACTTCTAACGTGTGAGGCCCTAGCTCTTACTTCCTAATTCCAGGATGGTGGATAGAAACAGAATGGCTACTTAGAGAGAAAAGGAATCAGAAGAGGCCATCATCCTAACAGGAAGTAAGGTGCTTGGGATGCTAGGCACACGGTAACTGGCCCTGTTGCGCTCTCCACCAGCTACCCCTGTACCCTGCGCCAGTACCTTCACGGGAACACCCCAAGCCCCCGGCTGGCCACTGTGATGACTCTGCAGCTCTTGGAAGGGGTGGATCACCTGGTCCAGCAGGGCATCGCGCACAGAGACCTGAAGTCCGACAACATCCTTGTGGAACTGGATGCAGGTAGCTGTCCCGCCCCCGCTCCGAGTTGTTCAGGGCAGTCTGGACTTCAGGTTTGGGGACATTTAGGGGCCTTCGGGTCTTTTCTGGATTTTATGTTCTAAGTTGTGTCTTAACTCTGCACACAAAGATAAGCACTCTCTCCTTCAAGATGGAGGGTTTTGTTCTTTGTTTTGGTCTTTGTATTGTAAGAATATTTTCAGCAAGTACTGCCTGAATGTCAGCCCAGCTGCCTTTGGCAGTGAGCTCCCCATCCCTGGAAGCATCCAAGCAGAGCTGGGCGGCTCCTTGCCGAGGGGCTCTGTAAGGGAGCCATTGTTTTCTTCTTGCTGTTTACTCGCTAACTCGTGTCTGACTCTCTGCAACCCCTTGGGCTGTAGCCCACCAGGCTCCTCTGTCCACAGGATTTCCCAGGCAAGAATACTGGAGTGGGTTGCCTTTTCCTTCTTCAAGGGATCTTCTTGACCCAGGGATCAAACTTCTGTCCCCTGCAATACAGGAGGATTCTCTTGTGGTCAATTTTGAACTAAAAAGATTTAAGATAATCAATATGCAATTAAATTCTAGAGGAACTGGCTTTTAAAGGAAGTCTGCATGAATCCTTTTCTGGATAACTAATTGATAATGCACCGATTTTATCCAGTTCTTGGCTAGGGGGCCTTGCTTTCCTGGAGGCATGTCTGTGTTTGTGTTGCTGGTCCCACCCAGCTCTCTGGTGGGTGGGCAGCTGTCCAGCCCTTGCTGGCCTGTGTTCCTGGGTCGGCATGTCCTGAGAGTGGCTTCTGTTGTTGCTCAGGCGCTCAGTCGTGTCCAACTGTCTGTGACCCTATGGACTGCAGCACGCCAGGCCTCCCTGTCCATCACCAACTCCTGGAGCTTGCTCAAACTCCATCCAGTCGGTGATGCCATCCAACCATCTCATCCTCTGTCATCCCCTACTCCTCCCACCTTCAGTCTTTCCCAGCATCAGGGTCTTTTCTAAGGAGTCAGTCCTTCGCCTCAGGTGGCCAAAGTATTGGAGCTTCAGCATTAGTCCTTCCAGTGAATATTCAGGATTGATCTCGTTTAAGATTGACTGGTTGGATCTCCTTGCAGTCCAAGGGACTCACACGACTCCTCTCCAACACCACAGTTCAAAAGCATCAATTCTTCAGTGTTCAGCCTTCTATATGGTCCAACTCTCACATTCATACATGACTACTGGAAAAACCATAGCTTTGACTATATGGACATTTGTTGGCAAAGTAATATCTCTGCTTTTTAATATCCTCTCTGGGTTTGTCATAGCTGTTCTTCCAAGGAGCAAGCATCTTTTACTTGCATGGCTGCAGTCACCATCTGCAGTGATTTTTAAGCCCAAGAAAATAAAGCCTGTCACGGTTTCCATTGTTTCCCCTCTGTTTGCATGAAGTGATGGGACCAGATGCCATGATCTTAGTTCTGAATGCTGAGTTTTACAGTAGCTTTTTCACTGTCTTCTTTCACCTTCATTAAGAGGCTCTTTAGTTCTTCTTCACTTTCTGCCATAAGGGTGTTGTCATCTGCATATCTGAGGTTATTGATATTTCTCCAACAATCTTGATTCCAGCTTGTGCTTCATCCAGCTTGGCATTTCGCATGATGTACTCTGCACATAAATTAAATAAGCAGGTGACAATATACATCCTTGATGTACTCCTCTCCCAATTTTGAATCACTCTGTTGTTCCGTGTCTGGTTCTCGCTGTTGCTTCTTGACCTGCATATAGGTTTCTCAGGAGGCAGGTCAGGTGGTCTGGTATTCCCATCTCTTGAAGAATTTTCCACAGTTTGTTGTGATCCACACAGTCAAAGGCTTTAGTGTAGTCAGTGAAGCAGATGTTTTTCTAGAATCCTCTTGCTTTCTTGATGATCCAGCAGATGTTGGCAGTTTGATCTCTGGTTCCTCTGCCTTTTCTAAATGCAGCTTGACCATCTGGAGGCTCTCAGTTCACTCGCTGTTGGAGCCTGGCTTGGAGAGTTTTCACGTTACATTGCTAGCATGAGATGAGTGCAGCTGTGCAGTAGTTTATTCCTGGGTCAGCGTGTCCTGAGGGTGGCTTTCGTGGAGGTATCAGAGGGCCTCAAGGTGCAGGGAGAGGAGGAGACGGCCTCTCACATCTGCGCGTCTCCCCACAGACGGCTGCCCCTGGTTGGTGATCACAGACTTTGGCTGCTGCCTGGCTGATGAGCGCGTCGGCCTGCAGTTGCCTTTCACCAGCTGGTACGTGGACCGTGGTGGAAATGGCTGCCTGATGGCTCCTGAGGTGAGTGAGTCCCACTGAGCTTGTCATGTGTCACCAGCAGAGCCTCTCCCACCAGGTTTCCTTCCTGTTTACTCAACACTTTCATCTTTTCTGACCCATAATTTATCAGAAGTCCCCTCCCTGTCTCTTGACCTGGAACTAATGTCCCAGGAGAGATGAGTTTTGTCAGCCTGAAGTAGGCAGCCTGGGCACATTTTCTTGGATCTGAGCTACAGTTCATTCCAATTCTGGGTTCCTTGGGACAGAGTCCAGACCAGTGCATGAATTGGGTGCTGTGCAGGAGCACAAATAGGTTTCAAGTACCAGAGCGTGACTGTTCCCTTGTTGCTTTCTGAGCAGGTGTCCACAGCCTGCCCTGGCCCCAGGGCAGTGATCGACTACAGCAAGGCGGACGCCTGGGCGGTGGGCGCACTCGCCTATGAAATCTTCGGGCTCCCCAATCCCTTTTACGGCCAGGGCAGGGCCCACCTTGAAAGCCGCAGTTACCAGGAGGCTCAGCTGCCAGCACTGCCCGAGTGCGTGCCGTGGGACGTGAGGTGCCTGGTGAGGTCGCTGCTACAGCGGGAGGCCTGCAAGGTGAGGTGGTTCAGGCTTACAGGGGGCTTGTGGATGGGAACTTCAGGTCACGTTCCAGAGTAAAGGGCAGGGCTGGGCAGGCACTGGAGTGAAAAACGGCTCCTCTGTCTTAGAGAGGTGATGGCTAAGTACAGAACACACAACAGGCTGGAATAGAGAGAGGAGCAGGGGAGCTGGCCACCAAGTTTGGAGTCAGGATTCCAGCAGTCAACTCCTCTTGGCTTTAGTTGCTTAAAGGTACTCAGAGGGAAACAGACGCAGTTTTAAGACATGTTTAATGAAATATAACATTAGCTGAGATCTAACCAGACAGATAGGATGAACTCTCCTAAAAGATCTGGACATTTTGAAATTACTCCAAAGGCTAACATATTTGAAACCTTAAAAGGAGTGGCAGGGCCACTGTGGGTGGCATGTGGAGTGGAAAAAGCATGGGCAGACCAGGGCTCACAGTCCTGCCCTACTGCTTGCCCCTCACCACAGGCAGCAGGCTGTCACATGTGTGTGCTGTCATGACGTTAGGACAACTCCCCTCACCCTAGACACAGCTCCTGGGCCTTCAAGGGCAGTCCAGTGGTGGCCTCCCAAGATTCCAATGCAGGGGACACAGGTTCGATCCCTGCTTGGGGAACTAAGATCACATATGCCATGCTGCATGGCGAAAAAATCTTAATCAAAAAAAAGGCCCAGGATGGGGAGGCTATTCCAACAATGTCCCCTACCCATACCCCACCCCACCCCAAATTCGTACCATGGGAAAGCCTGGGGCGTGGGTAGAACAGGCCAGTGTGTGCAGAGTACTGCAGGAGGGAAGGGTGAAGAGTATGCTCAGGGCCAGAGAAGGGAAGACCCTGAAACAGGCTGCACTAGCAAAGCGGGCTGTGGGTGGACCGTCACAGGTGCTCTAAGCTCCGGCTCCCCTTCCTGTTGCAGAGGCCGTCCGCCCGAGTGGCTGCTAACGTGCTTCACTTAAGCCTCTGGGGTGAACACACGCTCGCCCCGAAGAACCTGAAACTAGACGAGATGATTGGCTGGCTCCTCCAACAGTCGGCCGCCACTCTGCTGGCCAACAGGCTAACGGAGAACTGTGTGGAAACGAAAATGAAGATGCTGTTTCTGGCCAACCTGGAGTATGAAGCGCTGAGCCAGGCGGCCCTCCTCCTCGACTCCTGGAGGGCGGCCTCAAGACAGCTGCTGTAGCTGGTGAATTACTAAAAGAACTTTCCAGTGTCTGTGTCGTGATGGTCTGTGGATGCTGAGCAAGTGCCTCCTAGGTGAGGGGACGGGGGAGTCGGGAGAAAAGCTGGCACAGGGAGGGCGAGTCAGCAGAGAAGGGCTCCGGTTTGGGAGATGGAAGGAGCAGCTCGAGGTCACGGTCTAACCACTAACTTACTCTAGCTGTGTGATTCTGATGCATCGTCCAAGTTCTCTTACCTGTGAAATGACACTGCTCTCAATGGAGGTCAGCAAACTTTCTGTCCAGGGCTAGTGCTTAGGCTGTCGCAGCTACTCAGCCCTGCCTTCGTGGCGCAAAGACAGCCTTCAATGTGTGAACAAGCTCAGCTCCACTTAGGGACCCTGAGATTTGGAATTTCGTGTGTCACTAAATATTCTTAATTTTTTCAACCACTTAAAAGGTAAAAGCTATTTTTAGTTTGCAGGCCTGCAAAAATCAGGCAGCAAGCCAGACTGGCCCACAGACCAAGTTTGCCAACCCCTCGTCTAGATGACTGCAAAGGGCCTAACCCTCAGGAGAAATGGTAGCCAATCACCAGCTCCTTTGTGCATCAGCGCTGCCCACGTGATGCCCTGGGCACACAGACCCAAAGGATGAGCTCTGTCCCAGGCGAGAGGCTGCTCAGGCGTAAACCACTGACCAGAGTCCTGTCCTTCTAGACCTCTGAAAAGTCAGTGGCCGAGCAGGTCTGTTAGGTGAGGCTGAGCTGAGGAAGGTCAGACCTGCGCTGTGGCCAGAGTTCCCGCAGGTCAGGACAGTCAGGTGTCAGAGTGAACAGCAGGTGAGTGAGGGCCGAGGCGGGAGCCGCTGCAGTCACCTGTCCGGAGCAGCCCTGGGTGCTGATGACAAGCATCGCCGCGGAGCTCGTGCAGCCGCTGACTTGAGTCCAGCAGAGCACCGTGACTAATGAAATGGAGATTAACAGGGCAGTGTTCTGAACTTGCTGATTGTCCCTTCTGACTAGCATTTCTTACAGGAATTGTGACAAATTAAATGCCTATTGACAACTGCAAAATATGTAAGTGCCTCAAACTGAATACTTGGCTTTTAAGAGTAATCCTCACACTATAAAGACAGTCCGAGTGGAGACGGGATCATACAACTTCACATGTGCTTTTAGGAACACAACCAGGGCCTAAAGCAAGGTGAATATGCTGCAAGGTTCTTTTCAACCAAGCAGTTCTATAATTCTGTTGAAGTCCAGTGCTGTTACCCTAGCTTTCCCATCTCTGTGATGTCCCCACTGGACTTTATTAACCTTACTTTACTCCCCTTGACATTCAGCAGCTGTGTCATTTCCAGACTTCAGCAAAACTAAAAAAGGGCCACTGACTACTTTGTACCCTGTCATTTCTCAACAGCAACCCCTCATCAGCAAAGTACAACAGGGGTCAGATGAAATGTGAGGGCCGTGTTTCTCTTTATTTTAGAAATGAGAGTTGACGTCACATATGAAAAAATACACTTAGCATTCAAGGTGGAAAAACAAATTATTCCCTAACCCTCCACCCCTTGGTACTCAATGTTTCATCTCCCACTGAGGTAAAGCTGTGCCATTGCCGTGGCTTAAAAAAAACAACAAACAAAAACCACCAGAAAGGCGGAAGAAAACCAATCCTATGAAAACCCTCCATCTCTGTTCCCAGGAGTACAGGGCGCCAGCCCCTCAGTCGGACTTCTCCTTCTCCTTCATGTGCAGGAAGACGACGCTGAAGATGAAGAGCCCGAGCATCATGGAGAAGGCGCTGGCGTAGTAGGGGTAGGCCGAGGGGATGAAGCGCTCGTACTGTGTGTGCTGCAGCGGCCGCACTGACACCTGCGAAGGGACGGCAGCAGTGCCGGGCCCTGGCTGCGCAGGGGGCGGGGCGGGGCACGGGGTGCGGGCAGAGAAGGGGGCTCACCTGAGTGGAGGAGTATAGGTGCGTGTAGCCTAGCCGGTTGTAGTCCACTTTGAACTGGAACACACCATACACGTCAGGCAACTTGAACTGGACGCTGTATTTGCCACCTGGGGAAGAGCCAAGACATACAGCCAGGAGGGGCTTCCCGGGCCATTGGTGAGCTGCCCGAGCGCCAGGCGAGGCAGGGATGGGCTTCCAGAGCTGTCTCTCACAAGAGCTGCGCTTACCTTTCCTCTTCAAGAAGGTCCTCACAAAAGGATCGATGCGGACAAACTCCAGCTGAATGTCATCGCCATCAAAGGGAACCCACTTGCCATCTGAGAGCTGTTCAATGACGATGCTATACTCCTGAGACAAGCAGCTGGGGTAAGCCCGGTGGCCAGTGACCGGCAGGACAGCCTCGCCTTCAGATGCACTGAATCCTTCGGAGACTCGGGCAGGCCCCCCCGCCCCGACAATGGAGACGCACCCAGGTGGCCCGGCCCTCTGACCTGCCCGCGGGAGCCTGCGC
>SJXQ01000266.1:55230-71014 GCA_006408695.1 Aepyceros melampus
GTAACCCTGTAGCCACCACAGTCCTCAAGGTCTCAGAGAACTGTACAAATCCTTTCTTCTAAAAGAAGCAGTAGGCGGGACTTGCCTGCTCGTCCAGTGGCTAGGAGACAACTGTCTGCCTGCAAACGCAGGGGACAGGGGTTCGATCCCTGGTCCAGGAAGAGCCCGCGTGCCCAGGGGCAACTGAAGCCTGAGCCCAGGGCCTGCAAGCCGCACCTGCTGAAGCTTAAGCACCTGGAGCCTGCGCTCCACAACAAGAGAAGTCACCACAGTGAGATGCCTGCGCATACCAATGAAGACCCAGAACATCCCCAAATAATAAACTAGTATTTTTAAAGAGCAGCAGCAGGCACACATTCTCAGACAGCAGCCCTTGCTCCCTCTACAGTCACACTTCTGTTGGTGGTCAGTTGCTCAGTCGTGCCCAGCTCTTTGCAACCCCATGGACTGCAGCACACCAGGCTCCCCTGTCTTTCACCGTCTCTCAGAGTTTGCTCAAACTCATGTCCACTGAGTCAGTGATGCCATCCAATCATCTCATCCTTTGTCACCCACTTTTCCTCCTGCCTTCGATCTTTCCCAGCATCAGAGTCTTTTCCAATGAGTCGGCTCTTTGAATCAGGTGGCCAAAGTATTGGAGCTTCAGCATCAGTCCTCCCAGTGATTTTTAAGGGTTTATTTCCTTTAAGATTGACTGGCTTGATCTCCTTGCAGTCCAGTGGACTTTCAAGAGTCTTTTCCAGTACCACATTTTGAAAGCATCAATTCTTCGACACTCAGTCTTCTTTATAGTCCATCTCTCACATCCATACATGACTACTGGTAAAACCATAGCTTTGACTATATGGACGTTTGTTGGCAAAGTGATGGCTCTGCTTTTTGTAATGATGTGACAAATACTAGACTTAAGAATCAGACCCACCTGGATTGAACCATAGGTTTCATATTTTTTGATCTCTTGCTCAGGTATGCCAGACTTGCCCTCCACACCCTCCTAAGCACAGTGACTCCCAACGCCAACAGTAACCAAGCCCTCCTTCTGCCCCGTGACACCTTCATGCACAGTCTGTTTCCTCAAAGAGCAAGGACATTTTGACTAGTAACGAAGGCTGTTGTAAATTCACGGGAACGATAATCACATGTAACCAACTGAGAACAGAGAATGCCTGGTAGGACTCAGGTGGGCAGGGAGCCATCAGGGAGGGGCGGGTACACAGGCCTTCAACTAAATTAATGATGCTCCATGTATGTAGTTGGATAGTAGCTACAAGGCATTCATGATAACAATCTTTATGTATTTTTATACATTTATGTGCTCACTCAGTCGTGTCCGACTCCGGCCCCATGGGCTGTAGGCTGCCAGGCTTCTTTGTCCATAGAATTTCCCAGGCAAGAATACTGGAGCAGGGTGCCATTTCCTCCTCCAGGGGATCTTCCCAACCCAGGGATCAAACCTGCATGTCTTGCGTCTCTTACATTGGCAGGTGGATTCTTTATCACTAGAGCCACCTGGGAAGCCTCTTATCCATTTATCATCACTCACAATTATTTTTAATTGAGCTATAACCCACATCAAACTATTCACCCATTTAAAGTGTACAAATCAGGAATTCCCTGGAGGTCCAGTGGTTAGTCGGACACGACTGAGCAACTTCACTTTCACTTTTCACTTTCATGCATTGGAGAAGGAAATGGCAACCCTTCCAGTGTTCTTGCCTGGAGAATCCCAGGGATGAGGGAGCTTGGT
This sequence comes from Aepyceros melampus, assembly GCA_006408695.1. NCBI lineage: Eukaryota > Metazoa > Chordata > Mammalia > Artiodactyla > Bovidae > Aepyceros > Aepyceros melampus. Next base: position 56,978 of record SJXQ01000266.1, read on the forward strand.
GGGCTGCCATCTGTGGAGTCACACAGAGTCGGACACGACTGAAGCGACTTAGCAGCAGCAGCCAGTGGTTAGGGCTCTGCACATTCACTGCCAAGGGTCCAGGTTCAATCTCTGGTTGGGCAAGTAAAATCCCACAAGTTGTGCAGCATGGTCAAAAAATTAAATTTAAAAAAATAAAGCATAGGGCTTCCCTGGTGGTACAGCGGATAAGAATCTGCCTGAGACCACAGCGGACATAGTTCGACCCCTGGACTGGGGAGATCCCACTCACCACAGAGCAGCTAAAGCTCAGGCAGCACAGGTGCTGAGCCCGAGTTCTAGAGCCTGTCTCCAAAACGAGAGAGGCCACTGCAATTAAATGCACACATGGAGGAGCAGCCCAGCGCACCACACTGAGAAAGCCCGCGTGCAGCGACACAGTGCAGCCGTTTATCATTCTTTTGGAAACAAGTAAAAGCATTGCGGAAAAAACAGTGTACAATTCAGTGGCCTCAGCATATTCACAGAGTTGAAAATCACCACCACCAGTCTGTCTCTATAGACTTGCTTCCTCTGGACATTTCATATACATGTGATCATATATCGCACATGCAGTCTTTTGTACCTGGCTTCTTTCACTGAACATAAGAGTTTTTAAGGTTCTTCCCTGTTGTACGTGTCAGCACTTCATTCCTTTTTCCTGCCAAGTAATACTCCATTGGGTGGATATATCACGTTTCATGATGGGTTTCACTAGAGCTATAATGAATAATGCCACTATGAGCATCAGCTTGCAATTTTTTTTGGTGTGGATACATTTTTGTTTTTCTTCAATGGCACTCATGGGTCACATGGTAACATTTTGTTTAAGCAGTTGAGGAACTGCCAGACCATTTGCCAAAGCACTATATGAGTGCTCCCTGTACTCACAAGCAGTGTACGAGGGCTCCAATTTCTCCATATCCTCACCAACATTTGTTACTGTCTTTTTTATTACCACCATCCCAGAGGCTATGAGACGGTATCTCACTGTGGTTTTAATCTGCATTTCCCTAATGGTGAACGTTGAACATCTGATCATATGTTTATTGGCTATTTGTATATCTTCTGTGCAGAAATATCTCTTCAGATCCTTTGCCCATTTTAAAACTGGGTAGTCTTTTTATTCTTGAGTGGATTGTTTTATTTTTTCTAGACGCAAGCACCTTATCATACTATATGATTTGAAAATAGTTTCTCTCATTCTGTGGCCTGTCTTTTCTCTTTTTTGATAGTATTCTTTGAAGCATGAACGTTTTAATTCATTAAGTCCAAGTTTATCTTTTTTTTTCCTTTGTTGTTTATGCTTTTGGTGTGATACCTAAGAAAGCATTGTCTAATTCAAGGCAATAAAGATTTAAACCTATGTTTTATTTTACGTGTTTAATAGTTTTACCTCACATTTGGCTTTTTGACCCATTCTAATTTTTATATACAGTGTGAGGCTGGAGCCCAGCATCATTCTTCCGCATGTGAACATCTAGTTGTCCCAGCACATTTATTAGAAAGATCATCCGTTCTCCATTGAATCATCTTGGTACCCTGTTGAAAATCAACTAACTGTAAATGTGAGGGTTTATTTCTGGATCTCCAATCCAACTGCACTGATTTTAAATCTTTACATCAGTACTGCACAGCCTTGACGACTGTTAACTTTGTAGTAAATTTCAAAATCAGAAAGTATGAGTCCTCCAACTTGGTTCTTTGCAAGATTATCTTGGCTGTTCTGAATCCCTTGAATTTTCATACAAACTTTAAGATCAGCTTGTCAATTTCTTCAAAGAAGCCAGCTGGTTCTTTAAGAATGATTGCTTGGAAATCTGTAAATCAGGTTGAGAAGTAGTATCATCTTATCAGACTTCCCTTGTAGCTCAGTTAGTAAAGAATCTGCCTGCCATGCAGGAGACCCAGGTTCCATCCCTGGGTCGGGAAGATCCCCTGGAGAAGGAAATGGCAACCCACTCCAGTATCCTTGCCTGGAAAATCTCATGGACAGAGGAGCCTGGTGGGCTGCAGCCCTTGGGGTCTCAAGAGTTGGACACAACTTAGCAACTAAACCGCGACCACCACTGCCATCTTATCGACATTAAGTCTTCCGATCCGTGCACACGGGGGCCCTTCCATTTATTTAGGTTTTCTTGTTTCTTCTTTTTCATTTTTTGGCCACACTGCACAGCGCGCAGGATCTCCGTCCCCGGACCAGTGCAGAGTTTTAAGCACTGGACCCACAGGGAACTCTCTATTTAGATAGTCTTAATTTTTTCAACAATACTTTATAGTTTTTAGAATATAAGTTTATACTACTCTTGTGAAATTTCTTCCTAAGTATTTTATTTTTTTGATATATTGCAAATGAAGTTGTTTTCTTAAATTTATTTACAGATTGTTCATCACAAGTGTATAGACATACACTTGGTTTTTCCTTATTGATTTTGTATCCTGCTTAATTTGTTTATTGATTCCAACAGATTTTTTAGTGGATTCCTTTTAAGGATTTTCTGTTTATAAAGATCATGCATCTGATAGTTGTGCCTATTCTTTGCCAATCTAAATGCCTTTTATTTCACTTTCTTGCCTAATTGCCCTTGCTAGAACCATCAACCTATTGTGGAATATAAGTGGTGAGAGTAAATACACTTTTCCTGTTTCTGAACTTAAGGGATAAGCAGTCAGTCTTTCACCATTGAGTATTGTGTTAGCTGTGAGTTTTTCCTGCCCTTTATCAGGCTGAAGAAGTTACCTTCCATTCATAGTTTGTTGAGAGTTTTTATGACAGATTTTGAATTTTGTTAAATGCTTTCTCTGCACCTATTAAGAAGATCATGTGGGTTTTGTCCTTGATTCTATTGATATTAGATTAATTGATTTCTGAATGCTAAACCAATCTTGCATTCCTGGGATAAATCCTACTTCAGCATGGTGTATAATCCTTTGTATATGTTGTTAACAGTTCTATGAACACCTACAAGAACGTCTAAAACATAAAAAAAAAAAAAGATGTCCTTTCATCATAGGGGATTGGAATGCAAAATTAGGAAGTCACAAGATACCCGAAGTAATAGACAAGTTTGGCCTTGGAGAACAAACTGAAGCAGGGCAAAGGCTAACAGAATTATGCCAAGAGAATGCACTGGCCATACCAAACACCCTTTTCCAACAACACAAAAGATGACTTTACACGTGGACATCACCAAATGGTCAATACCAAAATCAGACTGATTACATTTTTTGTAGCCAAAGATGGAGAAGCTATACAGTCAGCAAAACTAAGACCAGGAGCTGACAATGGCTGAGATCATCAGCTCCTTACTGCAAAATTCAAGCTTAAACTGAAGAAAGTAGGGAAAACCACCAGGCCATTCAAGTATGACCTAAATCAAATCCCTTATGATTACACAGTGGAGATGATGAATAACTTCAGGGGATTAGATCTGGTAAACAGAGTACCTGAAGAACTATGGATGGAGGCTCACACCATTGTACAGGAGGCAGTGACCAAAACCATCCCCAAGAAGGCCATGTGGTTGTCTGAGCAGGCTTACAGATAGCTCAGAAAGGAAGAGACGTGAAAAGCAGAGGAGAAAGGGAAAGATATATCCAACTGAATGCAGAGTTCCAGGGAATAGCAAGGAGAGGTTAGTTCAGTTCAGTTCATTTGCTCAGTCGTGTCCGACACTTTGTGAACCCATGGACTGCAGCACGCCAGGCCTCCGTCCACCACCAACTCATGTCCATCGAGTTGGTGATGCCATCCAACCATCTCATCCTCTGTCATCCCCTTTCTAAGGAGAAATTAGAAAGCATCCTTCAGTGAATAATGCAAAGAAATAGAGGAAAAATAGAATGGGAAAGACTAGAGATCTCTTCAAGAAAACAGAAGCTATGAAGGGAACATTTCATATAAAGATGGGCACAATAAAGGATAGAAATGGTATGGACCTAACAGAAGCAGAGATTAAGAAGAGGTGGCAAGAATACACAGAACTATACAAAAAAGATCTTCATGACTGGGACAACCACAATGGTGCGGCCACTCACCTGGGGCCAGATATCCTAGCGTGTGAGGCCAAGTGGGCCTTAGGTAGCATTACTACCAACAAAGCTAGCAGACGTGATAGAATTCCAGCTGAGCTATTTAAAATCCTAAAAGATGATGCTGTGAAAGTGCTGCACTCAATATGTCAGCAAATTTGGAACACTCAGCAGTGGCCACAGGACTGGAAAAGGTCAGTTTTCATTCCAATCCCAAAGAAAGGCAATGCCAAAGAATGCTCAAACTACCGCACAACTGCACTCATCTCACATGCTAGTAAAGTAATGCTCAAAATCCGTCAAACTAGGATTCAACAGTATATGAACTAAGAACTTCCAGATGTACAAGCTGGATTTAGAAAAGGCAGAGGAACCAGAGATCAAATTGCTAACATCCATTGGATCATAGAGAAAGCAAGGGAATTCTAGAAAAATATCTACTTCTTCTTCATTGACTACACTAAAGCGTTTGACTCTGTGGATCACAACAAACTATGGAAAATTTTTAGAGATGGAAATGCTCAACCACTCACCCGTCTCCTGAGAAACTTGTAAGCAGGTCAAGAGGCAACAGTTAGAACCAGACATGGAACAACAGACTGGTTCCAAATTGGGAAAGGAGTACATCAAGGCTGTATATTGTCACATTGCTTATTCAACTTACACAGAATACATTATGTGAAATGCTGGGCTGGATGAAGCAAAAAGTGGAATCAAGATTTCCAGGAGAAATATCAATAACCTCAGATATGCAGATGACACCACCCTTATGGCAGAAAGTGAAGAGAAACTGAAGAGCCTCTTGATGAAAGTCAAAGAGAAAAGTGAAAAAGTTGGCTTAAAACTCAACATTCAAAAAACGAATATCATGGCATCCAGTTGGCAAAAAGATGAGGAAAGAGTGGAAGCAGTGACAGATTCTATATTCTTGGGCTCCAAAATCACTGCAGATGGTGACTGCAGCCACGAAATTAAAAGACGCTTGCTCCTTGGAACAAAAGCTATAACAAACCTAGACAGTGTATTAGAAAGCAAAGACATCACCTTGCTGACAAAGAGTCATACAGTCAAAGCTATGGTTTTTCCAGTAGTCATGTATGAATGTGATATGTGAACCATAAAGAAGGCTGAGAGAAGAACTGATTCTTTTGAATTGTGGTGCTAGAGGAGACTCTTGAGAATCCCTTGACAGCAAGGAGATCAAGCCAGTCAATCCTAAAGGAAATAAACCCTGAATATTCATTGAAAGGACTGATGATGAAGCTGAAGCTCCAATATTTTGGCCACCTGTTGCAAAGAGCCAACTCACTGGAAAAGACCCTAAAGCTGGGAAAGACGAAGGCAAAAGGAGAAGAGGGTAGCAGAGAATTGGATGGTTAGATAGCATCAGCAACTCAATGGAAATGAATCTGAGGAATCTCCAGGAGATAGTGAAGAACAGGGAAGCCTGGAGTGCTGCAGTCCCTGGAGCCCCAAAGAGTCAGACACGCCTGAGCGACAGAACAACAACAATCAACTGACTTAAAAATGAGATTATCCGAGATCATTGAGGGGCCCAATGTAATCTATGGTAAGCTATGGTAAGTTATGACCAACCCAGACAGCATACTCAAAAGCAGAAACATTACTTTGCCAACAAAGGTCCATCTAGTCAAGGCTATGGTTTTTCCTGTGGTCATGTATGGATGTGAGAGTTGGACTGTGAAGAAAGCTGAGCACCGAAGAATTGATGCCTCTGAACTGTGGTGTTGCAGAAGACTCTCTTGAGAGTCCCTTGGACAGCAAGGAGATCCAACCAGTCCATTCTAAAGGAGATCAGTCCTGGATGTTCTTTGGAAGGACTGATGCTGGAGCTGAAACTTCAATACTTTGGCCACCTCATGCGAAGAGTTGACTCATTGGAAAAGACCCTGATGCTGGGAGGGATTGGGGGCAGGAGGAGAAGGAGACGACAGAGCATGAGATGGCTGGATGGCATCACTGACTCGATGGACATGAGTTTGGGTGAACTCTGGGAGTTGGTGATGGACAGAGAGGCCTGGCTTGCTGTGATTCATGGGGTCGCAAAGAGTCGGACACGACTGAGCGGCTGAACTGAACTGAACTGAATGTAATCTATATAGCACCATGTGGGAGAGGGAGCAGAGAGAGATGAGTAGGTGTATTAAAGGAGATGCTTGGGAATTCCCTGGGGGTCCGGGGGCTAGGACTCCACGTTTTCACTGCAGAGGGGGTGCGTTCAATCCCTAGTTCCATAAGCAGAGCCGCACGGTCACAAATAAAGAGGAGAGGCTTCAGAGAAGTAAGTCAGGACAGTCAAAGAGACAGGAAGCAGGATAGAGACTCTCCAGGCCAGGCTGTCTTTGGAGGGAGCCAGGCAGCAGGAAGTACAGGCTGCCTCTAGAAACTCAGCATGACCATGGCTGACGGCCGGCAAGGAGATGGAAATCTCAGTCCTTCAGCCACGTGGGGTTAAAATCTGTCAACAGCCTCAAACGGACTGTCCCCTAGGATCTCCAGGAAGAAACACAGCCCTGCCTCGCGTTCGGCCTTGGGGAATTCTAAGCGGAGAACCAGCCACGCCATACCTGGAGTCTGGCCTGCAGAGCTCTGGGATAAGGTTTATCTTTAAATGCTTATTTACTTTTTGGCCGTGCTGGGTCTCCCTCGCTGGGCCGGCTCTTCTCCAGTCGTGGTGCCCAGGCTCCTCTTGCTGTGGCTCCTCTTGCTGCGGAACATGGGCTCCAGGGTGCTTGCGCTTCAGCAGTTGAGGCATGTGAGCTCAGTAGCTGTAGCTCAAAAGCTCAGCAGTTGTGAGGCACGGGCTTAGTGGCTCTGAGGCATTTGAGATCCTCCCAGGATCAGGGGTTGAACCCATGTCTGCTGCACCAGCAGGCGGATTCTTTACCACTGAGCCACCAGGGAAACCCACCGTGAAATAATCAATTTGTGTTGTTTTAGGCAACAAAACGTGTGGCAATTTGCTACAGCAGCCACAGGAAACTAATGAAGAGCTCTATTTAAAACCACACTTCTGTAGGGACAGAAAAGTATATTATTGAGTTAAGAAAAAAAAAAAAAACTAGTAAGCAACCCCAAACCTTTACCTCTGTATGGCTGTTAGCAAAACTGACACCATCTTGGACCCATTCAGTTCTTCCTGTCCTTCCACTGACCCCACCTTGGGCTGTGTGTGTGTGTGCTAAGTTTCTTCAGTCATATCTGACTCTGTAACACCATGGACTGTAGCCCACCAGGCTCCTCTGTCCATAGGATTCTCCAGGCAAGAGTACTGGAGCGGGCTGCCATGCCCTCCTCCAGGGGGTCTTCTTGACCCAGGGATTGAACCCACGTCTCTTATGTCTCCTGCACAGGCAGGAAGGTTCTTTACCACTAGCGCCACCTGGGAAGTACTGTGTAGTAAATTTCTTTTGTGTGGCCAAGGGCTTTGTAGTTAATCAATTCAGTTCAGTTCAGTTGCTCAGTCGTGTCTTTGCGACCCCATGAATCACAGCACTCCAGGCCTCCCTGTCCATCACCAACTCCCAGAGTTCACCCAAACTCATGTCCATTGAGTCAGTGATGCCATCCAGCCTCTCATCCTCCATCATCCCCTTCTCCTCCCACCCCCAATCCCTCCCAGCATCAGAATCTTTTCCAATGAGTCAGCTCTTCGCATGAGGTGGCCAAAGTATTGAAGTTTCAGCTCCAGCATCAGTCCTTCCAAAGAACATCCAGGACTGATCTCCTTTAGAATGGACTGGTTGGATCTCCTTGCTGTCCAAGGGACTCTCAAGAGTCTTCTCCAACACCACAGTTCAAAAGCATCAATTCTTCAGCGCTCAGCTTTCTTCACGGTCCAACTTTCACATCCATACATAATCACTGGAAAAGCCATAGCCTTGACTAGATGGACCTTTGCTGGCAAAGTAATGTCTCTGCTTTTGAATATGCTATCTACGTTGGTCATAACTTTCCTTCCAAGGAGTAAGTGTCTTTTAATTTCATGGCTGCAATCACCATCTGCAGTCATTTTGGAGCCCCCAAAATAAAGTCTGACACTGTTTCTACTGTTTCCCCATCTATTTCCCATGAAGTGATGGGACCAGATGCCATGATCTTCGTTTTCTGAATGTTGAGCTTTAAACCAACTTTTTCACTGTCCTCTTTCACTTTCATCAAGAGGCTCTTTAGTTCCTCTTCACTTTCTGCCATAAAGGTGGTGTCGTCTGCATACTGTAGTTAATAGATACTGTTTAATTGTGATTAAGTCCCAGTGGTCTCTATGCCCTGGGAGTCGCCAAATGATGAAGACCTTCACTGACACATTCCCAGTGCCCACAAGACTAACTGCTGCTGCTGTTGCTAAGTCGCTTCAGTCACGTCCGACTCTGTGAGACCCCATAGACGGCAGCCCACCAGGCTCCTCCATCCATGGGATTTTCCAGGCAAGAGTACTGGAGTGGGTTGCCATCGCCTTCTCCAACAAGACTGGTTACCCATTCATAAATCTTGACTTAAGAGTGCTCTTACTGGGACTTCCCTGGTGGTGCAGTGACAGAGAATACGCCTGCCCATGCAGGGGACACGGGTTTGATCCCTGGTCTGAGAACTAGACCCACGTGCCGCAGAGCAACTGAGTTTGTGGGCCACCACAAGCACGGAGTCCAACAGCCTAGCCCGTGCTCTGCAACAAGAGCAGTCACCACAATGAGGGCCCACACACCGCAGCTAGAGAGCAGCCCCAGCCACCGGAGTTAGAGGAAATCTGCATGTAGCAACGAAGGCCTAGTGCAGCCCAAAAACCACCAAACAGAACAGGATGCGCTCCCTGTTGTAAAGCTCCCACCCCCGCACCCTGGGTAAACACAGGGCCATCCAAACGGGCCCTCGGTGCTGCGAGGCACCGCTGTGAACGCTTTCAGGGTGCCATCCTTCTGGCCCCGCCTCTTGACTACCTTACCCTAAAATCAGCTGATCCACTGATTACATGGAGCTGCCTGCCTTGTTTTTTGGTCTCAGGGTACCTTATTTTGGTGGGTACTTTTGGTTCCCTCCATCCTCCCAACAACTTCGGCATTCAGTTGTTACTGAGAGTGCAGAAAAACGTGACGTTAATGAATAAACAGAAGAGAGCAGATGTATCTATTCAGCGCCACTATTAAGAAACAGGAAGTGAAAATCAAAAGCATTTCAGCAGAAGAATGTTCTCCCCAAAGCACAAGCATATGCAACCAAACGTTAAAAACATAACTCGACGCCCCAGTGTAAATAGTTTCCTTAAACAAACATTCGCAGGTGTGAAATTTTCATGTCAGAAATCCAAAATCTTGAAATGGACAAAAGTGAAGAAGGTGCCAGGTGGGACATTAACACAAAACCAGCAAACTTTTTTTTTTTTTAATTTAGATATGTAGACCAAAGTACAAGAAAGACCAAATTTAATTAAAGATATGAAGTGTAGTAAGAAAAGGCATAAAAATAGCCAAGAAAAAAATTTTTAACTAAAGACATTTAAAGACCAAAAAATATCAGCTTTATGCTCTGGCAAGATCCCTTGGTTGCCAGGCATGGAGTCCAGCAGGCGGCCAGGGAGGGCGCTATGAGGCTCAGGCCACCGGCAAGATGCTCTGAAGGCCCGCAGGTGTCGGTCACAGGTGGCAGAGCCTGGTTTCCCTCCAGTCCCCTCTTCCCACGCTCAGCCACGTGGCCACCTTCTGGTTCCTGAACCACGGACCGCATTCCAGGCACCGGCCTGTGTCTTCCCCTAGACCGCTTTCCACCAGGCCCCACCTGAGAAGCCACCACCTGCACCAGAACGGCCGTGTCTCCCATCTGAAGTGGCCCCGGGAGCTTCTGGGGTCCTGCTAATGCTCAGAGTCCCTAGCCAGGCACAGCTGGCCCAGGGCACTCCCTTTGTAGAAATGAATTCAGCTGCGCGTTTGTACTTCGATCAAAGTAAAAAACATCAAAATGAAGCCGCCCCTCACCTCCCTCCCGTCCTTGCCCCGTATTCTCTGTCGGGCTAGAGTTGCTTCCTTATTTCTCTGCTGTTTCTGCTCACTTACATTGTATAGCCCATGTAGAAACTGTCTAGTCCATGAGGTCGCAGAGTCAGACACAACTCAGCAACTTTCTCTATTGCTTGTTTACACACACACACACACACACACACACACACACACACACGAGGGGGCGGGCCCTGCCTGGGGGCGGGCCCTGCCTGGGGGCGGGCCCTGCCTGGGGGCGGGCCCTGCCTGGGGGCGGGCCCTGCCTGGGGGCGGGCCCTGCCTGGGGGCGGGCCCTGCCTGGGGGCGGGCCCTGCCTGGGGGCGGGCCCTGCCTGGGGGCGGGCCCTGCCTGGGGGCGGGCCCTGCCTGGGGGCGGGCCCTGCCTGGGGGCGGGCCCTGCCTGGGGGCGGGCCCTGCCTGGGGGCGGGCCCTGCCTGGGGGCGGGCCCTGCCTGGGGGCGGGCCCTGCCTGGGGGCGGGCCCTGCCTGGGGGCGGGCCCTGCCTGGGGGCGGGCCCTGCCTGGGGGCGGGCCCTGCCTGGGGGCGGGCCCTGCCTGGGGGCGGGCCCTGCCTGGGGGCGGGCCCTGCCTGGGGGCGGGCCCTGCCTGGGGGCGGGCCCTGCCTGGGGGCGGGCCCTGCCTGGGGGCGGGCCCTGCCTGGGGGCGGGCCCTGCCTGGGGGCGGGCCCTGCCTGGGGGCGGGCCCTGCCTGGGGGCGGGCCCTGCCTGGGGGCGGGCCCTGCCTGGGGGCGGGCCCTGCCTGGGGGCGGGCCCTGCCTGGGGGCGGGCCCTGCCTGGGGGCGGGCCCTGAGCCCGGCCTCACCTTCCTCTGCATCTTCTCCAGCAGCTTGCTCTTGGCCCTCACTTCCTCCTGGATGGAGTCGTAGACGTGAGCAGCACCCAGTCCCCGCTGTCCTCGTCCGAGTTCTGCAGGGCCGCCACCAGCTGCTTCTTGCGCTCGTCCGCGTACCGCTTCCGCCGCCTGTGCTTCTCCTTCAGGTCCTTGTTCTTGGCCTGCTCCCCCCCGACCACCTGCTGCTCCAACAGCTGCAAGCTGCCGGCGGGGAGGAGAAAGCAAACGTGACAAAGTCTGCCGATCACTGAGCACTGGCTGTCCAGCCTGATCTCCCCGACTCCTTCCAACAACCCCACTTCACAGACAGGTACACTGAGGCCCGGGGAGGTGACTGCTGCTGGCTCGGGCTCAGACCCAGCGTTCCTGCCGGCTCTACCCGACTCCAAGCCTGTGCGCTCAGCCAGCCCGCTGGTTCTCCGCACAGGAAGGGCGGGAGTCTCTCTCCGCCCAGGGCTGCCCCACCCACTTCCCGGTGCTGGTGGTCCTGCCACAGGGCAAACTCCCGGCTGTGCTCCCAGGGAACCAGCAGATCAGAGTACCTGGATTGTGGGGAATGTTCATAATGTTTCATCAGGGACACAAACAGTTCTTTTAAAAGCACAAATTTGAAATAACTACAAAGGCTCAGGTGGAAATCCTCACTCTACCAAGCACCACAGAAGTGTGTTGACTGTGCCTCTTCCCAAAGGGATGTAAGGGTCGGATAACTAAAGGCATGACAGGGACTCATAACAGGATAGGCAGCCACGCTCAAGGGAAAGAAGGGAACCATGCAAACCCTTCAGGCTCGGCTCTGAGCTCAACAGCAGCCAGGATACAAGTGAGCCACGTCCAAGTCGCTGCTCTGCCTAAAATCCTGCTAGGGTCCCCATCAGGATGGAGCCCAAGCCCCGGGGGTCACACATCTGCCCCGGAACCCCACCACCCCTTCCTTGCTCCAGCTTTAACCCGGGGCATCTGCTTCTCCAAACACCCAGGCTGTTTCCAAGCCCTGCACCCACTTTGTGCCACCTCAGCTGTGCCCTGCCCCTCGAATGCTGCCCCTGAGACATCTGTCTGCACACTTTCTTCAAGGGCCCCCGCTTCTGAGAAGCTCCCCCTGACCACATTCCAGACCACACTGTGAAAACCACCACCTGTGCTGTGAGTTTTCTGTGTGCCCGACACCAAGCTGCTGCCTCTCGGGGCATCGTGTCGTGCGGCCCTCACAACAAGCTTTCCAGCCTGGAACCCTTGCCGTCACCCACTGTGTAGGTGAGAGACTGAGGGACAGAGAGGTAACCTCAGCCCAGGTGGCAGAGCTGGTGGAGGCAGACGGGAACACAGCCAGTATAATCGCTCCAGAACCTGACTCCCCTGGTCTGAGAGCTTCTTGAAAGGCAAGGTGATATCCCATCCATGCTTGCGTCCTGACGCCTGGTACATCATAGATGCTCAGTTAGTGTTTGAACCATAGTCTGTGGGACCAGGAGGGGGTTGAACAGCTGGCTGTGGGGCTGACTCTGTCATGGAGACTGGCCTGACAGCAATCTCATTTACGGAAGTGAGAACCAAGACTCTGATATGTTAAGTGACTTGCACAAAGCCACACAGCAAGGAAGGAAAGTCCAGGTCGGCAGGCAGCCCCAGCATGTGTTGGGAGTGGCCTGTCCCTAGAAGGAGCACGTCTTCCACGAGGGAGGGACTGGAGGCTAGGCTGTGTAGCTGATGTTCTAGTCACCCATTGGTGTCTGACTCTTTGTGACCCCATGGACTGTAGCCCACCAGGCTCCTCTGACCATGGAATTCTTCAGGCAAGAATGCTGGAGTGGGTAGCCATTCTCTTCTCCAGGGGATCTGTCTGACCCAGGGATAGAACCTGGGTCTCCCACATTGTTCAGGTCAGTTCAGTCGCTCAGTCGTGTCTGACTCTTTGCGACCCCATGGACTGCAGATGCCAGACTTCCCTGTCCTTCACCAACTCCTGGAGCTTGCTCAAACTCATGTCTATTGTGTTGGTAAGGGACTGGAGGCTAGGCTGTGTAGCTGATGTTCTAGTCACCCATTGGTGTCTGACTCTTTGTGACCCCATGGACTGTAGCCCACCAGGCTCCTCTGACCATGGAATTCTTCAGGCAAGAATGCTGGAGTGGGTAGCCATTCTCTTCTCCAGGGGATCTGTCTGACCCAGGGATAGAACCTGGGTCTCCCACATTGTTCAGGTCAGTTCAGTCGCTCAGTCGTGTCTGACTCTTTGCGACCCCATGGACTGCAGATGCCAGACTTCCCTGTCCTTCACCAACTCCTGGAGCTTGCTCAAACTCATGTCTATTGTGTTGGTAATGCCATCCAACCATCTCATCCTCTGTTGTCCCCTTCTCCTCCTGCCTTCAGTCTTTCCCAGCATCACGGTCTTTTCTAATGAGTCAGTTCTTTGCATCAGGTGGCCAAAGTATTGGAGTTTCAGCTTCAGCATCAGTCCTTCCAGTGAATATTCAGGACTGATTTCCTTTAGGATGGACTGGTTGGATCTCCTTGCAGTCCAGGGGATTCTTAAGAACCTCCAACACCACAGTTCAAAAGCATCAATTCCTCAGCACTCAGCTTTCTTTATGGTCCAACTCTCACATCCATACATGACTACTGGAAAAACCATAGCCTTAACTAGACAGACCTTTGTTGGCAAAGTAAGGTCTCTGTTTTTTAATATGCTGTCTAGGTTGGTCATAGCTTTTCTTCCAAGGAGCAAGCATCTTTTAATTTCACAGTTGCAGTCACCATCTGCAGTGATTTTGGAGCCCAAGGAAATGAAGTCTCTCACTTCATTTTCAATGGAAAAACAGTTTCCACTGTTTCCCCATCTATTTGCCATGAAGTGATGGGAGCAGATGCCACGATCTTTGTTTTTTGAATGTTGAGTTTTAAGCCAGGTTTTTCACTCTTCTCTTTCACATTCATCAAGAGGCTCTTTAGTTCTTCTTCGCTTTCTGCCAAAAGGGTGGTGATATCTGCATGTCTGAGGTTATTGATATTTCTCCTGGCAATCTTGATTCCAGCTTGTGCTTCACCCAGCCTGGCATTTTGTTTGATTTCTGCCTCCCACATTGTAGGCAGATTCTTGACCATCTAAGACCCGGGGCAAGCC
>SJXQ01000267.1:0-54984 GCA_006408695.1 Aepyceros melampus
GTCATGTATGGATGTGAGAGTTGGACTGTGAAGAAGGCTGAGCGCCGAAGAATTGATGCTTTTGAACTGTGGTGTTGGAGAAGACTCTTGAGAGTCCCTTGGACTGCAAGGAGATCCAACCAGTCCATTCTGAAGGAGATCAACCCTGGGATTTCTTTGGAAGGAATGATGCTAAAACTGAAGCTCCAGTACTTTGGGCACCTCATGCGAAGAGTTGACTCATTGGAAAAGACCCTGATGCTGGGAGGGATTGGGGGCAGGAGGAGAAGGGGACGACCGAGGATGAGAAGGCTGGATGGCATCACAGGCTCAATGGACGTGAGTCTGAGTGAACTCCGGGAGTTGGTGATGGACATGGAGGCCTGGCGGGCTACGATTCATGGGGTCACAAAGAGTCGGACACGACTGAGCGACTGAACTGAGCTGAACTGAAGTAGTGGAAGTTTCTACCTCTTGATCCCTTCACCTATTCTGCTCACCCTCCCCACCCCTCTGCCTCTGGCAACGACCCATCTGTTCTCTGCATCTATGAACTTGGGTCATTTTTTTTAAGATCCCACATATAAGTGAGATCATTTGGTATTTGTCTTTCTTTGACATTTCAATTAGCATAGTGTCCCTGAGGGCTATCCATGTTGTCATAAATGGCAAGATTTCTTTTTTTTTTTTTTTTTTTTACTGCTGAATTATTTTCTGTTTATCCACTGATGGACATTCAACTTGTTTCTGTATCTTGGCTACTATAAATAATGCTCCAATGAACACGGCAGTGTATATATATTTTCCATTTAGTGTTTTTATTTTCTTCAGATAAATACCCAGAAGTGAAATGGCTGGATCATGTGTAATTCTATTTTTAATGTGTTGAGGATCCTCCATAGTGTTTTCCATAGTGTCTGCACCAATCTGCATTCTTCCAACAGTGCACAGGGTCCTTTTTCTCCATATCCTTGCGAACACTTTCTATTTCTTGTCTTTTCGATAGCCACTCTGACAAGTATGAGGTGATAAATTATTGTGGTTTTGATTTACATTTCTCTGATGATTATGATGTTGAATACTTATTAAGGATCTGTTAGCCATCTGTATGTCTTCTTGGGGAAATGTCTGTTTAGATCCTCTGCTTATTTTTTGATTGGGTATTTTTTTTCTGCTATTGAATTGTATGAGTTCTTTATGTACTTTGAATATTAACCCCTTACCAAATAAATGATTTGCAAACATTTTCTTCCATGTAGCAGGTTGCCTTTTTATTTTGATGGTTTCCTTTGCTGAACAGAACTCTTTAGTTTCATTAGTTTATTTTCATTTTTGTTGCCTTTGTTTTTGGTGTTATATCCAAAAAAAAAAAAAAAACTTATTAAGGATCTGTTAGCCATCTGTATGTCTTCTTGGGGAAATGTCTGTTTAGATCCTCTGCTTATTTTTTGATTGGGTATTTTTTTTCTGCTATTGAATTGTATGAGTTCTTTATGTACTTTGAATATTAACCCCTTACCAAATAAATGATTTGCAAACATTTTCTTCCATGTAGCAGGTTGCCTTTTTATTTTGATGGTTTCCTTTGCTGAACAGAACTCTTTAGTTTCATTAGTTTATTTTCATTTTTGTTGCCTTTGTTTTTGGTGTTATATCCAAAAAAAAAAAAAAATCACCACCAAAACCAATGTCAATGCAGGACCTTCTCCAGATATGCAACTGGTACCACCCCAAAGAATTAGAGTTTACAATACACAGTGCTCATACATTCCAGGGATAGTGCCTGCTCCCACTAACTAGACTGTGTGTATGCTAAGTTGCTTCAGTCATGTCTGACTCTTTCCAACCCATGGACTGTAACCCACCAGGCTCCTCTGTCCATGAGATTCTCCAGGCAGGAGGGCAGATTTCCATGCCCTCCTCCAGGGGATCTTCCTGACCCAGAGATCAAACCCACATCTTTTATGTCTCCTGCACTGCAGGTGGGTTCATTACCAATAGTGCCAACTACTAACTAGACCAGAAACTCTCAATATTCAAAAAGCCTTGAACTATAATGAGAAATTCCTTGATTGAGCTCTGATCCCACTTCACAAAACTTAAAAGCAAGATATAAGAGAGTCAAAGTAGTTCCAAGTAACTTAACAGCCTTCTAGAAAAAATTTCAATGATATTTACAGAAATATAAAAATGTCCAGCATTCAGCAAGGAAAAATTGACAGTGTTTGGTTTCTAATTGAAAATATATATACTAGGCATTCAAAAAGAAGTAAAATTTGAAACATAGAGATAAGAAAATTTATCAAACTTAACCCAGAACTGACACATAGAATTAGTAACATAAAGACATTAAATGGTTATTATAATTTTATTTCACATGATCAGAGTAGAAGCATGAAATTGAAAAAAAAAAAACCTGAACTTCTAGAAATAAAACCAAAATTGTATAACAAAAAAACATGCATTGAATAAGATTAACAATAATTACTGAAGAAATAAAGCAGTGAATTTGAACATGGCATAATGGAAAAAATCTGAAAAAACAATTAAATGAAGAGAGCAGAACTGAGTTTTGGAACAACTTCATGTAACCTAATTTATGTGTAACTGGAGACTACAAAAGAGAATGGGATAAAATTACTGACCAAATTTTTTTTCCCTAAATTTGTAGAAACTGAGTGTGTGTATATATGTATATATAACAAACCCCAAACACAATAATGAATAAAAAAATATAAGATATACCATCTTGTAAGTCAAAAGAATATTATGATGTCATTTCTCTGCCAAGTGGTCTATAGATTTAATCAAGATCCCAACAGTCTTATAAAGTGTAAATGAATAAACTTACTCTGTTTCATATGAAAATACAAGTAACATAGTATAGATTAAAAAAAACATTAAAAAACAACAAATGAGTAATGTAAACTGAATTTCAACATTTATTATAAAGCTACAGTAATCAAGACAGTGTGAAGTTGGTGTAAAGGCTGACTAGCAAACAATGGAATGAAAATAGCACCGTAATAGATCCACACACATATATGGACAACTGATTTTTGACAAATTGCAAAAGCAATTTAGAGAAAAAAGGACACTATTTTCAACAATGATGTTGGAACAATTGTATATGCATATGAAAAATACACTTTGATCCATATAGAACACCATATAAAATATTTATGCAAAACAGATCATAGAAACAAATGTTATGACTACTTAAAACTATAAAAACTTCTAAAAAGAAACATAAGGAAACATTTACGACATTGTTAGGCAAGTATATTTTAGATATGATACCTAAAGTGTGACCCATAAAAGAAAGAAACTGAAAAATTCTACTTCACTAAAATTAAAAACATTTCCTCAATAAAAGATTCTACTAAGAGGATGAAAAGACAAGCCATAGTCTGGGAGTAAATTTTATATCTAAGTGTATGTAATACATAATGAATATCCCAAATGAAAAAACCCAAATAATCAAATTTTTAAAATGGGGAAAAGATATGGAAATATGCATTACTAAAGAAGATATGTAGAGAAAAAATAAGCACATGAAAAAACGCTCAACCTAATGACTTATTGCTCCTGTTCACGCTTGTGCTTAGTTGTTTCCAAGTCTTTGCGGCCCCATGGATGGTAGCTGGCCAGGCTCATTTTATCCATGGGATTTTTTTCAGGCATGAATACTGAAGTGGGTTACCATTTCCTCCTGCAGGGGATCTTCTTGCCCCAGGGACTGAACCTGTGTCTCCTACATTGGCAAGCGAACACTTTACCACTGTGCCACCTGGAAAGCCCCTAATGAATCACTGTTGTTCAGTCACTATGTCCTACTCTTTGTGACCCCATGGACTGCAGCATGTCAGGCTTCCCTTCCCTGTCCTTCGTCATCTCCTGGAGTTTTCTCAAACTCATGTCCATTGTGTTGATGATGCCATTCAACGATCTCATCCTCTTTCATTCCCTTCTCCTGCTCTCAATCTTCCCCAGCATCAAGGTCTTTTAAAAACGACCATGGCTATAGCTACTAAGCACCTGTTAGAATGGCTAAAACTGAAAAGCGCTGGGGAATTTATAAAGGAATTAGAACTCTTACATAGTGCTAAAGTAGAAATATAAAATGACAGAACCATGTTGAGAAACAGTCTGCTTCTTAAAAAGTTAAAAATATATCTATAGGACGATCTAGCCATTTGACTCCTGGATATCTGAGAGAAGTGAAAAAATATATCTATACACAAAAACATACACTCAGTGTTCATAGTCCCTTTATTTGATGGTAATAACCATCAAATCGAACTGGAAACAACTCAAATGACCATCACCAGGTGAATGGATAAACTGCTTTCAGTATATCTATATGTGACAGACTGAATAATCCAAGTCTTCTTCCCATTAACCTGTGAATGTGACCTTATAGGGCAGAAAGGACTCTGCAGTGATTAAGGTAAAGAATGTGACCTTATAGGGCAGAAAGGACTCTGCAGTGATTAAGGTAAAGATTTTCTGGTAAGGAAATTCTCCTGGATTACTTGGGTGGGTCATAAATATAATCCCAAATGTCCTTATAAACTGGAGGAGGACCAAAATTTGACTAAGAAGATAAGACCATGTGGTGACAGAAGCCAGGACTGTAACTGCACACCTTGGAAATGGAGAAAGGGGCAACAGTGGGGAAAAACAGGCAGTCTCTAGAAGCTCAAAAGGCAAAGAAAGGGATTCTCCCCTTAGCGTCTCCAAAACAAACTAGTTCTGCCAACAATTTGACTTTATCCTGGTGAAATTCATTTTGGACCGTAATCTCCAAAAATGAAAGATGTAAGTTTAAGTCAATAAATTTACAGTAATTCATTATAGCAGCAATAGGAAATAATACATTATAATCAATATAATCAAATTCTAATCAGCAATAAAAGAAATGAGCTGCTGATATACATAATACCAATGAATATAAAATAATTAAAAAGCAGAGACATTATTTTGCCAACAAAGGTCCATCTAGTCAAAGCTATGGTTTTTCCAGTAGTCATGTATGGATGTGGAGTTGGACTATAAAGAAAACTGGGCGCCAAAGAATCGATGCTTTTGAACTGTGCTGTTGGAGATGACTCTTGAGAGGCCCTTGGACTGCAACCAGTCCATCCTAAAGGAAATCAGTCCTAAATATTCATTGGAAGGACTGATGCTGAAGCTGAAACTCCAATACTTTGGCTACCTAATGCAAAGAACTGACTCATTGGAAAAGACCCTGATGCTGGGAAAGATTGAGGGCAGGAGGAGAAGGAGACAACAGAGGATGAGATGGTTGGATGGCATCACTGACTTGATGGACATGAATTTGAGCAACCTCTGGGAGCTAGTGATGGACAGAGAAGACTGGCGTGCTGCAATCCATGGGGTCGCAAAGAGTCATACATGACTGAGCGACTGAACTGAACTGATAATTACACTGAGTAAACAAAAAGATAAAATATATACCATTTATATAAAATTATGTTACTTACCTAAAATTCCAGAAAATGCAAAAGCAATCTACAGTGTCAGAGAGTATGCTGGTTATAGTCTGGGGACAAGGGAGACAGGTAGGTGAGGAAAGGAGTGCTACGTGGAAATTTTCACAAATAAACAATATTATATTGAATGTAGTTTTGGTTTCATTTGTGTGTACATAGTCAAAAATTATAAAATTGTATACTTAATTACATGCAGTTTATAATATGCCAAATATGCTTCAAGGCTTTCAAAATTAAAAATAAATGCCTGCAGCAGCACATGCACTGTGCTCAGTCACTTAGTCACATCCAACACTTTGCGGCTCCATGGACTGTAGCCCACCAGGCCCCTCCTCCAGGAAATTTGCCAGGCAAGAGTACTGGAGTGAGTTGCCATTTCCTATTTCATTGGATCTTCCTGACCCAGGGATCAAACCCGTGCCTCTTGCATTGGCAGGCAGATTCTTTACCACTGAGCCACCTGGGAAGCTATAACTGTAGCATGCATATATAAATGTACACACATACACACACACACACACACACACACACACACATATATATATATATAAGCTTCCCTGGTGGCTTTTAAATTTTAAATTGTAGCCATTCTGGCAGGTATGTAGTGATATCTCTTCATGATTTTAACTCACGTTTCCTGATGCTTAATAGACGGTAAAGCGTCTGCCTGCAATGCGGGAGACCCGGGTTGGATTCCTGGGTCAGGAAGATCCCCTGGAGAAGGAAATGGCAATCCACTCCAGCACTCTTGCCTGGAAAATCCCATGGACGGAAGAGTCTGATAGGCTACAGTCCAAGGGGTCGCAAAGAGTCGGACACGACTAAGCGACTTTACTTTACTATATATATACACACATAATGTATTAATATACACATGTGCATGTGTGTGTATAAACATATAGAGTAGATATAGAAGAATGGAACAAAAATGAAAATAGGAGAAAATAAAAGATAGTTTGAGAAGTCACAATTTTTAAAATCTATCTTATAGTAGCTGAAGAAAAAAAATGGATAAAATTGAGAAACTGTTATAGAGATAATATAGAAAAGCCTCCCAGAATTAACAGGCATCGATTTTATATATTAAAATAAGGAGCTTATAAGTACCAGCATAAAGAATAATTAGAACCAATGCTTGCCATTATGAGATTTCAAAATACCAAGTTAAAGAGAAGATCCTAACCCTTTAGAAGAGTTGGTATTGTGAGGAACAAGAGATTGGGAGAGAAAAATAAATAAATAAATAAACAAGTAAATTAAAAAGTTGTAAAAGATATTTGGATCCAGAAGGATGTGAGGCTATTTGAAAGCAAATGTCTGTTAAAATGAGCAGCAATATAAAAGTTTTGTGAGGAAATAATTTCTATCTTAGAATTCATTATCTAGCTAAACAGTTCATCAATTTTTTAGGTAGGGGGATAAAAAGACATTTTATGACATGCAAAGGCTCAAACAATTAACTCCTCAAACATCCTTTCTTAGGAAGTTACTAGAGAACATCTTAGAAAAATAAGACAGCAAATCAAAACAGTGAAAGACATGGAATCAAAAAGAGATATAAAAACAAGAAAATGAAAAGAGAAGTTCCAGTACAACAGCTCTGCATCAGTCTTGAAGTCTGGAGTAGAAAGAGACAGGTAAGATGAAGTAGCATCTTCAAGAGGGAAGAAAAAAAATTACAATCATCTATGTTTGAGTATAAGGAAAAATAAATGCTAAGCCTTTAATAAATTATTTTTGAACACAAGAAATTATAGAAGAGTTAATAAAAATAAAGCAAATGAAAAATGAGTTATTCAAGAAAAAAAGAACTCATAAAAAGGGAATTAATCAGTACTATTTGACTATCACTTGATAAAGCACTAAAATATTGTAATATGATAATAATATATTTATTAACTAGTGATTTAATCAAAAGTGATAAACTTTACTGGGAAAGTAAAGGAAGAGGGATTGTGGTGGTGAGGCAGGGGTAGTATGAAAAGTTAAATTACAAGTAATTTGAGAGGAAATCAATAGATTGTATCTAAATTTAACAAATAATAAAGTGCATCACAAGTATATAATTTAGAAATACAGAGGAAAATACCAGAATAAAGAATACTAAGAACTAAAAGAAAGGTTGTTCCTGGGAAAGGTCCTGGGAGTACAAAGGGGTAAAATAAGCCATTGCTCTCTTTTTAAGTTTTTTTTCATTATCCTTTCATTTTCACATTTTCCCTTTCATTTTACTTTAATCTAAAAACGTTTAACAAGGAATCAGCAACTGTTGTCTTAGCAATACCTCCCAATTAGTGCAGCTTTGAATAAATCTCTATTTACATTCTGAATCATTTTTTTCAGCAAAATATGTTTTACAGTTAAAAGGAAAAATAAATAAAATATTTTAATTGAGGTTTACGTTGCCTCATTTTTGCATGCTAATTTTTCAAAAACAATAAAAATGAATGTCTAATGTTGTTAGGTGAGGATTTCAACTTTGGTGATAAAAATTAGTAAGAACATGTTCTTAACAGATTACAGTTTATTAGTGGGTGCTAATGGCAGCAAGTAAACAGATAATTAGAATTCATTGTGATTCTCGAAACAGTGGGAGGGTGGCTGCATTTAATTATGAACAAATTTCAAAACTGGGATAGTTTCCAAATTTATAGAAAAACTTCTTGGACTGGCAAGTGTAATCAAGACAATGAAGGGGGAAGGGTGTAAATGAAGTAATACTTGTTATATACTAGGCAAAGGTCACCAGACAATCAGAATTTAAAACAGAGTATGTGCTTTCTAAATCACTGAGAAAGTTGAAAACCAACAAATTAAGTTTAATATAACAGAGACAGAAAGCAAAAAATAAATAAATAAAGGTAAATAAACACAATATCCAGGGAACATCAAGATAAAATGAAAAAAGGGCAAGGCATATCCATTTTAATAATTATAATTCCTATTTTTGCAATGTTCTTCAATTGTATTTCTAAGAGAATTCTGCGGAGGGTGCTTCTTAAAAATCACTCATATCACTCCCTCTGTCTGAAACTCCAAATTAAATGACCTAGGAGGAACAAGGAAGAGGATGAGGGGAGGGGAGGTGTGGGAGAGGGAGAAATAATATAAATGAATAAGTCTTCATTACCACCACAACGCTACAAGCTGGTAAAAAAAAAAAAAAGTAATGAGATAGACAAAGCCAGATTAAGTCAAGATGTCTAGTCAGATTTGGTGCTAAATTATTGGAAGAAAGTTTATAAAATTCTGATATGAGTTCATTAATATCTGTTGATTATAAAGGCAAGGATAAGTGGACAGGGCAGAAAAATAGACAGGTCAGCATCCCTTTATCTTTAAGTATTAACAGGTGAGAAGCAATAGCATAAGGCAAGTTGGTCCATATCAAACAGAAAAACACTTTAAAGTGGAGTTTTTCATTGATCCTACCAGGTTTACTTTGATACAGAAGGAAACAGGAACAAGAAAGAATTACACAAAAACACACCATTTGCCTAAAGTAGAAACCAGGCCAAAAATAAAATTTCATTAGTAAATGTAGCAAGAGGCCAGCTGATTAAATAAACACTTTAAAAAATGGCACAAAGGCCCAATGATCTTCTTACCCAAATCAGTCAAGATTCTAAGTCACTAAGCTGGCAAATGAACTGAGAGCAAACAGCCATCCCTTTAAGATATGATTGGAGGATGGTAACACAGAGCAATGACTAGGAGAATTCTCTCTATTGCTTTGGGTCAAATACCTAGCTTTTATAGCCCTTTCTTTCATTAAAGATGAAAATTAGAAATTAACGTCTAGAACTAATGAAAATGCTTATTGTTTTTTTTTTTCAATATGAGGGAATACTATGTCTCAAAGGTTGCAAAATAGTAAAACTGAACAAGACAAGCTACAATAAACAAATATAGATAGCATCTGTGATTTCCCCTAAATTAAAAAAAAAAAAGAATTCTTAAAAGCTGTTATACCACATTAAAATGAAAACAGAGCTGGATAAATTGAAGAAATAATTTGTTGCTAGACACTTAAAATACTTTTTGAAAAATAAAGAACAAAATCTACCCATGAGAAAACTGGAACACTGATACAGAAGACAATCCTAAGCAGTACTATCAGAATATAGGGGTTAAAAAAAAAGTGGAAAACTGACAACAAAACAACAGAGAAGATAAAATTAATTTGAAAGCCATATATCCCAGAGTTATGGTTGAACAATGAAGCAAGAATGAAAGAATGAGAAACAATAAAGTGAGTTTTAGATAATTATTGAAGTTATTAGGATGACATAGCCAGTAAGTGATAAAACAAGAATTTGAAGTTTTATATACAACTCTCATGTTATACTACCTCCTCATAAGAATTAGATACTATAATATTTTATTTAAAATACTTCCAAATATTAATATGGGCAGAACATTTTGAATTGCAATGCTGGATTAGCTCCCAGGAGTTTATTCCAACGACAAGGCTGACTACAGCTGTTCTTAAAGAAGTTTTGCTTGCTTTCAAATTTTTAAGTGATTCCTTGACCACAAAGCACTTTTATGACTGAAGCTGGTGTCCAAATTGATGACAGCCAGTTATTTCTTCAATAAAAATGATTGGTTAAGAGACAGCTCTATGTTGAAAAACCAGAGTATCGATGGAAAGGAACATAAATTTTGAAGAGCTTCTTCAGCAGACGTCAAATTTAATTAACTGTTGTGCTTCCAATATTTATCACAGTGCCTGGAACATAGGAGATATTCAATACATATTTGTAGAAACACATAATTATGGAGTTAGTTAGGGTAAGCCACATTATGCTTCCTGTCCCCTTGTTATTTTCCATCCCAGTGTACATATTCCAGTAACAGGACTGATGCTAAAGCTGAAACTCCAGTACTTTGGCCACCTCATGCGAAGAGTTGACTCTTTGGAAAAGACTCTAATGCTGGGAGGGATTGGGGGCAGGAGGAAAAGGGGACGACAGAGGATGAGATGGCTGGATGGCATCACCGACTCGATGGACATAAGTTTGGGTGAACTCCGGGAGTTGGTGATGGACAGGGAGGCCTGGCGTGCTGCGATTCATGGGGTCGCAAAGAGTCGGACATGACTGAGTGACTGAACTGAACTGAACATTCAATATTCAAATTTAGGGGAAATAAAGTAACAAACAGCAAGTCCAGATTTAATATGGCAGCATGAAGGATATGTGACTAAAGAGAATTGTGTGTTTGGGGAGAAGGTGGTTTAGAATAGCATGAGATTGGAACAGAGTCATTCTGAGATGGTAAAACAATCTTCATAGGTATTGACTATACTATAAAAAGAGATACAATCTGTAACAGAAATTTTAAATATTCTTTGTTGTTATCCCTCTTGTACCTTCTAACTGGCTGAATAACAGACGCACCCAGTAATCCTTCCACCTTGCATGGCATACAAAGTTCATAGCTTGGAGTATTCATTGTAATTATTGATTAATAAATTACTTTTTAATCCAGTTTTTTTCAGGATGACTTATAGTAGAAACAACTCTTCTTAAATATGATGCATTTCATGATAGTAGAAAGTCAGTGAGATTTTACTCCAGGCCTGCCACGTACTGGACTTCCCTGGTGGCTCAGAAGTTGCATATTAGCTATGTGAAGTGAAGAAGTGAAAGTGTTAGTGCTCAGTCATGTCTGACTCTTTGAGACCCCATGGCCCATAGCCCACTCCTCTGTCCATGGAGTTCTCCAGACAAGAATACTGGAGTGGGTTGCCATTCCCTTCTCCAGAGGATCTTCTCCACCCAGGGATCAAACCCATGTCTCCTGCATTGCAGGCAGATTCTTCAACATCTGACGACAAGGAAAGTCTGTTAGGCTATGTGGCTACATGCAACTTTAAATTCATCTGTTTCCTTATCTGTAAAATATATTTGTGCCTGAAATATACAAATTGTGTGATACTGCATGTATACAATGGCCAGCACACTGACAAACAGTAGGCCCTGAATATTATCAGCTCCTCTTATCCACCTTACTAAAATGCAAATACTATTTTAGAGAACAAATTATACAGCCAAACTGCTGATTTAAAGTTTATATCCTAAATACTCACCTTTTGTTACTGGGTAAGCTATTTGTCACACTGTGCCTCAATTTTCTAATCTATGAAATGAAGCTGAGGGTACCTTCTGCAATGGGTTTTCAAGAGAATTATTTGAATTCAATGCACAGCAAGCACAGTAAGTTCAATTACAATCCCCCACATCTTTAAAACAGGAATTTTTTTAAATGTTCAATGAACACTTGATAACATCTCTTCATCTACTGAAAAGCTGAAGAAGACATTTATATCTGGCCCAAAATTATTTTGGCAGAAATAAAATTCAAATATGTTATGTTTTATATCTGCTGGGTACTATACACATCAAGGATTATTATCTTGTTTAAATGAAGAATTATCAGATAATTTCAAAGAAAGTCTTGCTTGTGACATTTCCAATTGACTATGGGAGGGTTTTTCAAGACTGGGTCTGAAGCAGGGAAAAGTTTGGAATTTCCCCATCCCTTTTCTACTTCTTACTCTCAAAACAAGCCATTCTTCAAAAAAAAAAAAAAATTAATGTAGTTTTAATTGGAAGATAATTGCTTTACAATATTGTGTTGGTTAGCACCATACATCAAAGTGAATTAGCCATAGGTAACACATGTCCCCTCCCTCCTAACCTCCCTCCCACCTCCCACCCTATCCCACCCCTCTAGGTTATCACAGAGCCTTGGTTTGAGGTCCCTGCATCATATAGCAAATTCCCACGGGCTATCTAGTTTACAAAGCATGACATTCTTAAAGACAATGTGGTACTCAAGAATTATGCATGTCTCAGATTATACAGGCAAATTACATTATGTCTTAAACATTATATTTAGACAGAATATCTTTATGTATACATTCATTCTTCAGTTATATAATTACATGGTGTTTTAAAATATATAAGTTTTGCAAAATGTGAATTTATATGAACTATATACTAGAGTGAATATTATCCATGATTTATTTTTTCTTTTTTTAAATTTATTTATTTTAATTGGAGGCTATTACTTTACAATATGTTGATGGTTTTTGCCTTACATTCACATGAATCAGCCATGGGTATACATGTGTTCCCCATCCTGAACCTCCCTCCCACCTCCCTCCCCATCCTATCCTTCAGGGTCATCCCAGTGCACCAGCCCTGAGCACCCTGTCTCATGCATCGAACCTGAATTGGCAATCTATTTCACATATGATAATACACATGTTTCAATGTTATTCTCTCAAATCATCCCACTCTTGCCTTCTCTCAGAGTCCAAAAGTCTGTTCTTTACATCTGTGTCTCTTTCACTGTCTCACATATAGAGTCATCATTACCATCTTTCTAAATTCTGTATATATGCATTAATATACTATACTGGGGTTTTCCTTTCTGACTTACTTCACACTATATAATAGGCTCCAGTTTCATCCACCTCATTAGAACTGATTCAAATGCATTCTTTTTAATAGTTGAGCAATATTTCATTGTGTATATGTACCACAGCTTTTTATCCATTCATCTGCCAATGGGACATCTAGGTTGCTTCCGTGTCCTGGCTATTGTAAATAGTGCTACAATGAACATTGAGGTACATGTGTCTCTTTAAATTCTGGTTTCCTCTGTGTGTATGCCCAGCAGTGGGATTG
The DNA here is from genome assembly GCA_006408695.1 of Aepyceros melampus. Lineage (NCBI taxonomy): Eukaryota > Metazoa > Chordata > Mammalia > Artiodactyla > Bovidae > Aepyceros > Aepyceros melampus. The sequence continues at coordinate 13,196 of SJXQ01000267.1, forward strand.
CTGGTCATATGGCAGTTCTATTTCCAGTTTTTTAAGGAGTCTCCACACTGTTCTCCATAGTGGCTGTACTAGTTTGCATTCCCACCAACAGCGTTAAGAGGGTTCCTTTTTCTCCACACCCTCTCCAGCATTTACTGTTTGTAGACTTTCTGATAGCAGCCATTCTGACTGACATGAGATGGTACCTCATTATGGTTTTGATTTGTATTTCTCTGATAACGAGTGATGCTAAGCATCTTATTATGTGTTTGTTAGCCATCTCTGTCTTCTTTGGAGAAATGTCTGTTTAGTTCTTTGGCCCATTTTTTGATTGGGTCGCTTGTTTTTCTGGAATTGAGCAATATCAAATTGCTTGTATATTTTGGAAATTAATTCTTTGTCAGTTGCTTCATTTGCTATTATTTTATCCCATTCTGAAGGCTGTTTGCTTATAGTTTTCTTCAAGGTGCAAAAGCTTTTAAGTTTAATTAGGTCCCATTTGTTTATTTTTGCTTTTATTTCCATTACTCTGGGAGGTGGGTCATAGAGGATCCTGCTGTGATTTACATCAGAGAGTGTTTTGCCTATGTTTTCCTCTAGCAGTTTTATAGTTTCTGGCCTTAAATTTAGATCTTTAATCCATTTTGAGTTTATTTTTGTGTATGGTGTTAGAACGTGTTCTAGTTTCATTCTTTTACCAGTTAACCAGTTTTCCCAGCACCACTTGTTAAAGAGATTGTCTTTTCTCCATTGTATATACTTGCCTGGAGAAGGCAATGGCACCCCACTCCAGTACTCTTGCCTGGAGAATCCCATGGGCGGAGGAGCCTGCTAGGCTGCAGTCCATGGGGTCGCTAAGGGTCGGACACGACTGAGCGACTTCACTTTTACTTTTCACTTTCATGCATTGGAGAAGGAAATGGCAACCCACTCCAGTGTTCTTGCCTGGAGAATCCCAGGGATGGGGGAGCCTGGTGGGCTACTGTCTATGGGGTCGCACAGAGTAGAACCCGACTTAGCAGCAGCAGCAGCATATACTTGCCTCCTTGTCAAAGATAAGGTGTCCACAGGTGTGTGGATTTATCTCTGGGTTTTCTTATTTTGTTCCATTGATCTATGTTTCTGTCTTTGTGCCAGTACCATACTGTCTTGATGACTATAGTTTTGTAGTATAGTCTGAAGTCAGGCAGGTTGATTCCTCCACTTCCATTCATCTTCCTCAAGATTGCTTTGGCTATTCGAGGTTTTTTGTATTTCCATACAAATTGTGAAATTATTTGTTCTAGATCTCTGAAAAACACTGTTGGTAGCTTGATAGAGATTGCATTGAATCTATAGATTGCTTTGGATATACTCATTTACACCATATTGATTCTTTGGATCCATGAACATGGTATATTTCTCCATCTATTTGTGTTCTCTTTGATTTCTTTCATCAGTGTCTTATAGTTTTTTATATATAGGTATTTTGTTTCTTTAGGTAGATATATTCCTAAGTATTCTATTCTTTTCATTGCAATGGTGAATGAAATTGTTTCCTTAATTTCTTTCTGTTTTCTTATTGTTAGTATATAGGAATGCACGAGATTTCTGTGTGCTAATTTTATATCCTGCAACTTTATTGTATTCATTGATTAGCTCTAGTAATTTTCTGGTGGAGTCTTATAGGGCTTTCTATGTAGAGGATCATGTCATCTGCAAACAGAAAGAGTTTTACTTCTTCTTTTCCAATCTGTAATCCTTTTATTTCTTTTTCTTCTCTGATTGCTGTGGCTCAAACTTCCAAAACTATGTTGAATAGTAGTGGTAAGAGTGGACACCCTTTTCTTGTTCCTGACTTTAGGGGAAATGCTTTCAGGTTTTTACCATTTAGGATAATGTTTGCTGTGGTTTATCATATATGGCTTTTATTATGTTGAGGTATATTCCTTCTATGTCTGCTTCCTAGAGGGTTTTTATCATAAATGGATGTTGAATTTTGTCAAAGGCTTTCTCTGCATCTATTGAGATAATCATATGGTTTTTATCTTTTAATTTGTTAATGTGGTGTATCACATTGATTGATTTACAATACTGAAGAATCCTTGCATCACTGGGATAAAGCCCACTTGGTCATAATGTATGATCTTTTTAATATGTTGCTTGATTCTGTTTGCTAGAATTTTGTTAAGAATTTTTGCATTTATGTTCATCAGTGATATTGGCCTGTAGTTTTCTTTTTTGTTGCATTTTTGTCTGGTTTTGGTATTAGGGTGATGGTGGCCTCATAGAATGATTTTGGAAATATCCATGATTTAAATTCTAGAGTAATGTTGTCTAAATTGGCTAAGTGCCTCTGAGTAGGTGATTTGCTCACATCTGGTAAGAATTATGACTAATTACAAGCTGTTCACTGTTGTGCAAACACCAACTCACTCATCTGGGAGCAACATGTGAGAACTAGAGAAGCATCATTCAAAATATTAGTGGCCCAAAGTAGGCATTACACCAAAGACTATTTTCCTTAGTAAGGAACTTAGAATTTACTGCCCCCCCCCCAAATTTTTTGGCTACTTTCAATGATGGACATTTAAATATTTTCATCTCGTATTATAATAGGCACAAATATGAAAATGAGAAACGTAATTTGTACTCTAACGGAATAAAATTTTTTTAGTTTCCATTTTCTATACACTCATCCCATGAATAATATTGCTTTATAATTCTTATAAGCATAAAACATATTATAAATAATTATAAATTTATAATGTTATATCAGAAATAAATGAAAATTCAGAGATTAACAATATATGGATTGTTTTTAGATAATTTTATTTCTAAACTGAAACCCTGGTATGTTGACATTCGTATATAGGCTTATTTCTTTTGAATCATGGCATAAGTGTTGAGCTGTAAGGAAAGTGAGTTAAATTTGATTTTTTCTGATCTATGTTATAGGGACATCTATAGTACAAGCTTCCCTGGTGACTCAGATGGTAAAGAATCCACCTGCATTGCGGGAGACCCAAGTTCGATCCCTGGGTCCGGAATATCGTCTGGAGAAGGGAATGGCTACCCACTCCAGTATTCTTGCCTGGAAAATTCTATCGCCGAGGAACCTGGCAGGTTACAGTCCATGGGTCACAAAGAGGCAGACACGACTGACTAACACTGTCTTCAATTCAGTTCAGTCGCTCAGTCGTGTCCGACTCTTTGCAACCCCATGAATCGCAGCACACCAGGCCTCCCTGTCCATCACCAACTCCCAGAGTTCACTCAGACTCACGCCCATAGAGTCAGTGATGCCATCCAGCCATCTCATCCTCGGTTGTCCCCTTTTCCTCCTACCCCCAATCCCTCCCAGCATCAGAGTCTTTTCCAATGAGTCAACTCTTCATGAGAGGTGGCCAAAGTGCTGGAGCTTCAGTTTTAGCATCATTCTTTCCAAAGAAATCCAAGGGTTGATCTCCTTCAGAATGGACTGATTGGATCTCCTTGCACTGCAAGGGACCCTCAAGAGTTTCCTCCAACACCACAGTTCAAAAGCATCAATTCTTCTGTGCTCAGCCTTCTTCACAGTCCAACTCTCACATCCATACATGACCACTGGAAAAGCCATAGCCTTGACTAGAAGGACCTTAGTCAGCAAAGTAATATCTCTGCTTTTGAATATGCTATCTAGGTTGGTCATAACTTTTCTTCCAAGGAGTAAGCGTCTTTTAATTTCATGGCTGCAGTCACCATCTGCTGTGATTTTGGAGCCCCCAAAAATAAAGTCTGACACTGTTTCTACTGTTTCCCCATCTATTTCCCATGAAGTGATGGGACCAGATGCCATGATCTTCGTTTTCTGAATGTTGAGCTTTAAGCCAACTTTTTCACTCTCCTCTTTCACTTTCATCAAGAGGACACACATTGTACTACAAGTGTAACTTGTAGTGGGATATCTTAGAACTTTTTAAGATTAGGAAAAGTTAAAAAAAATAGCAAAAACAGGGAGAGCCAAATTGGTAAATGTATTATTTTTTAGAATCCACTTCAAAAAGCTACCTTCAAAACAATCCTATCAGTCCCAATTCATAAGAGAAATTTCTCTTATAATTTATAAGAGAACTCCGGGAGTTGGTGATGGACGGGAGGTCTGGCATGCTGCAATTCATGGGATCACAAAGCGTCGGACACAATTGAGCGACTGAACTGAACACATATCTTTCATATACATTAATCAAGGAGAACCTTAAACTTTTAGTGTGCATTTTATTTTTTAAAAATCCATGTTGAGACATGTCATAATAGCAGAATACTCATGAAAGTGTTTTCTTTTGCAAAAACTTATACAGTAAAAAAAAAAAAAGGAATTAAAATACCTGAGGCATAAATGAATTGACAGCATTTGCAACATCTACAAAGGTCATGACAGGACAACTGGAGACAAAGTCTGAGAGCTCTTCCTTACAAGTATAAAAACTCCTTTGCTGAAGTGTCCAGTAAAGGACACCAGAAAGTAACTCTCATTTAGGAATTTAATCAAACATTACAGAGGAGGAATTGGGGAATTATAATTATATTAGAAACACACTAAGTTACATTTTCATAGTACTAAATGCATGTATGAAGCTTAAGTGCTAGAATCTATACAGTTTTGCCTCTATTAATAAGAAATGTCATCTATTTACAATTTAATTTAGCCCACTCTCTTAAATCCATTATCTCTCTTAGTGTTTACACAGTTACTTTTTTTTTTCACAAAATTGTTTCTCAATTGCACCTTGTAAGAATTCCATAGTGCATAATTGTGCTTAATTGTAAAGAACACAGATTCCCAGTGTTCCCTGAGATGAGATTCTGTAAGTCTGGAGGCACTAAGAACTTTCTTTTTAACAAGAACTCCAGGTGATTTGTTAAATCTTGCAACTGTGGGAAATGAGCTATGGCAGATAAAATGAATTGCTCAATATATCAGTGAGTGATGGAAACTGTTTAAGACAGAACTTGTGCATGTATTTGCAATGTAGCCACACCTCCACCTCCAAATTGCTTCTAAAAGAGCTCCAAAGCCAAACATAAAACATATACAATTTAAGAGTTATTTTGGGGAAATGCCTTTTGGTCAGCCTACTAAGTTCCTAGAAACATAATGATGAGAGGTGTTCCATACTAATACAGTGCAATTGAAAAATACTTTAAGTGATGTACTTTCACATCCACCCAATTTACCCACAAGAAAGTCCTCTCCTCCAGGGCCAACTATTTCTCATCTTTAGTGAGGATGTGAGTCTGGCCCTGATGTTTTGATAAACCTGAGTCCTGCAGCTAGGACAGGCTTCCTACATGCCTGCTGAGTTGCCATGTAGGAAGTAACTGCTGCTTTCCTGTGCAATTTAGGAAGAAAAGCAATAAATGAAGGGAAGGCTGGGGTGGTTGTACTAATGATCTGTCAGGTTTGGAATATGATTTTATACTTCTGTAACTTCTGATGAAGTCAGAAGGTGTAATGAACATTATTCTGTTTAAAGTTTTCACTTCACTAAGGCTGCAGAAGGGAGTGAGCTGACCATTATCAAGCTCAGAGATCTTAGAACTCTGCCTTGAACTCATTAAGAGTTAACTTGGCAATGCATATAACATCTAAACCTTAATTCCCTCACCTTGAAATCAGAAATATATATATATATATATATATATATCTGCTAAAGTTTTAGTTATTATAAAATAATGCAGTGTACTTTTAAGTTCTGGGGACAGTGGATAGTGATAGTATTCACATGTTAGCAGCTTTTTTTGTTTTTGTTTTTTTTTCCCTATTGTTCAACACATTCCTAAGAGATGAAGATTATTATCCCAAAATTTTGGATAAGGAACCTAACAACCCAGTATTTCTTAGGTAAATACCCAGAGTTACAGAGGGAAAGACAGGATTCAATCACAGGAAAAACTGAGTCACACTTTTCATCAAGGTATGATTACTTTACATTAATCTGCAAATACTAGTATTTTCTAAACATCTGAGCGATGGTAAAATGCCAAAGTAATAAATAGAAGAAAGTCAAGCTTTGCTATGCTTATAGATTTGGGTTTCCTTTAATAGGTTAATTTATATCCAGTTGACCCTTGAACTGGGGTGAGGGTTAGGGGTGCTGACTCTCCACGTAGTCAAAAACCCACATATAATTTACAGTCGCCACTAAATATCTGGTTCCCCTGTATCCATGGTTCTGCATCTGTGAATTCAACCAACTGTGGATCGGGTAATACTGTAGTGTTTACTGTTGAAAGAAAACTACATGTAACTGGACCCATACAATCCAAACTCATGTTGTTCAAGGGTCAGCTGTGATCATCAATCCCAATATTTTTTTCCAGTAACATCATGCTCACAGTACAATGTTAAACTCTACATTGAGATGGAAATTTCAGCTCTCTAGAACTCTCAGGAAATATGATGCTTTGGATACTTGAATTTCTAAATAGCTTTCATAAACACTCACAGATTTACATTATAATTAATTTGGATGGCATTTCTTTTAAACTTTACCACTTGTCTTCATTCCTACTATAAGATATATATTTATTGCATAATATATACTACTGTTGCTAATTCAAAATTATCATTTTAAACCTCAATGTTCTTATTTTGAAGTAACATGGCAATTCCTCTAAGCCATTTGTGGTACACAGGATTTTTAAAGAGATGATCCTAGATACATATGTTTGCTTTTTGGACTGAAATATCTCTTTATTGTGTTCACAGTTTGATTCATTGTTACTAGGAGATGAATTATCTATAACCAGAGTCATAAATATGTAAGAAATAGCCTGTGGAAAGGGAAAGAAAGGGAAGGGTGAAAATGAAGAGAGCAGATCTGAGGGGCTCTCAATTAGATTAGACACTCCATCCTTTCTGATGATCCAGGGTAATATTCAGTACCAGCCTGAGTACGAGTCTGTGCCTAAGGACCAGTCAGAATAATTTTCTGACTTTAAGATATCTTCCCCAACATGTTGCCTATAGAGCTGGGAAGTATTTTAACAAGAGACAATGCCTTCCCTGCTTCAGTTATAAATAAAAGAACAGACTGTCAAAATACCAGGCAGAGTTACTATGAATGTGTGAATGCATTTCTGTCATTGCATAAATGGCTTTAGATTTTTTTCTGGATTCACCAGGGTGAGAGTATAGGAAGATTCTAGATCCTAAAATATCAGTGAAGGAAAAAGGAGGCTTAAACAGTGGATGCCAGAAATTCTGAAACCAGATATTCTCCCCAACACTCTCCCTTCTAGGTCTTGTGAAGCAGAAACTAGCACAAAGCAAGCTAGTTGCTGAGAGGCTCGACAGGTGGACCCCTGCAGTAGTGAATAATTTATTTTAAGAAAAAGAGAATGAAAGTGCCTGTGGCCTGCCAATTCCCATATAAGTGTAATGACTACTATTACCACATAACTTATTTGAGTAGGAAGTGTTTGATTCTGTGGAAATATTATAAACACTCTTCATATTTAACCAAATGTCCTTTACGATAATGATGAATCACTTAAGCACTTCTGATGATCCCATTAAATCCAAGCTTTTGGGGACAGGCTGTGTTTGATGTGACCTATGGCTTCTCTGAAAGTCTTACTGGCTGTATTGGTAAATAACAGCCACCAGAAGCCAGAACTATCATTGTCTTCTTCCCGCCCACTCTTGGGTGACACACGAGTCCATTTTAAATCAAGTGAAACTAAGCAAACCAGGCTGAGGAGCAGTTGGATCTGCATCAGAAACCAATGATGATTTGCCAGCTAGTAAGTTCCTCCAACACGTGCTAAGTCAAAGGCAAACACACACTCCCAGTTGTCTGTAAGCATAATATACTCATTTACCTTTGGGACTTCAGAAATAAAGTTGCAAAAATCCCATTCCAACACCCCCCTCCACTCTAGCTGAGGATTCTCACTTTTTTTGCTTCCTCATTATGCCTCTTAATGAAACAATCTATTAATAAAACTTAAATAAAAATCAAAAACATATGTGGGTCTTTTCTTCAGAAAACAAAACTTAACTGACATGGTCAAGAAACAGAATGTCAGTATCTTCCTACAAAAATACAAAGTTCTCTATAATTCACATAAAGATGGTGTTCAGCAAATCTCTCTGAAGGAGGGTACAAAGTTCTCTGAAGGAGGTTTCTGCAGCAACAGGTTTGGCAATGAAAGTGTCCTTAATATTGCTACCACTAGCATAGTCCCTGACACATAGCAAGAACCTGCTAAATATGGGGTAAGTCGGTAGTGAATAAATGCAATTTATTTGCAAAGGAATTTTAAAATTAAGAAAAGAATTGAATTTCTAAATTTACTTTATGGGAATTTAGGTGAAGTTTTCCTGAGGCATGGTCATATGAGTTGAATACTTCAGGACTGTAACTCAAGACTACTGGAAGGAATCCTTTGATGGTCTGGAATCCAGTTTTCCCTAAGAAATCCTAAAGTAATAACAATGAGTGAGACTAAGGAAAATAAAGGGCAATGAACTATAAGGAAATCACTAAAGGTCTGTTTTTTTTAACTATTAAGAAGTAAAAAAAAATGAATGAGGCTGGGAAGAAAAACTATTACTATTATTGATGCTGTTTTTGTTATTGTTTACTACATTTTGAACCCCAGTCATGTGCCAGACAAACTCAGGTACTTTGCAACATATATATTATTATCTTTATTTCACAGTGGTGGTGATTGAGGTTTAGAGAGTAATTAACAAATGTAATTTGTCAGTAGGATATATAGGAAAAAAATCCAAGGCTGAAAATGAAGAACATAGATTAACCTAAGGATAACTATTTTAACATCCATACTGATTTATTGAAAACACCGAGTGATATCAGTGTTTGGATCAATGATTGATTACTACATATTTCTCACATATATTGGAACATCTCCAAGCTTGCTGAGAGTTTCATTACTGTGTGCTTGTTTATCAAGTTAGTGAACATTTTTAAAGTTTTATAATAACAGTTTTTTTCTGAATATCTCAGGCTATTTCTAGGTATTATAAAGTTGAAATCAAAACCACAAAAGACATTGATATCATTTAAGATAAAAATAATCCTCATAAATTGCTTTACTTATCCAAATTATTTCCTAACAGTGAACTAAAAGCAGTACTTTCCACTTTATCTGGCCCAGGGGGGAAAAAATCATCTCTTTTCATTGCACCTGCCCTTCCCATAGGCCAGAGGAAGACCAGGTTGTTCAAGTCCTCCTTTTTTTACATTTATATATGAAGAAAAGTCCAAAGAAGTTAAAGACTTCACTCAAGGTTTCTAAGGTAATTATAATGACAGGCTTAGGATTTAGGACATTAGAGTTACAGTACACAACTTTCTCCTCTTTTAATGGGCAGTTTTCAGGTTAATGTTACAATGAAAAGCATCCCTAAAAGCTTTCTGTCTCAACTTCCTAGGTAAGAAAGCATCTAGAATAGTGTTTTACTCTTCCCTCTTTGTAAAATTAAAATAGTTAATCCTATGTTTGGTATGTCTTTTTGAAAAGTCCACATAGGGTTAAGAAACAACTAACTAAAACCACTTTAATGATACTTCTTTCCTATCCCTCCTGTTTCTTGCACTTATCCTTCTGCTAAAGCTGCTTTTTGTGCCAAAAAGTAAAGGAAGCTTGAAAATAGATGGCTCATAATGCATCGTAATGGAAACAATGCTCATAATGCATCATAATGGGAACAATGACAGTTGGTCCTAGAGTTGGCAATTATTTGCTTTTAAAAACACAATATGTGTTCATACATAAGTTGTGAGAGGGCTATTTCAATAGTTCAGGTCCCAGAAATAAGTTACCCATAGCACCCATGCATGAGGGGAGGATTATTAACCATATGAAGCTGGTGCAGAGTTCCTATACTGTCTTCATTCTGAATGTTTGCAGGTGTTTAAAATAATGATTAAAGGGAACACAACTTTTGGAACAACTAAATTTTCTTTGAAACATTTAGGTTTGAAGTGGAATTGCATACAATTTGAATTTTTTGTCTACCCAACATCTCATCTCACTTCCAACTTCAACATATTTGCAAAATAACCTAGAGAACTTGGACTTGAAGAGTATAAAACTATGCCATTCAAAGCTCACTAAGTCCATAATTTGCCTCATATGAGGATTGCTCCTAAATTATTCCTGGTGGATTCAACAGTTTTTGCTTAGAAAAAGGCAAATATCTATCTACAAAGAAACAACTGTTGGCAAAAAAAAAAAAAAAAAAACCATGAAAACATCTGGGCATGGGGAAGTAGGAATATTTAATTAAATGTATATGTCACCTTTTTTTTTTTTTTTTCACCATGCTGCATAGCTTGTGAGACCTGTTTCCAGACCAGGGACTGAACCTTGGCCATGGCAGTGAAAGCTCAGGATCCTCACCACTAGGCCACCAGGGAACTCCCTATTTACTTCACTTTGCATGAACAAATCTACTATTCCAGAATTCACATATCTTAGGTACCATATAAACAACTATGACATAATTATCATCATTAATTCAAAAAATGGCAATTATGCTATTTAATAATTTTAGGACAAACTCCAGAAAACTGGAAACATATCCCAAAATATGTGATCTATTAAGCTTTTAAATAAAATAATGAACAAGGACCAAAGGGTGAGAATAACTTGAAAAAAATCTTGATTTGACTATGAACATATATAGACTCATCACTGTATCTAGGGAGAAATTTGAAGGAAAGGCAAAGAGAGATAAGACAGAGAATCTGCCAGAGGAACCTACTAACAATAATAAAATCCTGAAACCCAGAATCAAGCATAACGACAAGGGGAAATTTGAATTTTCTGAGAAAGTTTCAGAACCCCTTCAACAGACCAACTTCTGGAACTGTCCAAAAATTAATTTATCCTAGCATTGTATAAAATCATCTTAAATAGGATATCCACTTATGTGGAGCTTATTAACCATCTGAATCACAGGCTGGGGCAAACCTGGGCCAATATCTCTGCTTTCAAATCTCAGAGCGCAATTGGGCTGGTATAATAACCCCTGCTAAGCTGGTTTACTGCAATGCATTGACAGAATCTTAGAAGAGATAGACATTACAGTCTGTGAAATGACGAATTCCGCTTTTCCCAGGGACCGTGCGGAGGCTCAGAGATCAGACTCATTTCGGATGCAAAGTGAAGTGGCATTAAAAAAAGAAGAAGAAGATTTTTTAAAACTTCAGAGTTCTCCACCTCTGCGACGCATTAGTCTGAAAAGGATGCTCCTACACAACTGCAAGGGCTGCAGACGGGACGTGACGCCCACAGAGGGGAGGGGGGACCAAGATTCCGACTGACCTTTCTGCTGTTTAAAGGACTGAATCGAGCCTGAATGATGGACCATTTTCACTCAGTGCGTCCCCGCCGGTTTAGGAAGCTGTCCGAGGGAAAGGTGGAGTATCAGTATGCAGACTCTGTGAGAGCCTCCGAGGCTCAAAGCAATCCCGGAACAACCGCGAACGCACTGCAATCAGACACCTGCTTTTGCCGGCACTTAGCTCCCTAGACAGCGCGCCCACTGTTGTCATGGTAACAGCTAGGCGGTCCAGCGTCCGGCTCCCCTTAGCGGCTACTCGAGGAATAGCCTCGCATACCTAGAGTGTCCAGTGCCACGGTATGGGTAGGCGTTCTGCGGGGTAGGCCGGGTGTGGGAAGGGAGAACTCCTAGTCTGTAAATGAATGGCAGGAAATCTCCAGAACCGCAAGTTCAGCTCCGTTCAGTTCAGTCACTCAGTCGTGTCCGACTCTGCGACTCCATGGACTTCAGCACGCCAGGCTTCCCTGCCCATCACCAACTCCGGCAGCTTGCTCAAACGCATGTCCATCGAGTTAGTGATGCCACCCAACCATCTCATCCTCTGTCGTCCCCTTCTTCTGCCTTCAGTCTTGGCCATCATCAGGGTCTTTTCCACTGAGTCAGCTGTTCACATCAGTTCAGTTCAGTCACTCAGTCGTGTCTGACTCTTTGAGACCCCATGAATCACTGCACGCCAGGCCTCCCTGTCCATCACCAACTTCTGGAGTTCACGCAGACTCATGTCCATCGAGTCAGTGATGCCATCCAGCCATCTCATCCTCTGTCGTCCCCTTCTCCTCCTGCCTCCAATCCCTCCCAGCATCCGAGTCTTTTCCAATGAGTCAACTCTTCTCATCAGGTAGCCAAAGTACTGGAGTTTCAGCTTCAGCATCAGTCCTTCAAATGAATATTCATGACTAACTTCCTTCAGGATTGACTGGTTTGATCTCCTTTCAGTCCAAGGGAGTCCAAGAGGCTTCTCCAACACCACAGTTCAAAAGCATCAATTCTTCAGGGCTCAGCCTTCTTTATGGTCCAACTCTCACATCCATACGTGACTACTGGAAAAACTATAGCTTTGACTAGACAGACCTTTGTTGGCAAAGTAATGTCTCTGTTTTTTAATATGCTATCTAGGTTTGCCATAGCTTTTCTTCCAAGGGTGCTTCCCTGGTGGCTCAGAGGTTAAAGCGTCTGCCTCCAATGCGGGAGACCCGGGTTCGATCTCTGGGTCAGGAAGATCCTCTGGAGAAGGAAATGGCAATCCACTCCAGTATTCTTGCCTGGAGAATCCCATGGATGGAGAAGCCTAGTAGGTTACAGTCCACGGGGTCGCAAAGAGTCGGACACGACTGAGCGACTTCACCTTCACCTTCACCTTTCTTCCAAGGAGCAAGTGTCTTTTAATTTCATGGCTGCAGTCACCATCTGCAGTGACTTGGAGCCCAAGAATATAAAGTTTTCTTTATTGCTGTTTAACACTGTTTCCATTTCCCCAGTTACTTACCATGAAGTGAAGGGACTGGATGCCATGATCTTCATTTTTTGAATGATGAGTTTTAAGCCAGCTTTTTCACTCTCCTCTTTCACTTTCATCAAGAGGCTCTTTAGTGCTTCTTCGCTTTCTGCAATAAGAGTGGTTTCATTTGCATATCTGAGGTTATTGATATTTCTCCCAGAAATCTTGATTACAGCTTGTGCTTCATCCAGCCCAGCATTTCACATGCTGTACTGGTACATGCCCACAATGGAGTATTACTCAGGCATTAAAAAGAATACATTTGAATCAGTTCTAAGGAGGTGGATGAAACTGGAGCCTATTATACAGAGTGAAGTAAGCCAGAAAGAAAAACACCAATACAGTATACTAAAACATATATGGAATTTAGAAAGACGATAATGATAACCCTGTATGTGAGACAGCAAAAGAGACACAGATGTATAGAACAGGTTTTTGGACTCTGTAGGAGAGGGAAAGGGTGGAATGATTCGGAGAATGGCATTGAAACATGTATAATATCATATATGAAACGAATCACCAGTCCAGGTTCGATGCATGATACTGGATGCTTGGGCCTGGTGCACTGGGACGACCCAGAGTGATGGTATGGGGAGGGAGGAGGGAGGGGGGTTCAGGATGGAGAACACATGTACACCTGTGGCGGATTCATGCTGATGTATGGCAAAACCAATACAATATTGTAAAGTAATTAACCTACGGTTAAAATAAATAAATTTTCTTTAAAAAAAAAAAAGTAGGGTGACAATATACAGCCTTGACATACTTCTTTCCCAATTTGGTACTAGTCTGTTGTTCGATATCTGGTTTTGTTGTTTCTTAACCTGCATACAGATTTCTCAGGAGGCAGGTAAGGTGGTCTGGGATTCCCATCTCTTTAAAATTTTTCCATAGTTTGTTGTGATCCAAACAGCCAAAGTCTTTGGTGTAATAAATAAAACAGAAGTAGATGTTTTCTGGAACTCCCTTGCTTTTTCTATTATACAACAGATATTGGCAATTTCACCTCGGGTTCCTCTACCTTTCTAAATCCAGTTTGAACATCTGGAAGTTCTCAGTTCATGCACTGTTAAAGCCTTCCTTGGAGAATTTTGAGCTTTACTTTGCTAGCATGTGAGATGAGTGCAGTTGTGCAGTAGTTTGAACATTCTTTGTTCACTGAACACTCTTTGAACATTGCCTTTCTTGGGGACTGGAATGAAAACTGACCTTTTCCAGTCTTGTGGTGACTGCTTAGTTTTCCAAATTTGCTGGCATACTGAGAGCAGCTCTGTCATAGCATCATCTTTTAGGATTTCAAATAGCTCTTCTGGAATTCTTCTGGAATAGCTCTACTGGAATTCCATCACCTCCACTAGGTTTATTCATAGTGATGCTTCCTAAGATCCACTTGATTTTACGCTCAGGATATCTGGCTTTAGGTGAGTGATCACATCACATCGTGGTTATCTAGGGCGCTAATAACTAGGTCATCAACAGAAAATTGGATTAGAGCTTACTGAGTATGGACCCACCCATCAGAACAAGACCAAGTTTCCCCCACAGTCAGTCTCTCCCATCAGGAAGCTTCCATAAACCTCTTATCCTTATCCATCAGAGGCCAGACAGAATGAAAACCACAATCACAGAAAACTAACCAAACTGATCACATGAACCACAGCCTCATCTAACTCAATGAAACTATGAGCCACGCCTTATAGGGCCACCCAAGACGGACAGGTCATAGTGGAGAGTTCTGACAGAATGTGGTCCACTGGAGAAGGGAGTGGCAAACCACTTCAGTATTCTTTCCTTGAGAATCCCATGAACAGTATGAAAAGACAGAAAGATATTACACTGAAAGATGAATTTCCCAGGTCAGTAGGTGCCCAATATGCTACTGGAGAAGAGTGGGGAAGTAACTCCAGAAAGAATGAAGAGATGGAACCAAAGCAAAAACAATACCCAGCTGTGGATGTGACTGGTAATGGAAGTAAAATCTGAGGCTGTAAAAAATAATACTGCATAGGAACCTGGAATGTTAAGTCCAGCAATCAAGGTAAATTGGTCAAACAGGAGATGGCAAGAGTGAATATCGACATTTTAGGAATTAGTGAACTAAAATTGACTGGAATGGGTGAATTTAACTCAGATGACCCTTATATCTACTACTGTGGGCAAGAATCCCTTAGAAAAAATGCAGTAGCCATCATAGTCAACAAAAGAGTCTGAAATGCAGTACTTGGATGCAACCTCAAAAATGACAGACTGACCTTGGTTTGTTTCCAAGGCAAACCATTCAACATCACAGTAATCCAAGTCTATGCCCCAATCACTAATGCTGAAGAAGATGAAACTGAATGGTTCTATGAAGATTTACAAGACCTTATAGAACCAATACCAAAAGAAAAAAGATGTCCTTTTCATCATAGGGGACTGGAATGCAAAAACAGGAAGTTAAGAGATACCTAGAGTAACAGACAATTTTGGCCTTGGAGTACAGAATGAAGCAGGTCAAAGACTAACAGAGCTTTGCCAGAGAACACACTGGTCATAGCAAACACCCTCTTCCAACAACACAAGAGAAAAATCTACACATGGATATCAAGAGATGGTCAACACTGAAATCAGATTGATTATATTCTTTGCAGCTGAAGATGGAGAAGCTATATACAGTCAGCAAAAACAAGACCAGGCACTGACTGTGGCTCAGATCATGATCTCCGTTTTACCAAATTCAGACTTAAATTGGAGAAAGTAAGGAAAACCAGTAGACCATTCAGATATGACCTAAGTCAAATCCCTTATGATTATAGAGTGGACGTGACAAATAGATCCAATGGATTAGATTTGATAGACTGCCTGAAGAACTATGAATGGAGGTTCATGACATTGTACAGTAGGTAGTGATCAAGACCATCCCCAAGAAAAAGAAATGCAAAGAGGCAAAATTGAGGCCTTACAAATAGCTGAGAAAAGAAGAGAAGCTAAAGGCAAAGGAGTAAACAAAGATATACCCATCTGAATGTAAAGTTCCAAAGAAAAGCAAGGAGAGATAAGAAAGCCTTCCTAAGTGATCAGTGCAAATAAATAGAGGAAAATAATAGAAGGGAAAAGACTAGAAAGCTCTTCAAGAAAATTAGAGATACCAAGGGAACATTTCATGCAAAGATGGGCATCATAAAGAACAGAAATGGTATGGACTTAAAAGAAGCAGAAGATATTAAGAAGAGGTAGCAAGAATAAACAAAAAAAACTATACAAAAATGATCTTAATGACTCATAACTACAAGTAATTCACTCTTTTTCAAGTTTTGAAGCTGCTTATATCTAGGCACAGACTGATTTCCTAAAAGTTGGTCTGAAACACCAGCACTTATAGACAGGCAAAGTTGGTTTCTGCTCTAAGAGGAATGCAATGGCAGATGCAGGAACAGTTTTAATATTCCTGCTAAACTTGAATATGGAAAATATGAATAACCTCCACTTATCCAGTAGAATGCATTTTTAGATAAACAATGTTAAAGTCTAGCACATTACACTTGAGTTCTCCTCTTGTTTTCAGTTACTGAGACTGGATCGTATATGATATGGGCTCTGGACCTTTTCAGTAGTCAGGTATGGATGTGAGAGTTGGACCACAAAGAAGGCTGAGCAGCAAAGAACTGATGCTTTTGAAGTGTGGTGTTGGAGAAGACTCAAGAGTCCCTTGGATGCCAGGAGATCAAACCAGTCAATCCTAAAGGAAATCTACCCTGAATATCCTTTGGAAGGACTGATTCTGAAACTGAAGCTCCAATACTTGGGCCACCTGATGCCAAGAGCCAATTCATTAGAAAAGACCCTGATGATGGGAAAGATTGAAGGCAGGAGGAGAAAGGGATGACAGAGGATGAGATGGTTAGATGGCATCATTGACACAATGAACGTGAATTTGAGCAAACTCCTGGAGGTAGTTTAGGACAAGGAAGCCTGGTCAGCTGCAGTCCATGGGTTCACAAAGAGTCAGACACAAAACTAAACAACAAGAACAGGTAACAGGTGCTGAAAATAATGTATCCAAGATACTTAATTTAATCCTCGTAAAAGAACTATAAAGTGGGTAGACTATCATTATCTGAATATTATAAAAAAAAAACTGAAGCCCAGCACAACCAAGAATTATCATGTAAAGAAACATGTAAAGCAACACCTTGAGAGAGAAAGGAAGGCACGTGATACCTAAAGACATGAAGTCACTTTCAGAAGGCCACGGTGGCCAGAACAGGCATCAGGGGCCTGCTCAACACACTTTTGGGCACAGTCTCTTTTCCTTTTACCAGTGCTTCCTGAATCAAACCTCAAGTTCCTCCTGGAAGATGTAACATATTACAGAATAGGCACACACAAGAAGAGTCTAATATTTCCTGAGTTTTAAAGTTTTGCGAGATCAACTCAGAATCAGGTGAAAGATCCAAATAAAGGTAGATAAAAGAGAGAAGGATACATAGTGTGAAGTCGCTCAGTCATGTCCGACTCTTTGCGACCCCATGGACTAGTAGCCTACCAGGCTCCTCCCTTCATGTGATTCTCCAGGCAAGATACTGGAGTGGGTTGCCATTTCCTTCTCCAGGGGATCTTCCCGACCCAGGGATCAAACCCGTGTCTCCCGCATTCCAGGCAGACGCTTTAACTTCTGAACCACCAGGGAAGCCTCACAATAGATATCAAAAATTTCAAAACCTCAGTCAGGTCGAGCTACTAGCATATGCTCTTTGATTTCACCTATGGTTCATGATATAAGGACAGTAAAGCGAAGGCAGTTTTGCACAAGCAGATGTTCCAGTGATATACGCCAGCATAACAAACCACTCTGAAAGTAGAGGCTTAAAACTGAAATTTATGATTATCTCTCATGGTATTTTATAGGTTGCCTCGGGTCAGCCTGGTGGTTCTGACTCAGAGTCTCTCCTGAGTTTTCAATGACCGGGCCTGAAGCAGGTCATCTGAAGCAAGAGTGAAATTGGATTTCACTTTCAGTGGGAGCCATAGCAAAGGATATGCAGCCTTGTTTAATGAAGGAAGGTCCTACAGAAGAAAAATGTTGAGTATTCAGTAAGAGCTCAGGAGGCAGACACCAAGAAAATATTAATTATTATTATTAATATTTGGTTAGAAGAATGAACTCAATGTGAGTTTATCTTCAACTGAAGATTTGGAACAAATCTCAGAGTCAGTCTCCACAAAGGGTCCATTTAGAGATGTTTCTATTAAAGAGGACCCTGAAAATCAAAGCAATAACTCACTTACCTAAGGATGTTTTTGTTAATGCTTTGCTCATTTCATTAAAATTCTAATACAACTGGTAGGTCATTTTGATACAACACAACTCAATGGAATTTAATACAACCCAATTCTCATAGGTGAATATTAGATAATGTATTTAAGGACTAGTTTATGGCAGGAAACTAACACACCTCAAACATTAGATACTATTATTATAATTATGATCTCAATGGATTTGATCTCCCTTTTTAAATCCTTTTAAATCACTGGGTTTGAATCACAAATATTTTTGAAATGTGAGCAGTAATCCAGTTCATGATCAGGAGGAACAGTTGCAAAATTAAAACCCTCTGGTTCTACTCTACCTATACTCCAGATATAAGAAACATTTTCAGTTTTCTAGAACAATTTCATTATGCTGATGTCTGATTTCTCCAATCACACATCAGCAGGAGGCAAGAATGCACGCACGGGATCTACGGATGACTAAGAATCTGAACCTCATTAGAAAGAATTTAGCTTCATTATTTTTTTGCAGAAAAAGTAGTTTGGCATTATTCCTAGCACCCTTGTACCCAAACCTCTGCAGTGCATCTAAGATCAAATTATCTTCTCATAAAATTGACTGCTTTTAATTAGAAACATTTTAGGCTGGACTGACAGATTGACATCTTTTCTTGTTTTAAAATCAGTGTTTTAAGGAAGGTTGCTAGAGGAACAGCTTTGTGAGGGGCCTTGGAAATTTCTAGCACCATCTGCTTTATAGGAAAAGCAATGCAAAGAGAAGGCAAGGCTGTGTGTCTGTGTACGTGTCTGTGTTTATGTGTGCCTGTGTTTCTGTGGTGTATAAAGAAAGAGAGGTTGTGTATTTGGGGAGTGGGGAGTGCTGAAAGAGGTGTTTAAACAAAGACTTTTCTGAAAAATAAGTCTATGATTTGTTCAAAAGAAATAGTTTATGCTGACATCTCTACCGCAGACAGTTTAAGAATACATATTAAATAGCCTCATTAGGGAAAGCTAAACTAAATGGCTTGTTTTTTCATATTGTTTTTCATTTTGGACTTCTTCACATTTTCAAAAATTTCTTGCAATTTAATACAAAGTAGATAAATGCTGAGTAAAATTATTCCAAAATTTTCTGAGAGAAAAATATACATACATGTTGAAATTATTTGTTTATATGTCTGCCTTCCCTTTAGATACAGCTGCTCTTTGTGAATGGCTAATGTGTCTAAGTTTGTATCCCCAGAACCAATCACAGTGCTTAACACAGTGCTTCACATGAGTGAATGAATGAACAAAAGGAAGAAAGCAATAAAAAGGGGAAGGAAGAGAGATAACCCACTTCTAGTAATAATCAGAAAATGAGATTATTGGAATGATTGATACAAGTTCACCATAGTGCTGTAAGCAGAATATAGAACACAGAGGTTCAGAGTCAGAGGTGGCCTGCTTGGGTTTAAACCTTGACTTCCTACTTGCTAGATGTCCGCTCTTGAGCAAGTTACTTTCCTCAAATTTTAATAATGAAAAAATATTTATGTAACTGTCAATAAAGGGTCATGATTAACATGTTCTTGACTATAATATATGTTCTTGACTATAATTTGTAAAACAGGGGAAACAAAAGACTGGAAAGAAACATACCAAAATGTCCAGAATAATTAATTTTGCAAGTTAGGATTAAAGTCAATTTTTAAATTCCTCCATGTATATTTGTCATGTTCATTTATATTTTGTATAAGTTATGCAACATTGATTTTAAATTGATTAAGTACATGTATCTTTAAAAATCCTTCCATATCTATCTTTCTACACCTCTGGGTTTCTTTCTTTTTCCATCTTGGAGCACGGTTTTTTTTTTCCTTGTTGAGGTTTCTGCTGCATTTGCCCTCCCACAGGTCACCACCTGTCTCCTGTCCTCCTTAAGTAATTAATTTATAAGGCCCCATGCTAACTGTTGCCTCCCAGAGAGGTAAAGGACTCTGATCTTTATGTAACTGAGAGGCTTTGTATTCCTTTGAATTCTGAAATATGACCACTCAGCTCAGCCAGTTGTGAGTTTCCCCATATTGCGCTCTGTCACAGGAAAACAGAGAGTTTCCTTGTTACCTCTTTGGCTCTTGAATCACTGACTTAATTGAAATTGCCAATTCTGCTTCTCTGCCTAAGTGCAAACAGAAATAGAGACAGAAATTCTCTTTGAGGTTACTCCCTTTCTAGAACCCAGTTATTTGAGGTATCAATGGGCAAAATAAAATAACCAAGTCACATCAGTATGGATTTATCTACAAAGAGTAACAGGCAGTGAAGTAACGCGATCTCCCTGGAAGACATTATGAGTGGGAGAGTACAGTCTCTTTGAAAGCAGACAGTGTAGAAATCTGTTTCTTCTGACACCAGTGTAGTTCCTGTCACACATACTTAATACTAATGAATAAGTAAAGAATGCAATGAATTTTAAAAAGTAAAATGACCTCAGGAAAAAAAGTGTTTAGTTCCCTCATATATAATATGTGTGTGTGTGTGTATATATATACATATATATGCATTAATTACCTTTTTTGTTCTAGTGGCTCTCCCTACTCAAAGGCACAAAAAACTCTTTAAAAAAGTGATATGCTGTGATAAATGGAGAGGTGGAGTGCAATTTAACTACTGCTTTCCCCAAAGTCAGTGGTTCCTGGTCACATGTGACTATGTAACAACAGAATTAGGCAGGTTAGACCTGCTAAATTCCAGACTATATGTTCTGAGAAGCATTTAGGAATAGCATTCCTGATGGATTCATGTGACTAAAAGAAAGCAATGGAGGAAAATCAGCACTTCCATCTTCTCTGAATTCCACCTGATAAGTTTTTTATCACAAGTATTTTCAAGAGACAGCACAAAATGATTTGCTGAAGAAGACAACATCAAGAGAAGGCAGATGTATGGGACAAAGTAGCTGGTGATGGATTAAACCACAGTTTGTATGACCCTGCTGAAAAGCAAGTTACTTCTTCAAGCTGCTTATAGGATACAGGCCAGGTTCACTGCTCCAAAATCACTGCAGATGGTGACTGCAGCCATGAAATTAAAAGACGCTTACTCTTTGGAAGAAAAGTTATGACCAACCTAGATAGTATATTCAAAAGCAGAGACATTACTTTGCCGACTAAGGTCCGTCTAGTCAAGGCTATGGTTTTTCCTGTGGTCATGTACGGATGTGAGAGTTGGACTGTGAAGAAGGCTGAGCACCGAAGAATTGATGCTTTTGAACTGTGGTGTTGGAGGAAACTCTTGAGAGTCCCTTGGACTGCAAGAGATCCAACTAGTCCATTCTGAGGGAGATCAACCCTGGGATTTCTTTGGAAGGAATGATGCTAAAGCTGAAACTCCAGTACTTTGGCCACCTCATGCAAAGAGTTGACTCATTGGAAAAGACCCTGATGCTGGGAGGGATTGGGGGCAGGAGGAGAAGGGGACGACCGAGGATGAAATGGCTGGATGGCATCACGGACTCAATGGATGTGAATCTGAGTGAACTCCGGGAGTTGGTGATGGACAGGGAGGCCTGGCGTGCAGTGATTCATGGAAAAGACCCTGATGCTGGGAGGGATTGGGGGCAGGAGGAGAAGGGGACGACCGAGGATGAAATGGCTGGATGGCATCACGGACTCAATGGATGTGAATCTGAGTGAACTCCGGGAGTTGGTGATGGACAGGGAGGCCTGGCGTGCAGTGATTCATGGGGTCGCAAAGAGTCGGAGACGACTGAGCGACTGAACTGAACTGAACTCACTGCTCTACCGCTCAAGCAGCTTCATGATCTGCGCTCACCACTCCCCAGTCCCATTTCCAAGGTTTTCCTTTATAAACTGCTTTCATCCTACAATGGATTTCCTCCTCATGCCTGGAAGATATGCTTTGCTGCTGCTGTTTCCTCCACAAGGAATGCTCATTCTAAAACTCCTATCTGACTCATAAATATTTTCACCCCCTACCCATTCTTCAAGTCCCCAGACAATACCATCTTCCGGATGATGGCTTCCTTTATCCATACCCATTCACTATAAAGCCAATTAGATGTGAATTTAACCTCCTATAATTCCTAGAGGGTATGACTAACATATTTTCAAAGCATATGTTTCTATCATGCATTATATGTATAAGCTTTTTTTAATATCATATATTTTTTGTGCTTAGTTGCTCTTAGTCCTGTCTGACTCTTTGCAACCCTTTGGACTGTGGTCCACCAGCCTTCTCTGTCCGTGAGGTTTTCCAGGCAAGAACACTGGAATGGGTTGCCATTTTTAATTAGAGGATAATTACTTTACAACATTGTGATGGTTTTTGCCATGCATCAACATGAATCAGCATTAAGCTTTTTAAAGTAGGCATATACTTTTCTTCTAATTCAGAAGAAATACTTTAGGGAAGACTTTGTACTTACCCATTTTTTTTTTAATTTCTTACATTGCCTAAAAGATAGTCTGCCATGTAAAAGCGGATCAAATATACATCTGCTGAGTAAAGTGTTTTCTCTGATGCCCAACTGCTTTATAGTATTTGTCAGAAGAACTAGTAACAAGATATTCAAATCTGTCTTTAATTACCTTTTAAGATTTGAATGCAAGACTATGCATTTGTCTTCCTTTGTAATTTTATTTATTCCAGGCAGATAATTTCATACAGACTGTTTTTGTGACAAAAACCCAAGAATGCAATAATTATTGATTTATTTTCTATGTCTGCTCATCTTTGTAAGTTCTTAAACTAACACTCTGGTCATATCAACTACATTTTATTGAGTTCCTATGCTTTTGAGCATAGCTGATACTCAGCTGGTGCTCTGGATGTGGTGGAGCTTATTCTGGGTGTGACTAGAATCTCTTCTGATAGTTTGATGCCCCTACCTGACTTGTGTAGGCCTGTGCTTTTGTTGGTTGTTGGGTGCTTGCCGATAGGAAGATAAAAATGGAGGAAGATTTTGTAGTTACCAAATTACTTTTCAAAGGTAATATATGCTTAACCTCTGAGAAGCTGGAGTGACTGGGTGCGAAGAAACTGTGGTCTCTATTTGAACATAACCAACTCTGTTGAGTAAGGAATGTGTCTGTTGGTTTGTTATTTGTCCAGCAATATTAACAATGTAATACTAAAAAATCCATTAAAAATATAGTGTGCATAAATGCTTATTTACTGGAAAAATGTTTGATATATATTTTATTAATAAGAAAAACTTGCAAAATAATATTGCAATGTGAGATCCACCTTTGCAAAAAATCACATATACATATCTATGACAGAACTAAAATTAGAGCTAAGTCTGCATGGAGGAAATACCAGTGAACTATTTTTATTTTACTTTCTAATATTTTAACCTTATTCTCCATCTATTCCTAACCTTATTCCCCATCTATTCTTATTTTATATTCTGGGTTGCCTTTTGTTGCAGTGTAATTATTAATAGCCTCAAACTGTTAAAAGTGCTCTGTCTTGGACAGCAAATTATATAGTCACTTTCAGTTCAGTTCAGTTCAGTTGCGCAGTCATGTCCGACTCTTTGCGACCCCATGAATCGCAGTACACCAGGCCTCCCTGTCCATCACCAACTCCCGGAATTCACTTAGACTCACATCCACTGAGTCCATGATGCCATCCAGCCATCTCATCCTCGGTCGTCCCTTTCTCCTCCTGCCCTCAATCCCTCCCAGCATCAGGGTCTTTTCCAATGAGTCAGCTCTTCGCATAAGGTGGCCAAAGTACTGGAGCTTCAGTTTTAGCATCATTCCTTCCAAAGAAATCCCAGGGTTGATCTCCCTCAGAATGGACTGGTTGGATCTCCTTGCAGTCCAAGGAACTCTCAAGAGTCTTCTCCAACACCACAGTTCAAAAACATCAATTCTTCAGCGCTCAGCCTTCTTCACAGTCCAACTCTCACATCCATACATGACCACAGGAAAAACCATAGCCTTGACTAGATGGACCTTAGTCGGCAAAGTAATGTCTCTGCTTTTGAATATACTATCTAAGTTGGTCATAACTTTTCTTCCAAGGAGTAAGCGTCTTTTAATTTCATGGCTGCAGTCACCATCTGCAGTGATTTGGGAGCCCAAAAAAACAAAGTCTGACACCGTTTCTACTGTTTCCCCATCTATTTGCCATGAAATGATGGGGCCAGATGCCATGATCTTCGTTTTCTGAATGTTGAGCTTTAAGGCAACTTTTTCACTCTCCTCTCTCACTTTCAACAACAGGCTCTTTAGCTCCTCTTCACTTTCTGCCATAAGGGTGGTGTCATCTGCATATCTGAGGTTATTGATATTTCTCCCAGCAATCTTGATTCCAGCTTGTGTTTCTTCCAGTCCAGCGTTTCTCATGATGTACTCTGCATATAAATTAAATAAGCAGGGTGACAATATACAACCTCGACGTACTCCTTTTCCTATTTGGAACCAGTCTGTTGTTCCACCAAAAATGTATCGCTTGTGTTAGAAAAATAAATGTAAAAAAGAAATGCATAATGATAACAAGTATTTTAAAATAATCTTGATATAAAATACCATTGTGCCATTTTAATCCAGTAATAGTACAGATTTGAAATTGAAAAACAAACTCAGAAATTGGCCATGGAGAAGCCTTTTTTAACCTAGCAGAAAATTGTGGAAGGAGGGAATTGCTTTGAGAGTCTAGAGCCTACGCATTTACCCTGGCCTATAAATTGGCATGCTGACCTTATGAAAATCATCTTGCCTTCTTGGCCCAAAATGTCTCATCTATAATAAAACTGATGGATTAGGTACTCCTTAAGATCTGTTCTGTTCCTCATATTCCAGGCTTCTTGTGTGCTGGAAGAGATTTCATGTGCTCTGATTTCAGGTATATAATGCATATGGCTGGCTTCACTAGAGTCATTCCTCTTTTCCCTCTGAAGGAAAATAGTATAAACAGCACAGACAATCTTCCTGATGTAAATCTACAAATAGAAGCTTTGTGCAACCTGAACTTGAGTGGGATCTGAAATTAAACATTGTAATGTGATGAAGAGACACAGATTTGGCCAAAACAAAAGCTACAGGATGAAAAATTATTGAATTATTTAATGAGATACCACTAAATCTGCTCTAAAAATTAATATTGCTACTTGAAACCATTTACATATCAGTAATAAATCTGCCAATTATAGCCTTTGTATTCATTAAATCTAAAGAATCTATTTAGCATCACAGAATAGTTGATCACATTATATTACCTTGAAAATAATCAATAAATCACATTTTATATGAAAAAAAGGTCTTCTTCCCTTCCTACAATTTCTATAGGTAAGAGGAGAAAACTACATATTACTCTTCCTTACATTAAACAAATTATACTGGAATCAATGTGTCAAATTCAGTAGGGATGTATAATTTTAATTTTTGCAAGCTTTATAGGAGAAGAAAGAGTACATCTTTGCAATTACTTTAAGAATAAGTAGCAAATGGTTATACAAGCTTTATATGTTATAAGTTTCAAGTCTTCCAAGTTTGTGGTATTTTATCATAAAACGATGGTCGAATGTTTGGGGAAAAAAAATCATGTCACATTTTACACAATAAAAAAAGAATGTGCATGTTTCCATTCAGGAAAGGTTGCTGGTCAATGCTAGTAACTATATTTTCCAGTCCCCAAATTAGGTTTTGTCACCTTGGAATCATTAAAATATTGAGAAACAAAAACAGGAAATAGGCTGACATCAGACTTTCTAATCTGCAATGATGCAAGCTGGAATAGTTCCTTCAGATTGATGATGAAATGACTTCAAACCAGAATCACCTACCTAGACAGGATATTATGTATTCTCAAGTATAGGAGGACATCTAAGGATTTGCAGTAAATTGAGTCATATATTTAACTAACATACTTTGATTAAACCCTGAAGGAAAGAGAGGAAAAAGGAGAGATAAATCAGAAAAGAAGATAAAAGAAGAGTATACCTTCTTGAGTATACCTTAAGATAAAAGAAGAGTAAAATAATATAGTAGCAGTATCATGCTTATATATTTACTGAATTACATTCAAGTTAATAATAATGCATTTTCTAGGGATAGTTAATATAAGAGCTATTAAAATCACTGCAGATGGTGACTGCAGCCATGAAATTAAAAGACGCTCACTCCTTGGAAGGAAAGTTATGACCAACCTAGATAGCATATTCAAAAGCAGAGACATTACTTTGCTGACTAAGGTCCATCTAATCAAAGCTATTGTTTTTCCAGTGGTCATGTATGAATGTGAGAGCTGGACTGTGAAGAAAGCTGAGTGCCGAAGAATTGATGCTTTTGAAGTGTGGTGTTGAAGACTCTTGAGAGTCCCTTGGACTGCAAGGAGATCCAACCAGTCCATTTTCAGGAGATCAGTCCTAGGTGTTCTTTGGAAGGACTGATGCTGAAGCTAAAACTCCACTACTTTGGCCACCTGATGCAAAGAGTTGACTCATTGGAGAAGACTCTGATGCTGGGAGGGATTGGGGGCAGGAGGAGAAGGGGACAACCAAGGATGAGATGGCTAATGGCATCACCGACTCGATGGACATGAGTTTCAGTGAACTCCAGGAGTTGGTGATAGACAGAGAGGCCTGGCTTGCTGCGATTCATGGGGTCACAAAGAGTCAGACACGACTGAGCGACTGAACTGAAACTGAAAAGATATTTTAAAGAAGAGAAACACCATAAAACAAATTCCACTTAGTTATCAATTATTTCAACAAAACCAGGTAGTTGAGAGTGGGACAGTAAAAATGTTACAGTAGTCTAATGAGGGAAGGGCGAATGAATCAGGAAAAGTAAAAACAATCTTAATACCTTCTTTTATTGAGAAGAGAATAAAACAAGAGGGAAACAAAGCAGCTTTCCTGATTGTCGAGTAGTTAAGAATCTGTCTAGCAATGCAAGAGAGACAAGTTCAATCCCTCGTCCGGGGAGATTCCCACATGCTACAGAACAACTAAGTCCATGAGCCACAACTACAAAGTAAACATAGAATGATCTAAATGACTTTCACAATCAATGAATATTTAACAGAAGTTTATAAGAGCATATAGTATTTTTGTATTTTGTGAACAAACTGTAACATCACCTTTTGTGTCAACCTCACTAAGCTACAACTAAGTTTTCCAAACTTGCCTTCCTTCTGTGATTCCAAGTTAAAGCTAATCAAGAGAGAACGAGTGGGTGAGTAGGAAAGCTGGAGGAAAGCAGCAGCTACTGCACTTGGAATGTTGTTATGTATACAAGCAATGCGGAGAAGGCAATGGCACCCCACTCCAGTACTCTTGCCTGGAAAATCCCATGGACAGAAAAGCCTGGTAGGCTACAGTACATGGGGTTGCAGAGTCGGACATGACTCAGCGACCTCACTTTCACTTTTCACTTCATGCAATGGAGAATAAAATGGCAACCCACTCCAATGTTCTTGCCTGGAGGGTCCCAGGGACGGCGGAGCCTGGTGGGCTGTCGTCTATGGGGTCACACAGAGTAGAACCCGACTGAAGCGACTTAGCAGCAGCAGCAGCGTACAAGCAATGAAAGAATGACACAGAAGCACGCTCAGCCCTTGTTGTTGTTGGCACCGTGTCCAGCTCTTTTTTCATTTTCCTACAGAAAAGCAATGCCACCAGCAGGTACTGAAGCAACAGCTGTTCCATGGGCTGCTCCAACAGCGCGCCGTCATCGTCCCACTCCATGTTCCCTGATTGTCGGCCACACCAGTGCTGCAGAAGAGCTGCTTAGTGGCCTTCATAGAGTCACCCAACATCCCCTTTTGGACTACTTTTTCCCTTAAAATCTCCTATTGTTGGGTAAATTCAAATTTATAAAATAAATCCCTATTCCGTGATATTTAAAGTATTTCTCATTCTGCTTCCCTGATTAAACCTAGACTGACAAATTTAAAAGAGAGATAAATAGGAAAAGAGAGACACAAAAAATAAAAGAACAGCGCGCCGTCATCGTCCCACTCCATGTTCCCTGATTGTCGGCCACACCAGTGCTGCAGAAGAGCTGCTTAGTGGCCTTCATAGAGTCACCCAACATCCCCTTTTGGACTACTTTTTCCCTTAAAATCTCCTATTGTTGGGTAAATTCAAATTTATAAAATAAATCCCTATTCCGTGATATTTAAAGTATTTCTCATTCTGCTTCCCTGATTAAACCTAGACTGACAAATTTAAAAGAGAGATAAATAGGAAAAGAGAGACACAAAAAATAAAAGAAAATAAAAATGTAAAGTGTTTACAGGCTGCATTCTCATATCATAATCTAAAAAGTCATAAAAATTTTTAAATGGGAAATACATTTTCTCCAACAGTCAGGGAAATTTAAGTTAAAATAACTAGGTATATTTTTAAGCTCTGCACATTAACAAAAATGGAAAAGAGCCATGATACCTATTTTTATAGGGGATGTTGAGAAAAGCTTTCTTTCATATATTGCTTTGGAATTGTGATGTATGGGAGCCTATTTTAACCAATAATCCACCTCCTCAAAGTATATCCCATACAAACACAGAAGCCAAAATAATGACCTAAATGTCAGAATCTTTATCGCATCACTGATCTTGGTAAAAAACAGTGGAAACAAAACTCAGACTCAACAACATGTTAAATTATAATTTATCCTACCTTGAAATCTGTCTGATTGTTTGAATATGCATGTATTATTAAAATACACACAAAACTACCTACCAGGCTATTAACATGGGTGTGGGCAGGTTAACGCAGCTGTATAAGAGAAAGGAAGAGAAGGAATCCCAAAAGGGGGAAAAGAAAAACTGACCATATATTCAAAGGCATGTATACAACCATATTTATGCATTTATGTAAAGTTATATATATGTATGGCTAAAAAAAAATTAAGCATTAAAAAATTCTCAAAAACTGGCCCAACTTAGTTTTTCCACCAGATTTCTCTTGATTCCTCAGCACAGGCTCTCAGTTTGGGTCAGAATATATTCCTTGATCTGCCTCACAAAAACAACCAAAAATACTTCTGTTTCTCTCATGGAAATGTTCTCTACCTGCTATTCATCACTCAAGTTCTCCATGGCACAATTGATTTGCCACCTCTTCCTTGAAAACACCAGCCCACATGGAGTCTCTTCTGAACTTTTTTATCCTTACAAAATAATTTGGCACTTAATTATATAGAATCATGAGTTGTTCTGATTCTTTTATGCCAGTTAGTCTTGTCTCCCCAACTATTAGTCCTATTTATGAATCTATTTCCCTTAACATATGCATCATCAAATTGTACCTTTAGTGTAGTAATTGTCACGTATAGTGTAATGCTTGATCTTGGGTTTCCAAATAGGGAGACAGCTAGGAAAGTACGTAGCCTTGACCTCAAAAGATCTTAGTTAAAATCTGTATAGAGTCGGACTTGACTGAAGCAACTTAGCAGCAGCAGCAACAGTGCTCTTTTACTTTCTAAGGGATATACCTGAGCACATTTTTCTCTTAGCCTTATTTCCATTATCTGTAAAATAGTTTCCTCAAGCTCAATATAAAATTTTAAACAGCCTGGATTATGGAAAGAACTCTGATCTTAGAGTCAGCTAACCTGGTCAGTATTCATTCCAATTCCAAAGAAAGGCAATGGCAAAGAATGCTCAAACTACTGCACAATTGCACTCATCTCACATGCTAGTAAAGTAATGCTCAAAATTCTCCAAGCCAGACTTCAGCAATACATGAACCATGAACTCCCTGATGTTCAAGCTGGTTTTAGAAAAGGCAGAGGAACCAGAGATCAGATTGCCAACATCTGCTGGATCATCGAAAAAGCAAGAGAGTTCCAGAAACACATCTGTTTCTGCTTTATTGACTATGCCAAAGCCTTCCTGCCTCTTGAGAAATCTGTATGCAGGTCAGGAAGCAACAGTTAGAACTGGACATGGAACAACAGACCGGTTCCAAATAGGAAAAGGAGTACGTCAAGGCTGTATATTGTCACCCTGCTTATTTATCTTCTATGCAGAGTACGTCATGAGAAACGCTGGACTGGAAGAAACACAAGCTGGAATCAAGATTGCTGGGAGAAATATCAATAACCTCAGATATGCAGATGACACCGCTCTTATGGCAGAAAGTGAAGAGGAACTAAAGAGCCTCTTGGTGAAAGTGAAAGTGGAGAGTGAAAAAGTTGGCTTAAAGCTCAACATTCAAAAAATGAAGATCATGGCATCTGGTCCCATCACTTCATGGGAAATAGATGGGGAAACAGTAGAAACAGTGTCAGACTTTATTATTTTGGGCTCTAAAATCACTGCAGATGATGACTGCAGCCATGAAATTAAAAGACGCTTACTCCTTGGAAGAAAAGTTATGACCAACCTAGATAGCATATTCAAAAACAGAGACGTTACTTTGCCAAGTAAGGTCTGTCTAGTTAAAGCTATGGTTTTTCCTGTGGTCATGTATGGATGTGAGAGTTGGACTGTGAAGAAGGCTGAGCGCTGAAGAATTGATGCTTTTGAAGTGTGGTGTTGGAGAAGACTCTTGAGAGTCCCTTGGACTGCAAGGAGATCCAACCAGTCCATTCTGAAGGAGATCAACCCTGGGATTTCTTTGGAAGGAATGATGCTAAAGCTGAAGCTCCAGTACTTTGGCCACCTCATGCGAAGAGTTGACTCATTTGAAAAGACCCTGATGCTGGGAGGGATTGGGGGCAGGAGGAGAAGGGGACGACCGTGGATAAGATGGCTGGATGGCATCACTGACTCAATGGATGTGAGTCTGAATGAACTCTGGGAGTTGGTGATGGACAGGGAGGCCTGGCATGCTGCAATTCATAGGGTCGCAAAGAGTCAGACACAACTGAGCAACTGAACTGAACTGAACCTGGTTTTGAGTCTAGACACTACAACTGTTTTATTTCATATAGTGCTAAGTAGCTTCAGTCATGTGCAGTTCTTTGCAACCCCATGGACTGTAGCCTGCCAGGCCCCTTTGTCCATTGGATTCTCCAGGCAAAAGTACTGAAGTAGGTTGCCATTTCCTTCTCCAGGGGACCTTCCCCACCCAGGAATCAACCCTGGGTCTCCTGCTGTTCAGGCAGATTCTTTACTGAGTTGTGAGGGAAGCCCCTCCCTGGTGGCTTAGCGGTAAAGAATCTGCCTACAGTGCAGGACACACGGTTTTGATCCCTGGGTTGGGAAGATGCCCTAGAGAAGGAAATGGCAACCCCTTCCAGTATTCTTGCCTAGAGAATTCCATGGACAGAGGAGCCTGGGGAGCGGGGGAGGGGGGGCTACAGTTCACGGGTTCACAAGAGTTGGACACGTCTTAGTGACTAAAACACCACCACCACCACTGTCAACTCCGCCGCTAGTGGAAAGGAGAGGTCTTTAGTCAAACAGAACATAGAGACAGACTATGCTGTCATAACTCATTAGCCACTTGATAAAAGGCAGTCAATATTAACAAGACTTCATTTTCTTTATATCGTCCCTCAAAAACTTCTGACGTATATAAAGCAGAGGTTTTGGGTTGATCGATAAAGGGTAAATCTGAACTTAGGGTCATTTTATTAGGCTTACACAGTATTTTTTTTCAAGGATTAGAAAGTATTGCCAATATTCTAAATTGAAATTGTTAGACAAATACCCTCATTTGCAACTTCTCTTGAAAAATTGGGGACATGTGTTAAAACTGAAACTTCATGTCACTTGTCAAGGGTCAAGTGGAACAAAACCGTCAGTGCCTCCTCTCCCATCTCTCTTCAGTTCATCACACTTCTAAAGAGGTTTAGTTTCATTCACCGTTTCCTTTGTCATATTATGACTGCCTGCCTAAGTCACTCACAGGTCCTGCAAAGACCCTGAAAGATTTTAGATGCTTTTTTGAGCTTCATGTAAACCTCCTTCAAGTAGCTTGCAGCAAAGACTTTCAGACTGATGCTGAAAAAGCTAAGGAGATTTAAAAAGGGAAGAAGGATACACACTAGATAAAACAGTGGACTCTGCCCAACTACAGTGGGGCTTTGTGGACTGAGATATGAAATAATATATAAAAAGGTAGGAAATAATATACAATTACTAAATATTTATGGACTGACAGATGACTAGATGGATTACTCACCATCTGAATATCATAGATAAGTGTGATTATCTACAGTTGTTTTTTTTTTAAATAACATACTTACAGACCTGCCTAGAATTTATAAAAAAGGACACAAAAATTACATGCAAAATAAAAACAACAATGTTTATTTAACTTATAAAACTGTTGGGGTCAAACTCAGTAATACGTAAATGTGACTTTAAAATGTAATAACTATAAAATGTTATAAGGCTTGATGATGAAGATGAGGAGGAGGAGTCATTTGTATTTATAGAGCATGCTTTTTGGTTTGGGAGGTTATCTGAATATCCAGATAAAGTTTATATTTCTTGCTTCTGTATTCATTTTATTCATTGATCACCTCTTGTTGAAAATGGATGAAAAATCATTACTAATATGACTTGGGTCAGTTTGTTACTTATTTTATTTATTCCCTGTATGCCCTGTTCCTTGCATATTACCATTCAGAAAAGGAAAGAACCAAGATCTGAGCACCAGATGGGTTTGAAGCAAGGGCCCTGGACAATCTAAGCTTTGAAGAGTGAAACCATCAATATACAGAAGACAAAGGAAAAAAGAAAAGGAAAAAGAAAGATGGCCAACTTTCCATTCTTCTTTATCATACCAAGAGATCACTCACATTTCTGCATGGCATTCCTGAAAATCCATTTGTGGCAAAAGGAAGTTTGTGTGCTGCCCCACTTACAATATTAGCAACATTAGTAAGACATATAACAACTAATTTTAATGAGACCTTAGTACACAAAACATTTATCTCAATCCTCCTACTAGCCATATAAGACCAATAATATTATCTCAAACTTATAAATGAAGAAATTGAGGAACAAAAGGATTAAGCAAACACTAAAAGTCATGCAGCTAGGAAAATGCACAATGAAAATGTGAACACAGATAATCTGATTCTACAGGCCCTGCAGTCGGCTTCCACGCCATGTAGTTGCTTTTCGTGCTTAGTCACTCAGTCGTGTCCCACTCTTTGCAACCTATGGACTGTAGCCTATCAGGCTCCTTTGTCTATGGTATTTCACAGGCAAGAATACTGGAAAGAAGGAAAGTGAAGTTGCTCAATCGTGTCCAATTCTTTGCAGCCCCCATGGACTGTAGCCTACCAGGCTCCTCCGTCCATGGGATTCCCCAGGCAAGAATACTGGACTGGGTTGCCATTTCTTTATCCAGAATACTGGACTGGGTTGCCATTTCCTTCTCCAGGGGATCCTCCCCACCCAGGGATCGAATTGGTGTTTCTACTGTCTTCTGCATTTCAGGTGATTCTTTACCCTCTGAGCTATCAGGGAAGCCCAGTTGCTTTTTACTACAAACATTTATATATTTTTCTCCTGTTGACTTTTTTTGTGTTTAGAAAAGAACCTTGGCAGTCATTTTCCCTTTCTCTGTCTTTCTTATATATCCCTTTCCTATTATATAATGAAGTTTTTATAACAATATTTAATTTCATATAAAAACATAAAATGTTTTGTTATAATGTGGTAATAAAAGAACTTACCTTTATATAGCATTTTACAAATTATTTTATAATTCAGTAATACTTCCAGTGCTCAGAAAATCCAAGTTTGTAAAGTATATATGAACACCATCATTTTCTTAATAAAAAATAGGAAACTCGAAGAAAATTTGAGTTGCTATTATACACCCCATACTGACTCAATCTTGGTTTTTCTTACCTTGTATATAATGTTCTTTTCAGTCTCTATTCCTATACTTTCTCACCTAGCTCAATGCCTGTGCAAAAAGAACCATTACAATGCTATGATAAATGAATGAGTGAACACAAGTCCTAACAAACGATCACTCCAATACATATATTCTTATACAGACCTGCCAGCTTTCTTATTCACAGGATGGAAATGCTGGGTGCTAAGACTGGGTTTTTCTAGGCTGTTATTTAAGGAAAAATGGTAAGCAGGAACTACAACTTCTGGTTTGTGACAATGAAGATTAAATTACATTCTCCTTCAAGAATTTGGAATTAATTTAAAACAGATTTTTTTAAGAAAATGGAATAAGCTGTATTCCTTTGATATTTAAGCATCTACCATGTCCAGGAGAATGAGGATGGCATTAAAAGAAAAAGGAAATTTTGAATATACTAAGGGGAAAATCTAGACCAACATCCCATAAGAAGCATAAGAATCTCCACACAGTAATCTGGCTTTAATTAAGACAGGAAGACCTACAAGTCCTTAGTGTGGCAGGCAATTAGTGCTTTACCTCACTTTAGGGATGTGTATAGAGTATGCATGGGCTTGGCTAATTACTATTTTCAGAAGGACACATATAACAGAAGGAGAGACTGCTGTCCAAGGAGCTCAAATTGATGCTGCAGTTCACTCCAGGGAAATATAGTACTGCATAAACTTCCAGTTTTACATTTTAAAGACAGATTACTGTGTAGTAATATTTTTTGAGGAATATTTTTGAGAACCTACCATTTATCAGGCACTGTTCTATGCACTAAAGATAGTGATCAAAATAGAAAAACTAAACAAAGCAAAACTTCCTTCTCCCATGCCAGGTACAATATAATGGAAGAAAATAACTCATAATATAAAAAGAAAAAACTATAGTATGTCAGATATGCGCTGTGGAGAAAAATAAGTGCAATGAAGTCGGCATAAGACAGGCACATGGTGGCCAGGGAAGGATTACTCAGGGTCCCACTGAAAAAGTGATGTTGGATCAAAGTTCTGAAGCAGGTGAGGCAGGAAACCATACACATATTTGGAGAAATATAGTGTTCCAGACAGAGCCACCACAAATACAACAATCCAGAGGTAAGGAGAACTACAAGGAGGCCCTGTGTTCTATGAGGTGAGAAATGGAATATTCCCTGCCACATTAGAGAACAAAGGATGTCACAGTCATCAGCAATTGCAGCCATCAGCCAAGGGTAAGCTGGTAAGCCCTCAGAGAATTTATCTTCCCATACATGGAAAAGTGCTGTAATCCTTGACCTGAAATATCTGGTTTCTTTAACTGGCAATCTTTTGACATTAGGATTACCTACCCTTTGTTGCAAAACTTCTGTATGTCCTAGCTGCTCCCATCACCTCCTCAGAGCAGTTTCTCAGAGCCATCTGAAAAGCTGTCTGCTGGGCTGCAGTCCTCATCTTGCCCCAAGTAAAACCTAATTTGCACCTCTCACATGGTGTAAATTTTTTTCAATGGGGGAATTAGTAGGAGATAAAATCACAGGGCTGATAAAATCATAGGGCTGATGTAGGTCATTTTAAGTAAGGTCTGTATGACACAGGAAGCCTGTAGGGGGTTTTCTGGAAGAGGAATGACCTTATCTGATTAAAGTTGTAAAATCTGTTGCAGCTGTTCTGTCAAGAAGAGAGTGTGTGAGGGGTAGCAGAAGAGAGTAAAGGCTATAGAGGACACAGGTTGGGAAGTACAGCTATCCAATGGGAACGATGATGGTACTTTTGACCAGAGTGGAAACAGTGAAGATGATAAACAGCAGTTGAATTAGGCATGCATTTTGAAGATAAGAGTCACAAGAGGAATTAACTAATCATATGTGGAGCACAGTGAGAAAAGTATCCTGAAGACTATAAGGAGTTTGGTCTGAGAAACTGGAAGGCTGAAACTGTAAGAAAATCTACTGATTAAACCAAACAAACAAGAGCAATATAAAATGACTTCCCTGGTGGCTCAGAGGTTAAAGCATCTGCCTCCAATGCAGGAGACCCGGGTTTGATCCCTGGGTTGGGAAGATCCCCTGGAGAAGGAAATGGCAACCCACTCCAGTATTCTTGCTTGGAGAACTCATGGACTGAGGAGCCTGGTGGACTGCAGTCCATGGGGTCACAAAGAGTCGGACACGACTGAGTGACTTTACTTACTTACCTTGCCAGAAAAAATTTAGTTATATAACACAATATTATTAACTATACCATTGATCATCAGAACTTAATCATCTTGCATAATAGGTGACTAGCACCTTTGACCAGCACCTTTGCATGCTCCCTTTCCCCTAGCCCCTAGTAACCAACATTCCACTTATCATGAAAGAATTAATTAGTTAACAAATAGGTGAAGTGATAGTCGCTCAGTCGTGAGTGTCTCTTTACAATCCCATGGACTGTAGCCCACCAGACTTCTCTGTCCATGGAATCCTCTACGCAGAAATACTGGAGTGGGTAACCATTCCCTACTCCAGGGGATCATCCCAACCCAGGGACTGAATCTGGATCTCCCACACTGCAGGCAGATTTTTTACCATCTGAGCCACTGGGGACTCCTTAATTAATAGGGCCATAGAATAATTTTGGAGGTGGTGGATATGTTTATGGCACTGATTGCAGTGATGATTTCAAAAGTGTATACTTATCTCCAAATTCATCACGTTGTTAACATTAAGCAGAACATTTTGTATGTCAATCATACCTCAATAAAGTGACTTAAAACAAAACAGGGATTTCCTTGGTGGTCCAGTGGCTAAAACACCACTCTCCCAATGCAGGTGGCCGGGGTTCGATCCCTGGTGAGGGGAGTAGATCCCACATGACATAACCAAGAGTTCCCATGCCACAGCTAAAGATTCCACGTACCACAACTAAGACCTGGTGCAGTCAAATAAATAAATAACTTAAAAACAAAGCATAAAATGTCAAATATGACAATACTTGCTTCTTATCCCCAAGAAAAAACAAACTAGTAAATGCTCTGACTTTACACTAAGAAATATACAAAAATAGGTATAATGTACAGAGGATTGTTTCCATTAGGCATCAGAGAGGAGGAAAGAGGTCTTCTTTCTCTGATAAGTCAGGCTTGTGGCCATGTGTCCTAGAGCAGGAAAACTTTGAAAGCCTAAACCTTGTCAACAAGGAGACAGGTTTAGCATCTGGATGTCAATTTCTTCATTATAAATGAAAATTCTTTGATATAAAAACCCGACCTGTAATTTTCATAGAATAGGATAGAAAGAACATGCCATTTAATACCACAGGTGGGTCTAAATGAGAAAAATGTAATTATTCACTTTTTATAAAAATAAGAACATCTATAGAATTGTAGAATTAAAATCAACTTAGAGTTTCCTAGTAAGTTAACTTTATCCTCTCCCATCATTTATTTGTCTATACACGGGATTTTGATGATTTATCATGTAAGATATGTCTGAAGACTAACAACACTCCTTCCCAAAATGCATCTAATTTTGATTTCCACAGTCGATGGAAATTTTGCTACTGATTTTTAGGATCACACCAGTATCTGTGAATGTTCAAGAGCTCTGTCTCTTCAAAAGACAGACTGGTTTTGTGTCTACGTTCATGACTCTGCAAGGGCAAAAGGAGCTAGATCACAAAATGTTACTTCACGTGTCTAATCCTCATTTACCTAATCTGTAATTGATAGTACTCTTGGTCTCACAGAGTTGCTGGGAGCAATCAACAATCCCACACAAAGGACTTATACACAGTACTTGGCACACAGAATAAGTCAAATACCAGTCCCTTCTAACATTCTTATTGCCATTAATGTTATACAAGAGCTTGTTTTTATTCATATGAGTTTTCATTAATTCACAATTTCTTCTTGTTAATTACTTCACCATCCACCCATCAGAGAATTATGCATGTACCCTGTGACTCTCTATGTCACTATACCTTTAAAAATCCTTCCTTGAAATCCATCAGGGAGTTGGAGTCTTTTGAATTTTAGCTGCCCATAGTCCTTGCCAAAAATCTGCAATAAATACTACACTCTCCTTCAACAAACCCTATTATCAGTAGATTGGCTTTACTGGATAAAACTCAATAAGATGCACAATAATTAGTCTTATGAATGTGATCCTACAAATTCTGTTAAATTTTCACATCCCACAAAGACTCTGGAGTTTCTCCTCCATATACTGAAGAAAAAAGGTGGGAGCACCTGAAACCAACCTCAAAACTTGCCTTCATTGTATTTGCCTTTTGGCAGCCCACACACTCTTTTCAAGCCCACGATGAGAAGAGCACAACTTTTGCAAGGAGGAACAAAGAACAACAAAAAAAAATTGCTTAGAAACTCAATAGACCAGAAAAAGAGTAGAAAATTATCATGGAAAAAAAGAGCTTTTCATGTTGACTACAGTTGCTGGAAAACTACTATCTGGTATAGGTCAAATTAGTTATGAAAAAGTGTGTAGGAAGATACAACTTTCAGTAAATTGCATTAAAAACTAAGCAGGTAGGTAGCTTCTATTTGCTGTTATACAAGCTGATTGAGCTGTCATCTTTGAAGAACTTAGAATGGCTAGATTTTCCAATTACATTTGCCCCAGGTAAGTAACACATTCTTCTAATACCCTGTCCACCCAACCTCAAAAGTTGCATCTTTTCCTTTGCTCAGTCCCTACTCTTCTTGTTACCATGCCTAATCACTAGAATCCCCTGAACATGACCTCTGCTTCTTTGCCTCTGGGATTTTGCTCAATCTGTTCTCTGTGCTTCAAATGACTTGTCTACCCACAAAGTTAAAGGAAAGTCTATTCTTCTTACAAGACTCAATACTAAAGCTACTTTCAAAGGCAATTTTCTGACATCTCCATTTAGAAATAATTATTTCTTTTAAATAAGCACTTCTACAGAAATGTTTCCAAGCCTCAAAAGATACCTAATAAGATGTAATGAATAGGACATTCTCATCACTCTAGCTATGTGACTTTGGAGAAATTAAGATTTCTGATCTCATTTTTTTTCTTCTGCAAAATAGAATAACCTTGGAATCTTGTAAAAAATAGTTTTGTTCATGTTAACTAGCATTCATATGTTAGTTCCTGGCTTAAGCAAGTATTCAGTAAGTGGTAGCAATTAACAGTTTCTTATACTTATAATTGGAGAGGCAATGGCACCCCACTCCAGTACTCTTACCTGGCAAATCCCATGGATGGAGGAGCCTGGTGGGCTGCAGTCCATGGGGTTGCTAGAAGTCAGACTCTACTGAGCAACTTTACTTTCACTTTTCACTTTCATGCATTGGAGAAGGAAATGGCAACCCACTCCGGTGTTCTTGCTTGGAGAATCTCAGGGATGGGGAAGCCTGGTGGGCTGCCGTCTCTGGGGTCACACAGAGTCGGACACGACTGGAGTGACTTAACAGCAGCAGCAGCAGCATGCTTATAGCTATAGTAATCCCTTTATCTGTGTGCTCCCTCATTAGACAATTTTCTCCTGGAAGGTAGATACCTAACCTTTTAATTCATTTCTCTATCCATATCCGCATCCCAATCTATCAATATTTGTCACAGTGCTTTGTTCTTAGTAAGCTTTTTTTTCCAGTAAAAGCTTTCTAGTTTATTCAATTAACATATAGATGTGATGTGATTTATAATAAGAAGTATGTAGATGGTCTTCATCCCCACTTTTGGCAGAGAGCTCCTAAAACCCTTTGGGTTTCCCAAGTGTTGGGGGGTCATAAAGGTGTCCTTTATTGTGTTAATTAGGTGCCTTATGGAAAGCATCTATGGACAGTCAAGCATGTGATTAGAAGGCTGAAACTGTAGACCTGATATCCTGACATCTGCTAGAGATGGAATTCAATTACCAATGGCCCAGAGCTGTGTAATGAAGCCTCCACTGAAAACCCAAAAGGACAGATTTCTGAGAGCTTCTGGGTTGGTGAACACACGGAAATTTGGTGAGAGTGGCACACCTGGAGAAGGCACAGAAGCTCTGTGTCCCTTCCCACAAACCTTGCTCTGTGCATGTCTTCTATCTGGCTATTCCTGAGTTACAATCTTTTTTAATAAACCAGTGGTCTAGTAAGTAAAATGTTTTCCAGACTTCTGTAAGCCTATCTAAAAAACTGATCAAACCCTAGGAAGGAGAAGCTCATGGGAAACTCTGATTTATAGCCAGTTTGTAAAAGTGTAGGTAACAACTTTGGCTTTTTTTAAATTATTTATTTTAATTGGAGGCTAATTACAATATTATAGTGGTTTTTGCCATACATTGACATGAATCAGCCATGGGTTGTGTCCCCTATCTTTTTTTTTTTTTTTTTTTACTGTGGCATCCAGTTTCTATTCACAAAGAAAAAGCTCCAGTCCATCTTTTAATTTTTTTTGAAAAATTCCTGACATTACAGAACTAAACTGAAATGTATTAATATTCCACTCTTACATTTCCATGACAAACAAAAAATTCATGAGCAAAAAAAAAAAAAAAAAAAAAAGGGAGAAGCTTATAAAACTAAATATGGATCTCAGCATTAACAGCTGAACAGAGAAAGGAATTAAAACGCTTTAATTAAAAAATCACGAGTGGATGATAAAAGTGTGTAGAAACTGAAAATTTACAAACTATTTAAAACCTGGAATCGCTGACTGTTCAGAAACTACACAGATGGATCATGGGTGGTGGTGAACAGCAGAAAGGATTATGGATGAATCTGCATTGTTCTAGCTGCTCCCCATGCCACCCGTCTCCGAGGAAAGCCTGACATTGATTAGATATTGAGCCAGGCTGATGCTGGCAGCAGATCCCGTGATGGTAACCTGCCTATCAGTAGATCCTTCCACTGGGTTCGCAATTTTGATCTGCGCCCCAGACATCTGACGGATCTCATTGATTTTGGCGCCTTGACGCCCGATTATGCAGCCAATCAAATCGTTTGGAATGGTGAGTTCATGAGAAGTAGTCTGAGCAGATGCATCCAAACCCCAATAGCCTTTCACCTCTGGAGAGCTGGATTCAATGCCACTGAATCCGGTGTTGCCATGCGTCATGGGAAAATGAGACTGTTGCATTGCCAACTGGTGCAGCTTGGTCAAATCTGGCTGTGGAATGGCATACTGTCCTTGAATGGTATAGGCCTCTAGAGGTGGTCCCTCCAGGTCAGGGTTGAGGCACATGGACGGGGTGGTGTGGGGAAAGCTCGCACTGTCGCTGCCTGTGCTGTACCTGTCCTGACCACCTGCAAAGATGACCGGAGAACTGGACGGCTTGGGCCGGTACGGGATGGTCACGCCCTTCGGGGGGGACTGGGAGAGAGTCTCCAACATAACCACGCAGATCTGTTTCACACACTCAATGATGGACTGCGGAATGCCAGCAATAGTGATGGCCCGCTCAGTTGAGTTGGGGAGCATATCCCCTGCCACTTGGACCTGAGCCCCTGTACTCTCTCGTATTTCCTTGATCTTGCAACCACCTTTCCCAATGAGAGAGCCACATTGATAGCAGGGACCACCAGCCTCAAGGTGACTGGGGGTCTACTGGCAGCTGTGCTATTGGTCATAGAGCTGCTGATGTCCTCTTCCAGTTTGTCAATGATCATAGCAAAGGCTTTGAAGATGGCATTAGTGGGTCCAGCCAAAGTGATAATCCTTTCAGGACAATTCCCTTCTGAGATGTTTATACGTGCACCACTCTCCTCACGCATCTTCTTAACTGATTCTCCTTTCTTTCCAATGATACTGCCAACTTCCTTTCCATGCATAAGTAGCCGGATGGTGAGAGTGACATTTAATCCACCTTCAATCACTCCGGTGTCCATGTCGAGCAGTGTTCTGAGGAGCTGGACTTTGAGTGGTCAAGTCTTTGGTCACTGGTGGGGGTGAAAGCCAAAAACTGCAGGCCCGAGGCGACTGAGGGGAAAAGGGGAGCGGG
>SJXQ01000267.1:55547-75705 GCA_006408695.1 Aepyceros melampus
TGTGTCCCCTATCTTGAACCTCCCTCCCCACCTCCCTCCCCATCCCATCCCTCAGGGTCATCCCAGCGCACCCTGAGCGCCCTATCTCATGCATTGAACCTGGACCACTTTGGCTTTTGACGAGCATGTGAACTGCGAGGGAGAGGGGGAGCTGTTTTGTAGGACTGAGTTTGTAATCATGAAATTTGATTATATTTCTAGATAAACAGTGTCAAAATTCAGTTGATTTGTACGATATCTAGCTGGTGTCCCAAGAATTGCTTGCTGGAATGGGAAACCTCCCCCATCACTCACATTGGAATTAGTACCAAAACCTATTTTGTGTGTGTGTGTGCACGCGTGTGTGTTAGTAGCTCAGCCATGTCCGACTCTTTGTGACCCCATGGACTGTAGCCTGCCAGACTTCTCTGTCCATAGAATTCTCCAAGCAAGAGTACTGGAGTGGATTGCCATTCCCTTCTCCAGAGGAACTTCCCAACCCAGGGGTCGAAGCTTATTCTCCTACATTACAGGCATATTCTTTACCATCTGAGCTACAGGGAAGTCCTACCTATTTAGTAGGTGACCCCATATTTCAATTGCTCATCTGAGTAAAATTGGCCTTATACAGTTATCAAAATAGAATAACTATCCTGTAATTTGTCTATTATTTTGATTCTGAAGTGTGAGTACTTTTATAAGGGTCTGAGGTTGAGAAATTTAATGATCACCAGACAAACATGTAATAAAATAGAGTCTATTTTGTAATAGTAGAGGTTGATTTATAATAGTAAATTATAGCTTACATATATTGTATTAAATGCCTTTAAATATCAGTTTATCAATTATAAACTGAAAGAGACTTAGGGTCTATCTAATCCAACCCTACTTATTTCATAAATGAGCAGATCAAGACACAGTGCATGTTTTGTAAGGGGTTTTTAGGAGACATGCAGATTGAAAGTCACGGAACAGACTTAAACCTAGGTTTCTTCATTATGCTTTCTTACCCAGCACTTACAAGTCTTTATAGAAGAGTATTTGATTTCTTGATTGTTTTATCAATATGATAAAACATTAAACATTATTTTAGGGAAACAAAGACCAGAAGGTTTTTTTTTTTAGGATAGTCATAATAAGTTTGAACTGAATATCTTCAGGTAATAATAGGATTAAAGCTGACCTTCAAAAATATGTGAATGACTTGGATAGACTAAGGAGATCATAAAGTTACTTCAAGCATGAGAAATAACAACGGAAGTATGGAAGCAGGACAAAGGCTTACTGAGAGATAAGGAGAAGAATATGGGGTTGGAGAAGCACATTTACAGAAGAAACCCAGCCCTCAAAATGCAGGAAATGACGTAAGGGATCTGAGAAACATGTAGTCCAATTCAATCATGTGATAGTCAAAAAAACTGAAACGTCTTTTCCACATTAGTAACTACATCTGAAGGAACTGAGTCTGGCTCAATTTCAGGCACGTTATCTTTGGGTTGAGCATGAGACAGTTTAGCACCTGTGTTCACAAACTGAGAAGGGGGTCGAAGTAGGAGACACAGATTGAGATGCTACACATGTAAAAGTGAAAGCTGAACTTATATAAGGAAAAAGCTCTTAGAAGAGAAGGGGGAAAAAAAACAGGAAGAAAAAATGTAGAAGGTCAAGACAGATTCCTAGCCAATACTCACATCTGGTTGGCAGAAAGAAAGGAAATCAATGAGAAAGTCGAGGACCTCAAGTGGAGGTTTGAAAAAAAAAAAAAAATCCCAGTATTTTTAGTTCTGTCTTGGGAGAACTCCATATCCTAAAAGTCACTGGGGAGGTCGTCGTCCACTGTGTATGTGCCTATCAATTTCAAAACGCGAGGTTCTGTTTTAGTATGTACGTCTGGCCAAATGTTTCAAATCTTGCATGAAAAACAATTCTAGGAAGTTCAGCAAAGCATTTAGAAAAAAAGAGAATTATATCAGACTAGTTCATCCTCAGAAATGCAATAGTGAATTGAAATATTGTATTAAAATTTTGATTTCTAAGTAAAAGTCTCTCCAGACTACTTGTTAAAATTAGTTATCAAACTTGCTTTAGCTCTGAAACCCCTCTTTTATCAGCATTTATGAGACACAAATGAGGCCTACTGTCTGACTCAGTGGAAAAGGCTACACTAGTCTGGTAAAATTGCTTAAAATTAATTGACAGATCTGGACAGCAATATCATTGAAGGAGCTACATATAATCTTGAAAGAGATGGTAGAAGGAAGTACAATTGGTTAAAAAGTTTAAATTAAAAAGCTTGCAACCATTCACTTATTCATTGAGTGATGCTGTCTACATCAGAATGAATCATATATTGACACTATCAATGCTGAAACACAACTTATGACTGTTTTTCATGATTACAAAGGTGTTTGTGTGAATTTTTATTCAATTTTCAAAGAGCTAATGAATCGGTTCAGAATAAAAGTAAGTCATGACCAACTAAGCAGATAACCTTAAGAAGTTAATTTTTCCTTAATTTCTGTCTCTGTAAAATGAGGGGATAAATGAGATAAACTGAAATCCCTTCTCTGTCTAAAAATAATTATGTAGCTTTTATCAAAGCCCCTGCAACATAATTTTTCATATAGTTGTAATATAGATATGGAAGTAGGTATGGGGTACATAATATGTTATAGGTAAAGCATTAAATTTAAACAGATTGAAATGAAAATGATTTTCTTAAAAAAAAGTACATTTGTGGGAGGTTTAAAGACAAATATAGATATGTGCCATGTGGAAAATTAG
Organism: Aepyceros melampus; assembly: GCA_006408695.1. Classification (NCBI taxonomy): domain Eukaryota; kingdom Metazoa; phylum Chordata; class Mammalia; order Artiodactyla; family Bovidae; genus Aepyceros; species Aepyceros melampus. The sequence continues at coordinate 58,311 of SJXQ01000267.1, forward strand.
TACAAAACTTTATGAAACATAGGGAGGCAAAAGTTCTACTCCTTAACCTCTTCTGTATGAAGGAGCCTTTATCCTCACTTCTCCAAGTATCAGGGTAAGATCCAGTTTACAGATAAAGAATCATGTGAAACAGATATCATATGATAACTGGCAGACTGGCTGGATCTTGGCAGGTGCCTTCACGGCCTCTCCCCAATACCCGAGCTTGCTGCTGCTGCTGCTGCTGCATCGCTTCAGTCGTGTCCGACTCTGTGCGACCCCATAGACGGCCGCCCACTAGGCTCCCCTGTCCCTGGGATTCTCAGGCAAGAACACTGGAGTGGGTTGCCATTTCCTTCTCCAGTGCATGAAAGTGAAAAGTGAAAGGGAAGTCACTCAGTCATGTCCGACTCTTCGCGACCCCATGGACTGCAGCCTACCAGGCTCCTCCACCCTTGGGATTTTCCAGGCAAGAGTACTGGAGTGGGGTGCCATCGCCTTCTCCGGTACCTGAGCTTAGCACGGTTGAATCAGCAGTTTCTCCCACTCCTTGCAATTAATGGCATTAATCACTCTCTACCACTCTTAACCATAAATATTCTTGAAACAGATATAGGTTTATCTATATTATGAAGCTTAAGAATGAGATGAGAAACCAAAGGTCTCCATCAATCTCCCTCAGAGCTGCCTTCTTCGCCTTTGAAAGTGAAGTCGCTCAGTCGTGTCTGACTCTTTGGGACCCCGTGGACTGTAGCCTACCAGGTTCCTTCGTCCATGGGATTCTCCAGGCAAGAATACTGGAGTGGGTTGCCATTTCCTTCTCCAGGGGATCTTCCTGACCCAGGCATTGAAGCCGGGTCTCCCGCATTGCGGGCAGACGCTTTAACCTCTGAGCCACCAGAGCTTCGCCTTTGAGACTACATCAATGAGGGAAAATAAAGGAGTCTATGGTCTAAGGCATGGGTCTCCAACCTCCAGGATCTAACAGCCTGATAATCTGAAGTAGAACAGTACCTACTATCTGCAGTAGAATAATAGTAGAAATAAATTGCACAATAAATATAATGTGCTTAAATCATCCCCGAAATATATCCTTCCACATGGACCATGGATAAACTGCCTTTCATGAAACCGGTCCCTGGTGCCAAAAAGGTTGGGGACCGCTGGTCTAGGGTGTATATATATAAGGGTCTTGGCAAACTAAAGGTGCATCTCTTGCCTGAACCTTTTCATCACACACACACAAACACATAGCATAACATCATATGTTTATAAAAGTAGAGAACCATAAGAGACATTAGATCTTCCAACAGTTTTAAATCATGATTCTTGGAGAACTTGAGTTCGTGCAGCTGTCTGAAAGAAACCTGAGAAGGTTGAAAGGTCTTCAAGGGGTGGTCAACTGGGCCATCATATCTCTGATTCAAATATTTTTTTAAAAATTCATTTTCATGTCTTACACAACCAGGACGCTGCTACTTTAAACATACCTTAACCACTGATCAAGCTCACTTTATTCAATTAATGTTAAAAAAAATTAGTGACCCAAAGTTTGGTACTTAACCAATGTTACAAATCTATGGCAGAAATAGGACAAGAATTCAGGTACTTAGACTTTAACTCCAAATGGAAATGAGAAAGTTAATGAAAGTGGTAATCACCTGTGATTCTGGATTTTCCATGAGGTTGCTATAGCTTACGAAACTCTCATTATGAAGAGACAATTAAGAACTTAAAGAGGTAACTAGGCAACAGTAATGCCATTTTCCTAAAAATAATATGAGGGATATTATGTAGGGATAGTTTACCTCTGCTTCAGCTGAGCTGTTGCATATGTAGGAGAAGAGAGGCTGAGCATCTGCTGGGAATTAGCATAGGCCTTTTTTCTACACACCTGTTCTGCAGAAGAATATTGATAATGAAAGTGCCTACTAGCTTGTTCCTATGTAATTAACAAAATCCAAGCCTGTAACATTCCCTGGTTGTATCATTACGAAAGGCAGATTCTGATCTGTGAGATGGCACTAAAGAAAACAAATAAGGTAAAGTCTGATGAGGAAATTCTATGGGTAGAGTTGTATGGAATCTTAAGCCCTCTGGGCTTTAGTTTCCCTATCTGTAATGGGGGGAATGGAATTGATCTCTAAAATAAATTTCAATTCGTACACGTTGGTTACGTTGACTGGGGTATAGTATTCTTTGTATTTTATTTCTTGCTTTAAAATCATATTCAGTGCTTATAGGGAAAAAGACAAAAGAAAGAAAAATATTAGCAACTGTTTTAGAAACATGGTATCAAAGCCTTTGTATTGCTATGTTTAAAAATACCATCTCAGATAGTATTAAAAATATCCATCTCCATCTTAGACTGGAATATAGACCATGAATATTATTAAAAATATCTTTTGACTAGAATAGAGGAGACACAATTTATTTTTAAATATGATTTGTGTGTGTATGTGTTCGTGTTCGTATCACACCAACTCCAGGCATAGCCTGGACAGTTTAAAACACAACTGGAGTTAAAAATGTGTCAACCTGTAGGCTGATCACCCTAAAGTTTATAACAATAGCCTCAAACGGGTCCTTAATGCTGACCAGCAGTCAATATATATTTTCACTCTCCTGGAAGACTACACCATATTTTATTCCCTCACTTTGAATTCTGTCTTCCAACACCTCCTCCCCAAAGCTCACTCTCAGCTGATGGTTTTGCTTCCTGTTTCCCTGAGAAGACTGAAGACACTTCCACAGCTCCTATCCACCCCCTGGCATCTGTACCCGTGTATTCTGACTTGCTGCTTGACAACTCAAGACAGACTAACTGCATTCCCACCAAAGCCTATCTCCTTTACTTATGCAATGGTTTCCATTACTGTCACCTACTTCAGACCAATAACTTTCCCATGCTCTCTCCTTACTGAGTCAAAGCCAGCCTCTCTCCACATCCCACCTCACCCCTAGTTGCTAACTCCCATCACGATACAAGCATACTGTTTTAATCCCTAAAAATTGGGGGGAAGGGAAGCAACCTCTTGACTCCTGTTTTCCTGGTGGTTTTTTCCATATTTAATTCTTTCCTTTCATTACAAAATTCCACAAAAGTAGGGTTAGTAGTTATTGTCTCTAACTCTTCTTAAATCTTCCACAACAGGTTTTGTGGTTGTTTCCTTGCTGTTCCATACCTCCACTAAGACTATCAGAGTGACCAATGGCTCTTCAATGTCAAAGTCAGTAGTCAATTCCTCGTCTTCATCTTATTTGGTCTATCAGGCACTTTTGACACAATTGCTTACAACTTCCTCCTCGATACACTTTCCTCACTCGGCCTCCAGTGCACAACACTTCCCTGGCTCTTCTCCAACTTCACTGGGCGCTCCTTCTCAGTCCCCCGTCTCTTGACCTGTCTACTTTGGAAAGCCCATGACTCAGTCTTTGGATTCTTCTCTTTTTTATCTTTATCGCCTTCCCTTGCTGCTGCTGCTGCTGCTAAGTCGCTTCAGTCGTGTCCGACTCTGTGCGACCTCATAGACGGCAGCCCACCAGGCTCCCCTGTCCCTGGGATTCTCCAGGCAAGAATACTGGAGTGAGTTGCCATTTCCTTCTCCAATGCATGAAAGTGAAAAGTGAAGGTGAAGTCACTCAGTCGTGTCCGACTCCCAGCGACCCCATGGACTGCAGCCTACCAGGCTCCTCCGTCCGTGGGATTTTCCAGGCAAGAGTACTGGAGTGGGGTGCCATTGCCTTCTCCGAGTAAATTTAGCATGGTTGGTTAAATGGTTAAAGTCATGGACTGTGGATAAGTCCATGATGGTTAGGGTTGAAATTCTGACTCAGCTGCTTACTTATGCAAATTACTTTAACCCTTCTATGCTTCTTTATTTGTAAAATCAAGATAATTTTGGTGACCTCATAATTCTTCATGGTTTTAAACCTTATCTACATCTGGTACCACTAGATCAGCATATCTCCAGGCCAGATATCTCTCCCTAACTCCAGGCATTTATATTACATATCTGTCTTTTTTATATTTCCACTTGGTCTAAAAGAATCATGTTCAAACTGAACCAATATTCTCAAATGAACCTTCTGACATTTGCTAGCGGATCAAATTCACTCATCATTTTCCCATATCAGTTGATGGGGAAATCTTGGAGACCAAAAATCTTGACCCCTTTTTCTCATTACTCACATTCAGTCCACTTTCAAAATATATCCAGAATCTAACTATGACTTCTCAGATCTTCACAGCTGCAAGGCTTCTAATTGGTCTCTCTACTATTGCAGTGACTGAGCAGGGGGGGTAGGTTTGGAATTGAGAGTGAACAGACATGAGGCAGATGAGTTTAAAGTGAAATCCATCTAATATGACCTCTTTTCTTAAAACCCTTCATTCAATGAACTCCCATTTCCTCAGTGAAATATAAAATTTTTATAATTAATATATAACAAGAAGTCCTGAAATAATCTTGCTTGGCATTGCAGCTACAAAAACACATCTGTTTCAGAAAACGCTTTTTCCATATTCCTCTGTAAATGCATCTTTAAGAATTCAAAGCACATCACTGCACACATGCTTACAGAGTTTGCTCATGACTAATACAGCACTCAGTTATCTTGGTAATGAGAAGGACATTTAGAATTTAATTATGCTGTTTATTATGTCTCTCTGCTTTCAGTACCCTACACTCTTAAAAATGCTGCTGTCATTTCAGCTTTTTTCAATCCTAATAATTCTTTTGGTTTCCCCTTCTATTACTAGTTTCTCAATTCACTTTCCTTCCTAATTTTAATTTTTTCACATCAAATTATGTAAGTGTTTTATAAACCTATTACCTTACTCTTGGTCATAAAATACTAATCGTCTTTTTATTTTTGTCAATTATAAATATGAACTTTTAAAAGAAAAATATTCTGAATTCATGACAAGAAGGGGCTAAGTACTCCTTTTCATTGTTTCCTGTGTTTGTTAATACTATATGAATCTTTTTCATTGTTTCCTATATTTGTTAATACTATATGAATTATAAAATTGCATATACTGAAGTCCCATGTGGAGGGACTTCAACAGAATACGCTCCTAGTTTATCTGGGCTATACGATTTGCAAGTTTGGAAGAAAAGGAGCGAGGAATGCTTAGTTCAACAAATTTTTTTTATCTATTTTGGTTTGTCCCCCTATCTTCTGCCATATAATACGGGGTCAGACACTACGGAAGTTCTCTGAGGTTTATACTTACGTCAGTTGCTTGATGGGAAGGTCTAAAATTCAGAAGAAGAGGAAACTGGCCTAGCTCGTTTGGCCACACATCAAAGTTCCATTTTCCCAGCTTTCATCAGTTATACAGCTGACCTTTTGATAGCCATCTGTCACTCTCTAGTCTCTATTTATCAACTGGTTTAAAGCCCAGGTAGGGAGAAGAGAAGGGAATTTAGGAGTCCATCACAATTCCAACATATTCAAGGATCACGATACTAGTTTCTGAACTCCTCATTTTTGCATGTATGATCTGAAGGCAGGAGGCTATAGTGGAAGGGATGGGCTCTGAGGTCAGCCTTCACTTCTAATGTCAGATGTGTTACTTATTGACTACATCACCCTGAGTCAACTTATTTAAAGCCACTTGGCTTCTTTTCCCTGATCTATAAAAGGCATGAAAAATGACTCCCTCACTGCATCGCTGTGGAGTAATATATGGAATGACTAGCAGGAAACAGTATAAATGTATGCTCAGAATTATTACTGTTCCCTTTATATTAATAATCCATGGAATAAATGACTGAAATCAAGTCAGAAATAAGATTCATGAGATAAGTACTTACTTATTTCATTCAGAAATAAGTAGTCATGAGAAAGTTGCTTACAGACCAAAAACAACTGAGTTGTATAGACCACATATTTGGCAAAATAACCAATCTTTCATATTGAAGGGAAAGTAAATAAATTATCTTCTTGAAAAACTGAAAGAAACTAATGAAGAAGAAAAAGGTACCAGTAAATGTCCAAAATTTCCATAGTAGCTGATGTGGGTGGAATAAGAGAACTCTTGATTCATCCAGCCCACAGCTTGTGTTCTATATAATTACAAGTTTTTAATGGCTTCTGCAAAGGTACTGTTGATCATTACATGACAACAACCCCATAAATATGTGTCTGTGTTAGAACACTAACACTCACTGGTTACTTCTGATACTGACAACAATACTCACTACTATTAATAAAATGCATCCCCTTATAAAGCAAACTTAAATAATCCTTATAGATGTCAGCAAGGTAAAAAAGAAGATGCCCAACTCCTAAAGTATACCTATAAATATCTGGACAAACATAACTGTAAAATTTTCCAAAATGGAATGAGATGCTTTGGTTTGTGGCTCCCTACACCTCAAGAGATGCCCAAATATATGTTAAAACAGTCATTAATTAGAGTAGCTCTAGCAAAGATTCATGAATAATATTAGGAATTCTACATGATATTTGAAAGCACCTAGTACTCAAGAACTCAGAGCAAACCCGCACTTACCTGACTTGGAAGATTGTAACATTTTTTATAGTAAAATCTGGTTCATTTGCTCATATGTAAATTATATAAACCTTTTTTAAAAAAATGATTAAGTCTCTACTGGTTTTGGAAATAAGAGTGCTCGTCAAATCAGTGCCCTTGCTAGCCTTTTGTCAATGATAATTACTCACTGCAGTGAAAAATAATAAAAAGTATCTATAGCTTCTTGGCTATGGGATGATTTTCTGTCACTTAACACAAAAACAGCAAGAATGACTGATCTCTTCTTTTCTCCTAATTCCCAACCTTAGTAAAAATTTTAAAGTCTCATAGTAAAACTAATATCAGGTTTCAGGAGAAATTCAACATGTGTCAGAGACTAAAAGGACTCTATACTGACAGCTCATTATTTTTTTTTTCTCCTTTTTAGACTGGTAAAAGAGAAATGTTTTGAATTTCTGGCTTAAACATGTTGCTTATTAGTCACCCCTCAAAGCATTAAGTGAAGTGAAGTGAAGTCGCTCAGTCGTGTCCGACTTTTTGTGATCCCATGGACTGTAGCCTACCAAGGCTCCTCCCTCCATTTTCCAGGCAAGAGTACTGGAGTGGGTTGCCATTTCCTTCTCCAGGGGATCTTCCCGACCCAGGGATCGAACCCGGGTCTCCTGCATTCCAAGCAGACGCTTTAACCTCTGAGCCAGCAGGGAAGCCCTTAAAGCATTAAAGGGAGGGCCAATTAATCTAGGGCCAGAAGAAGCCTTAGCATCCCATGCAGACATTTTCTCATTTCTTATTTTAGAAATTTTGACATTCGAGAACTTACAAAGAAACTGTTAACTCGCCCATAAACCCATTCATATAATGACAGCTTGTTTCCCTTAGGTACCAAGAACATTCTTAAATATAAATTAGTGCAGGGCTTCCCCAGTGGCTCAGTGGTAAAGAATCCACCTGCCAAGGTAGGACACATGGGTTCATCCCTGATAAAGGACGATCCCACATGCCAAGGAGCAACTAAGCCTATGGGCCACAACTACTGAGCCTGTGCTCTAGAGCCCAGGAGCTGCAACTACTGAAGCCTGCATATAAATCCCCTGCAATGAGAAGCCAACACACTGCAACTAGAGAGGAGTCCCCCTCACTGTGCTAGAGAAAGCCCACATGCAGCATGAAGACTCAGTGCCGCCAAAAATAAACAAATAAAATCCTTAAAAATAAATCAGTGTACATAAGATCATTTACCAGTACAAGAGAAAAGATAATCTTGTTACCCACCAGGACTCTGTTGGGTTTCCCTGGTTCCTTAGATGGTAAAGAATCCACCTGCAATGCGGGAGACCAGGGTTCGATCCCTGGGTTAGGAAGATCCCTTGGAGGAGGCCATGGAAACCCACTCACAGTATTCTTGCCTGGAGAATCCCATGGACAGAGGAGGGCAGCTCTCAGTCCGTGGGGTTAAAAAGAGTTGGACACGACTGACCGACCAAGCATGAGCACTCTATTACAGAGAATAATAGTCAAATTCATTTTATTTTCCTTATTAAAAATATATTTAGGCAATGAAGAACAGTGGAAGAACGGTGTTTCTGTTTTTCTACCATCCCTCTTTCCAGTTATCATTGGAGTGTGCTGATCACAAGATAATATCCAGGCTAAATAAAACACACGTATATAGACATAGCTCTGTAGTTTGACAGCAGGAGGAGAAACAATTTCATGAAGAACGTAGAAGATGAAAGCATGGGTGAGGGTAGAAAAAGAGGAATTTGACTCAAAGTTTCCATGTGGTTCTGCTTTCTCAGACTGAATTATTTCTAAACAATAGCATCTGTAAGAACAAAACCCAGAGATGTATTCAAAGGCATTTTCAACGAGGCGGGCTCAAGATGGCAGAGTAGGAAGACCCTGAGCTCACCTCCTCCCACAGACACACCCAAACTATAGCTACATATAGATCAACTCTCCCTGAGAATGTCCTGAAGACTAGCAGAACAGCTCTCTATGGTAAATGATACAGAGAAAAATCACACTGAGATTGTAGGAGGGGAAAAAAAGAACCCAACCTTCAGTGGGCAACCCAAAAGAGGAAGGGTATTTCAAAACCTAGAAGACCTCCCTAAAAAGTGAGGAATTTGAACCTCAGTTTGAGCATCCCAGTGCTGGAGATTGGCACCTGGGAAATGAGCCACTTAACTGGTTTTGAAAACACGTGGAGCCTATGACCAGGAGAATCAGAAGGCTATAATAAAATAAGACTCCTTTCTTAAAGGGTGCATGTATGAACTTACTTGGGCTTCCCAGGTGGCTGCTACTGCTACTGCTAAGTCACTTCAATCGTGTCCGACTCTGTGCAACCCCATAGACGGCAGCCCACCAGGCTCCCCCGTCCCTGGGATTCTCCAGGCAAGAACACTGGAGTGGGTTGCCATTGCCTTCTCCATTGCATGAAAGAGAAAAGTGAAAGTCAAGTCGCTCAGTCGTGTCCGACTCTTAGCGACCCCATGGACTGCAGCCCACCAGGCTCCTCCATCCATGGGATTTTCCAGGCAAGAGTGCTGGAGTGGGGTGCCATTGCCTTGCCAATGCAGGAGACAGAAGAAACGTGGGTTGGATCCCTGGGTCGGGAAGATCGCCTTGGAGGAAGGCATGGCAACCCACTGCAGTGTTCTTGCCTGGAGAATCCTATGGACAGAGGAGCCTAGCAAGCTACAGTCCATGGGGTTCCACAGTGTCGGACACGACTGAAAGGACTTAGCACTCATGCACGTATGAACTGACTTGCTCGAATGAAAGCACAGAAGCAGCAGATAAAAAAAGTGTCTGGAATGTTGTTAGCCTGCCTGCCAAGGCTGACCCAGAACACCCATCAGCCCACACCCAGCTCCAGTTCCAAGCCCTCTGCCTAGGCAGCAGTCTTAAGCATGCCCCAGGAGGGGTTCCAACATACACCAGCTCTAGCCCCTTTGGTTCCAGAATTCCCACCAAGATAAAGGTCTCGGCACGTCCCAGGAAAACCCCTGCCCATGCTGTAGCTATAACTCTGGCTGTAGCCAGTAGTTAAGAGATATACAAAAATATCTTACTGTGTCAAAAACATAAAACACGGGAGAGGAGTAAGGGTGTAGAGCATGATGACACTGTGATAATTATTTTTTTCAAACAGCTACAGGAAGTATGTAACAACTCTCGACACACTGGCAAAAGAAAAACATATCAAAGGCCATGATGTTACCAAGTGTCTGAGAGAACACAGCGGAGCCCAGGGCAGCGGGACAGCATCATGCTACCTGGTTCCTATCATTGTGTTCACTATCATTATTCACTTCTGCAGATGTTTCCAAGTTGCATAAAACAGAACTTTCTCTCACAAAGCTCATCACCACCATAATCTGTTGGGGGCCAGCATGAGGAATCCCACCTGTGACAGGGTCACGTGGCAAACTCAGATGGCAGGGCAATTTGAGTCATCGGATTTCTCCCTGGTTTTTCCTGAACATGTGCCCCCCAAAATAAGAATTTGTCTGTTTTCCCATTATTTTCTGATTTTCTCTGGAAAAAGTTAATTCTGAGCTTTGGTTTCCTGCATTTGAAAGTGTTTCAGCCCAACCCCCCTTTGATAACACTCTAGCCTGCCTAAACAGGGTCCCCTGACTTTTTGCAAGCTTGTGAACTGCTCACAACCTCCCAACTGTGAGAGGCACAAAAGCCTTAAAGTATCGTAAAGTTTCAGAGCCTTTTCAAATTCATATTGGTGACAGGATTTCACGGTTGACTCAATGATTGCTGCCAGACTTCCTTATTTTTTTATCTATCAGGCACCCAGGAAGATGTAATCAATACATATGGGATATGGAAAAGGATATCTAGTAGTTTTGATGTTAGCAATACTAGACTTTTGCTATAAATCACTGTACTTCCTTTTATTACAAACTGCTGTATTTTTATTTAGTGTTTTCTGAGAGTGGCATTCAGACTTTGGAAAGATTAACACAAATGAGTCTTCTGGTTAACAAAACTTCATCAGAAGAGAGCCATAGAAATGTAATAGGCCTCTTGGCCAGAAGATAATGTGGACCACCTGAGACTTTTGTAACAGGAGAGTATACAAAAAAGAAAGCCTTGTCTCAATGAGGGTCGGGACTGCTACCTCTTCGTAACTCTGCATATTCTATTATGTATAATTTGGGGTATATAAGCTGATCCTGAACAATAAACTCTCTCTTGGAGCCTTACGCCGACGTTGGATTTCCCCTTTTTCCCCTTTTTCCCCCCTTCCCTTTTTTCCCTTCCCCCCCTTTTTTCCCTTCTCCCCTTCCCTCTCGGAGAGTCTTGCACTGATGCTGGGCTTCCCCCGTGTCTCCTATTTTCCCTAATTTCTGGCTGAATTCCCATCTGGGGCGCGGAGGCTCGCCATGTCTACTTACCTGTCCCGGCTGCTAAGATCCATAAGAGAGAGAACCCAAGGGCGGGGCACTCTCCGATATTCAAACGGACGCCGGTGGCCTAACGTAGATGGTGCAAACCTCTTGTCTCGAGGTTTTATTGGCTTTCCACGTAAACCAAGTTATTCAGCCTTCTTTTCTCCATCTTAATTTTCTTACTATACTATTTCTTCCTAATCTATTCTTATATTTCTAAATAAATAAGTTTTTCCTCGCCGACGCCGTCCCCCCTTCGAATTCCCTGGATCCACCGGGGCTGGACCCCGGCAATAATCACTGTTATTTAGATCTGCTGTATCAAGATACACTCGCATAAATCTCACAAATGTTTACTAGGTTAAAGAACAGGTAACTGAGGCATGAGGTTGAAAACTCCTTTCATAGACATGCAATGAATTAGTAACAGAATGGAATAAAGCCATACCTCTCATACTCTAAAACTCATGATTTAAAACAATCTATAGCTTGTCATTCGGTGTATTTAAATAATTATAATGGGAGGAAAGAAGAAATAATGGCCACAAGGGAGGTACAGATAAAGCATTGTGTTGGCATTTCAGAAAAATTACATTAGTTTTTAATAGAGGCAAGGTGAGCAAGTATCTTATGAAGATGTTTTGATTAAAACCCTCAGGTAGGAAGTTCTCAATTATGAAAACAGGTACAGTACCTTGCAAAGCAGAGAGAACTACATGAGCAAATTCTATGGGGAGGGAGGTTGGAAAAAGCACAGAAGCCATACAATTTCACTTTGGCTGAAGTGTACATCATATCAAAGAAAAGAGAAGGAAAATAATATTCCTGAGTGTGTTCTTTAGTGCTAGTCACCTTGCTGTGTATTTCACACGAAATACCTATTTGTTATTGAACTATTACAAGAACTCAGTGAAGTATTATTAGAGTTTTGACAAAAATTAGTAATTGACAAGATGACAGAGCAAATGTATTCTGGTGAGTTGTTGAAAACAGAGAATAAAGCCCATATTCTCTCAAAAAACATCATATTTTATAACATGATGAAAAATCCTAAAGACAGACATAGAAATGAAAACAGGGACCACATTGAGTAGAACCTTAAAGATCAAGATAAAAAAGATTAAACTTAGCTTTGACTATAATCATAATTCATTGCTGGCATATTTATATCTATACTCTAAAAACATTTCTCTATATGTCAAAAGCACATTTTAGTCATTAACTGACTGATTTGTCCATCATGAAAAACCAAGGTCAGTAAATTCTAATGTGTTAATTTAAATTTGTTCTTTCAGCCAAACTTTAAGCTCCTGAGTCATAACTCCCATGCAACAATCAGACGAATAAGAAAATCAAAATACTTCAGTGAACATAAAATTCATGATAAAAATTATTACTTATATAAAGAGTAAAATAAAATGGATAGTAGGATGCATTCATGAAATGGAGGCTTTCTGTATTACTCATATAAGTAGGATTGGAACATTTACTTTGGTGAAGGAGGCTGCCACATATTTGCCAAAAGACAAAATCTACCACTAATATGTTACTCCTTATACATACTCTTTCCATGGATAATCATTTTTCCAAGAATTTACCCTGTGGAAGTAATTCAATACATGCAATATTTAGGCACACAAAGATATATTTCCAATCACAAAATTGTGCAGAAAAGTACAATATGAAGGTATAGCCTAAAATATTAACACTGATTGTGAGGTTGTCTAGCTGGTGGTTAATTTTGATTGTGTTTTCATGATATATTTTTGTATTTTAAAAAGTTTATATAATGAACATAAATTATGTTTATATTGGGGAAAATATGCAATAATACAAAATGGAGGGAATGAGAGAGGCACAGAACTGGGAATTAAAGGAGGACAGACTTCATCATTTCGTACTTTCTCTCTCTGCTTCTGGCCAGCTCTGGGCACAGGAATTTGTGCATGCTGCACCTTAAGTATAGACTGGGACAGGAGATGTTTTCTGATCTTTTGGTGCAAAATGTCAAATCACAGGACCTAAGACTACTTTGAGTATTTGGAATGCAATATAACCTACCAGGAGAAGGAAATGGCAACCCACTCCAGTATTCTTGCCTGGGGAATCCCAGGGATAGAGCTGCCTGGTGGGCTGCCATCTATGGGGTCACACAGAGTCAGACATGACTGAAGTGACTTAGCAGCAGCAGCAGCATAACCTACCATGTCATAACTTATTCTCGAACTGGAATTAGCATGGTTCACTATGTAAGACGTATTTGTTTCTGCCCAGAGAAATGCAAAATTCACTAGAGTTGTCAAGTGGTGGCTGGAATGTGACCCTACATACGTGACTTTTAGAGCTCATTTTTCATTCTCAAGGTCAAGGATCCATTACTCCGACACATGTTTTATGTCAGTAAAATGATTTTGGTTTTCAGAGTATCAGTGATCATACTTCTTGAACTTTGGGACATTCTGTCTGATAATTTTTTATTTGTGTAGATGTGTGTGTAGAAAAATTCAGTTTTTGAGTTTCATATTAAAATTTAACTATATGTTTAATGTTCACTTTGATATTAAAAGTAAAATATATTGTTCTTGAGAAAATTAGATTTCTTCTTATAGATAGGGCTTCCCTGGTGGCTCAGAGGTTAAAGTGTCTGCCTCCAATGTGGGAGACCCGGGTTCAATCCCTGGGTCGGGAAGTCCTCTGGAGAAGGAAATGGCAATCCACTCCAGTATTCTTGACTGGAGAATCCCATGGACGGAGAAGCCTAGTAGGTGACAGTCCACGGGGTTGCAAAGAGTCGGACACGACTGAGCAACTTCACCTTCACCTTATAGATATCTAAATGCTTATCACTCAAATACACCTGCCGACATTAATGCACAGAGTGAATATTTCCATAACTAGTACTTTGATGGTTAACATTTTCTCATCATTTTTTCTTAGCTATCTTATGCAGTTTCCCATTCTTGAAGCCATTTCTTCTGAAATTTTCAATTACATTATTACTAGAGTTTGTTATTCAAGTTGGCCAAGTACAAATATCTTTAACTTATTTCAATTTATATTTCTTTCAATGCTTTGCTTCATGGCACAAGTAAAAAGACCTAGGAAAATCATGTAAATAATAAAATTAATTTGAGAGAATTGTTTATCATCAGTAAATAAACCAGTTGATTTGTAATAAGGTTATTCATACACTTGGACAGAAGGTGAAATCTCATTTAATAAGGATATGGAAAAGTTTTAATAAGTTGCACATAGGCCAGCTGAATGTCTGAGAAAAACATCTTTCAGAGGGTTTACCAGTGAAGAAGAGGAAATTTCTGATATAGGTGGAAATTGTCAGGTACAAATACTTTGGAAGGTAACATCATAAATATATATCATTCATACACATAAACTCATCCAAAATGCACACACTAAGTCAGTGCTTTCAGAACGGACTATTTTTCTAGCCATATATAATTGTTCCTCTGGTATCTATGTTGCTTCATGGCATGTTGTTTCTCTTGCTCTATTTCCAGTGACTATTACCATGCCTTCATGCTAGCAACAGAGCTGACGTTAGTCTCGTTAGTAAGAAAATGTGCCTTTATCATGTCTTGAAAGACAGGTAATTTCACTTAAGTGTTAAGCATGTTTGCAAATAATGTCCTAATATTTGAATCTGACATTCTTAGAATACATAACCTCTAAAGACTGCTGTAGCAGAGCCTAATCAGCCATTCAGCACACGCCTTTCTGAATGTTACTGCAAGCATCTGTGTGTCTCTGTCTAAAGGGTTTTTCTTCACAATCTGTATCTATTCTGCTCGTGTGAAAGGCAGGCTAGGAGTTCTAGGGAATTAACATCCCCGGCAACATCACCCAAACAGTGGTTAATGGGTCTTATAGAAAAATACCCCAGGTCCTTAACCTATGGGGTGGGATAAATCTGAAGCATGTGTGCCAGGCCATTTTCAAATAACCTGGGATTCCAGACAGGACTAAGCTACAGATATTCACATTGAGGCCTTTATTACTTTATTAACGTCCCTCATTCAATATGCCAGGAAATTTGGAAAACTCAGCAGTGGCCACAGGACTGGAAAAGGTCAGTTTTCACTCCAATCCCAAAAAAGGCAATGCCAAGGAATGCTGAAACTACCACACAATTGCACTCATCTCACACGCTAGTGAAGTAATGCTCAAATTTCTCCAAGCCGGGCTTCAGCAATACATGAACTGTGAACTTCTAGATGTTCAAGATGCTTTTAGAAAAGGCAGAGGACCCAGAGATCAAATTGCCAACATCAGCTGGATCATTGAAAAAGCAAGAGAGTTCCAGAAAAACATCTATTTCTGCTTTATTGACTATGCCAAAGCCTTTGACTGTGTGGATCACAACAAACTGTGGAAAATTCTTCAAGAGATGGGAATACCAGACCACCTGACTTGCCTCTTGAGAAACCTATTTGCAGTTCAGGAAGCAACAGTTAGAACTGGACATGGAACAACGGACTGGTTCCAAATAGGAAAAGAAGTACATCAAGGCTGTATATTGTCACCCTGCTTATTTAACTTATATGCAGAGTCAGTTCAGTCACTCAGTCGTGTCCGACTCTTTGCGACCCCATGAATCGCTGCACGCCAGGCCTCCCTGTACATCACCAACTCCTAGAGTTCACTCAGACTCACGTCCATTGAGTCAGTGACATCATCCAGCCATCTCATCCTCTGTCATCCCGTTCTCCTCCTGCCCCAATCCCTCCCAGCATCAGGGTCCTTTCCAGTGAGTCCTTGGTTAAAATTTTAAGAAGCACAGATCACAAATCCCAATGATAATTAATGAGAAAGTTTGAAAGGAGATATGAGAATTCAAAGCAGTGAGCTGGTCATTATACTGGAATCAAGATAAAGGAATGGGTCATATTTAATTACAAGTTACCACAAAGTCATAAACAACATAAAAAGCACTAGTAGATGGAGGTAAGTTCCAATTCAACTAAAATTTCTTTAACCTATGTATCCTTTTATCCTGAAATGACTTTCTGTCTTGCTTACTAAGCAGGATGCCAGGTAGCAACTACTCTTTGAGGATGTCTATGTAGGAGAAGCTCGAACCTCAGCTTACACTAGTCTACATAGAAATCACGTGACCTTCTGTGATAGAAGAGGATGGGAAGCCAAGAGAGGTACGTCTGAGGCCACCCTCCACTCACTCCCAAGATCCCTTGGGAGGCTGCCATGACAGAGGGAAATTTTCTCCAAACTCTCATTTTTGGGATTTGAACAAAGGAAATGATTTTTGCCACAAATCCAGTTTTTAAAACGCCATAGAAATTCTCATTCTTTCACATGCTTACTTGACTAAACAGACTTGCAACTGGACATATTCTGGATAATAGAAGGAAAGAGTCGATGACACAAGAATGTCATCTTTACAGGTTGATGCATCTTCTTGCTGTGGATAGTGTGGAAGATGAAAAATAGTTACAAAAACTGCAAGTAGTTTAATCTGAGACTATTTGATTCTTTTTAAAAATTTTATTTTTTTTGATGTATAGTTGACTTACAATGTTGTTGAATTTATTTTGCTGTACAACAAAGTGATTCAGTTTTATATATATATATCATACATATAGTATATTATTTTTCATATTCTTCTCATATGGTTAATCACAGGATATTGAATATAGTTCCTTGTTCTATAGAGCTTGTTGTTTATCCATTTGATATATAACAGTTTGCATCTACTGATCCTGAACATCCCTCTCCCATCCCCCTCCCCTTGATGACATGTTCGCTATATCTGTGAATTTGTTCTGTTTCATAGATAAGTTCTTTTGCTCCATCTTTTAGACTTCACATATAAGTGATACCATATGGTATCTGTCTTTCTGACTAACTTCACTTAAAGTAGTCTCTATGTCCATTCATGCATGCATGCTAAGTCCCTTCAGTCATGTCTGACTCTTTGCAAGCCTATGGACTATAAACTGTCAGGCTCCTCTGACCATGGGATTCTCCAGGCAAGAAAATATTGGAATGGATTGCCATGTCCTCCTCCAGGGGATCTTCCTGACCCAGGGATCAAAGGAGAAGGTCTCTTGCCTCTCCTGCACTGGCAGGTGAGTTCTTTACCGCTAGTGTCACCTAGGAAGACCCTAGATCCATTCATGTTGCTGCAAATGGCACATTATTTAATTTTTTATGGCTAATATTCCATTGTGTATATGTACCACATCTTCTTTATCCATTCATCTGTTGATGGACATTTAGGTTGCTTCTGTGTCTTGGCTGTTGTGAATAGTGTTGCTATGAACGTGGAAGTGCATGGATCTTTTCTTTTCTTTTTTTTTTTTTACTCAAGAATTGATATTTTATTCCAAGTAAAGACAATATTTTTATAAACTGACAATCAGATCAAGATTTTGTATTGATATATAGTTAATATATCAGTCAATCTTTTTTTAAATTAATTTTTATTTTTTTAGTTTGTTTTGCTTTACAATACTGTATT
>SJXQ01000268.1:0-119319 GCA_006408695.1 Aepyceros melampus
TTGATTCCCTCTTGCAACACCTACCATCTTACTTGGGTTTTCTTACCTTGGGCGTAGGAATCAGATTATATCCTAATTCCTTCATCACTGAGACGTTTTAGGTTCTATTTAAGTATCAGCTCCTAGTGTTCAAAACCAATTCCATATAGCTAATACCTTAGCCTATCTTAATCTGTCATGGAACAGTTAAAGACAGCTAAATTAGTCTTCTTATAGGTCACTTTTCTCAGTCCAGTGGTCTATTCTCAGTCCTTTTTTTTTTTTTTTCACTGTAAAATTTGACAGGACATGTTTCTAGTTTGAAATTCCTCTTCCTCCTGTCACTCTCTCCCTGCCTCTGTATGAGTGGCTTTCTTTTAGTCCCTAAGATGCTCTGAGTATCTTTGTTTCTGGGCTTTTGCATTCCAGGTCTCCCTCCAGACTTCACTGTCACTTCCAAAAAGAGGCTTTCCCAGAACACTCAAAACTGAAATGGGTTTCCCTATTTCTCTTAGCACCTTTTCCTTCCTGATGCTTGTCACAATTCGTAATTGATTTTTGCTATTACATGTCTAATGTTTGCTGGCTTTACACTGCATTCCCAGCAATTAGCATTACTCTAGGATAACAATAAAGTTTCAGTAAATTATTTTGGATGAACTGTAGTAATAAAATAAATTTTACTTTGTCCTCCACTTCCTTTCATGAACTTTCCTCCTAGCCAAAATGTGACTCTCGCTCTTCCTCCTACCTGTTGAGGATTTCCTTCTCCCAAGCTTCACGTGAGTTACCTATATTTCCACATCTCCAGCCAGACATCTGTGATTTCTCCCTTGTTTGGTTTTGCAGAGTGTTTATCTTCTTTTCTCCTAAAGGACTCATTAATTTCAAAGTTGTAGTGCCTGTGTGGATGGCCCTCTTCCCTGTCACTGAGCTGAAGGCTCCTTAAAGGCAGAATTGGCATCTCACTCAGTTTTGTAGCCCTCACTATGTCTAGCCCAGGGCCATGCATGAGAGTTGGTTCCCAGTACGTACATGTTAATTGTTGAATAAATGAAAAATCGGTACCTTTTGACTATACTTGCTTCTCTGTAGGAGACTGACAGCTTTGAATTGGTTAAGCTCTAGTAATTTGTCTTAAAATGTGGACTATCTCTGCTTCTCTTAAGGAGCTAATTTCTCAGTCTACAGTTCATGCATATCAAAGAATGCTTTTTATTAGTTTTATTAACAATGTCATTACTTAGAGTTTTTCACAGTTAATGAAATTTTTTTCATATTGATGATCTAACTTGGCCTATCAGCAACTTTATCAAGCAGGTGGAGTAAATATTATTACCTGTAGATGACATTGAGCTCAGAAAAGTCAAGCAGTGTGCCTAGGGCTGCAGAGCTGATCTTCAGAGTACCTAGCAGTGATTCTCACGTGGGGGTAGAGCAGAGGGAAGGGTAAGGACTGTGCTGTTTGTGGTTCTCTAGAGAATGCATTAAAATCACAGGGGGAAATGGCCGTTTTCCCAGATTATAAATGTATTCCAAACTGAAAACTCTAATCCATTTCCTAGTTGAGATTTATTGCCATTCTACCACTATGAATGATATGACTGCATTCTGCCTTTGTCTTATATCAGGGAAAAAAGTTGGGAAAATTGCAACCTACTGTACTCCTTAGGAATGTCATCTTTGTTAAATGCAAGACAATTGCTAGGCTTAATATATACTTGACATCTTAGGAAAATGGCTTCTTTAATTTTCAGAACTATTTATTCATTGCCTCCATGAGAACTTGTTCTCATTCCAAGAGATAGGCAGAGAGTCTTGGCATCTGCCATTCTTTTTGTGGTATGAATATAGGTGTTTTCCTATTGCAGGAAAAAAATATCTTAATAATGGAAGCTGAACATCTGGGGGATGTGGATGGGCGGGAATATGATTCTACAGTCATACTCCTGTGTGCAAAGCAGTGGTTCTCTTCTCCACATTAACTTAAAATCAGGCCCCACTCCAGACCAATGACCTCAGAATCATTTGGGAGTAGGGTCTGGGCAATCATAACTATTAAAAGCTCCCCAATTAGTTCTGAGGCACAGCTCAGACTTAGAACTTTAAAGTTTTCAATCAGATGTGTTGCCCTACAACAAATAATCTTGTACAATAAGCTGAAAATTAGTTTTTACATTTAAAGACTTTTTTTTTTTAAGTTGTGACTCTAAGACCCAGAGGATCTGATGGATATGGCTGCCTATTGGGGACAGCCCAGGTGCTGGCCACTTGGCTTAGCTCTGAGCCTTTGGGGAAGCTGTTTTCTCAAGAGATGTTCACATTGTTCAGAATGTGTTTCTTCTAATTTTGCTATGTAACACTTTAAGTTTTATAACACTGGTAAGAATGATTATACATGTTTTATAACACTGGTAAGAATGATTATACATGTCGCCTTGTTATCTGGCACAATGAAAAGACTTTAAAATTTGTGACAGTAAGGCATTATGGTGTATCTTAGTAATCTTGACATTTATTAAATCAAAATCAAGGTTTATATTATGTGGGTCAGGTATTTCGAGTTTGAAAACCCTTTAGCCTGTTTTTTTTCTGAAGAATTACAAATGCTTGTGTCTTTCATCTTTTTTAGACACTCAGTCCTGAATTCAAATAAGCTGTCATTTTTAGTTAAAAATTTCTGGAATAAGCAGCCTTCCAAACACTGTATCAAAATGTTTGTAAATATATTGGAAAGAATATGTCCATGATTATTATAGCTAGAGTTTGTTCTTTGAGTAGAAAAAAGTCTCTTATAATGAAGATACAGTTTACCTAAGAGTCATATTAATAAGTAAAAAAAAATCAGCTTTTTGAATAATATATGAATTCATATGGTATCATTGGTATCTTTGCATTTGGGACAATACATAATTAGTTTTAATTCTCTTTGAGAGGGAGATGTGAATGTTAAAATAAATTGCTGATGAAGCTATACTTTGGAGAAGAGTGTATTTCAAAACTTTGTGCAATATCAGCTATTTCTTTCAATGGTATGGAAGTGTAGCCTAAGACTGAGAAGATTTATTGGGGGCAGTTTCAAACCATTCTTAGTATATAAAAGTTCACAGCTTGCTACTTAGAACTGGCACCATAAAGAAGAAGAATAGCAAATATTTATAGCCTTGCTTGGAAAACATTAGTTCTATACAACTTCTGGCACCATTGTTTGTAGCCAATAAACCAAATAATAATCATTTGCTTGTATAAAAATAATCAGTATCACAATATTTAAGCATTCAAAAGGGTTTGGTTATATAGTTATTATGAGTTAACCCTTTTCAAAATACTGCATAACAGACCTGCAGAAAAATAAGCACTTACAGAGTAAGAAAAGTTAGATTTATGCAATAAATATATTCTGAGGGAGGAAAGAAGGAATAGAGTTTGTAATAAATTGACTTTATTAAGTAAAAATGAAGAAACTACCTCTGTAGAAGAAACTTTCTTACTCTCAGGAATAAATATTCCATACTTACACGGTAGAAAACCTAATCAGTCTAACCTTGAAGGACTTTGTTCAAAGGTTTCAATTTTATCATGGACTTTAATCAGGCTGTAGTATCCCTAATACATGTAGTAGAAGATCCTATGCAAGCAGTTTGCCATCAACTCAATTTTTTGAGACACATAAATAAAATACTTTACTTTCATCATCATTATTTTAAATATGTTCCAGAGTTTTCTTCCTGAGAAGTGGATTCCATTACTTAGCCAAAGATTCATCACTCTGCTCCTCGTTGTTTTTCTCAGGTTTGCTTATTTTGATAAACACTGAGTTCATGATCAGCCCCTTGTCCCCATTAAGCCAACCGAAAATGAAGGGTTTGTTACAATACTTACTGGGAAGAACTCTTCAATTTAGTTTGTTTTTCTGGTGACATCTACAGTGTTAAAGTAAAAATATTTATGTGGAACCATTCAGAGTGCATATTTAATGTGCTAAAAGCACAAACATGTGGGAGTATTCATTTTCTGCATTTTTTTTTTTAAACTAAAAACAAACAAAAGCCCAACCACTACTTCTTGGACCTAAAACACAAAATAGGATAACTCAGCTCACAGAGTCAGAATCTACAGTTCTGACAGGCTGAATAGCTGCGATTATAGTTGGTCAGTAATAATGACAGATTTTAGTGTCCATTTTAGTGTATGAAACACTAAATTACAATGAGTTGAAAAATGGATAGTTTATAGTCCTAGAATAACATTTCTTAAGGGGGTAAGGATGACGTTGTTAAATCATTTCAGGGCGGTTTTATTCTTTTCCCTTTTGTTGTAGGTGTAGTGTTGTTTTTACTTCTTTGCATATTAATACAAATGTGAAAATAGTGTGGATGTTTTTGGAAAAGAGGCTTATTGCTATGTACATCTTCACCCTCAGTGTATATCTATGATATATATATATTTTTTGGCACACAATATTAAAACTTGGTCCTTTGGCTGGGATGTGGGGGTGGAAATTTAGTTCCTCGCAGAATGTTATAAAGACGTTTCTTTATTCAGATGACTTAATTTGTATAAGTCTTCATAAGGGCTGCTTCAATTTTGAGAGTTTCCAGTTAGTCGGGCTTGATGGAATCCACTCCAGTATGCCTTGCAAACTAACCCTGAAATCTCACATACTATTAATGATTATGTATGAAGACTTTGGAAGAACTAGAGGTATAACTGACGATGGATATAAACATGGCATAGTGGTTTTTTTTTTTTAAGGTCAAGGCAAGTATATATATGGCAAGCCAGTTAGCTTGGCTCCCAAATTCTGAACAGACAAAGCATTTGGAGGAAAAGTGAAAATGCAGTAATGGTCAAAATCTTGACTGATTTGTCTCCCAGCTGCATCTTGACAGGAGTGAGCCTCTGGTAGTAAAGCGGCAGCCTATAACAGTGGTGCTCAGAGAAAGGCTGTGTATGTGTGTAGAACAGTAAGGGGTGGAGTCCTGTGATTCGGATTCTAACCTTGCCTAAAATTCATTAGCTGTGTGGCACTGGGGAAGTCACTCGCCATCCAGCTTCAGCTTCTGCATCTCGGGAATATAGACGGAAGGCGTACCTTCCCTCACTACCACATGAGGTTGGTGAAGGGTCAAACATGGAAATCTAAATAGAAATATTAAGTCTAAGTTTATAAGTGAAGTCGCTCAGTCGTGTCCGACTCTTTGCGACCCCATGGATGGTAACCTACCAGGCTCCGCGGTCCATGGGATTTTCCAGGCAAGAATACTGGAGTGGGCTGCCATTTCCTTCTCCAGGGGATCTTCCCAACCCAGGGATCAAACCTGGGTCTCCTGCATTGTAGACAGACGCTTTACCGTCTGAGCCACTAGGGAAGCCCAAGTTTATAAGTATTATATAATAATGATGAGAGTAACTAGTCCCTGGGTTAAAGAGAAAGGCTGTGTATGTGTGTAGAACAGTAAGGGGTGGAGTCCTGTGATTCGGATTCTAACCTTGCCTAAAACTCATTAGCTGTGTGGCACTGGGGAAGTCACTCGCCATCCAGCTTCAGCTTCTGCATCTCGGGAATATAGACGGAAGGCGTACCTTCCCTCACTACCACATGAGGTTGGTGAAGGGTCAAACATGGAAATCTAAATAGAAATATTAAGTCTAAGTTTATAAGTGAAGTCGCTCAGTCGTGTCCGACTCTTTGCGACCCCATGGATGGTAACCTACCAGGCTCCGCGGTCCATGGGATTTTCCAGGCAAGAATACTGGAGTGGGCTGCCATTTCCTTCTCCAGGGGATCTTCCCAACCCAGGGATCAAACCTGGGTCTCCTGCATTGTAGACAGACGCTTTACCGTCTGAGCCACTAGGGAAGCCCAAGTTTATAAGTATTATATAATAATGATGAGAGTAACTAGTCCCTGGGTTAAAGGTCAAAACACAGGACCCCTTTGAGTTATGCCTTGAAAAGCATGGAATCTCTTTTGTAATTGCATTTTTAGGCTAATCCAGAAATATATTAAGTAGAGGACCAGAAAAAAAAAATGGTATGTGATTCTCTGGATTCTCTCACTGGTTATCCTGGAGCAGGGAGAAGAGACAAGTTACTCAATACCTTGGCCTCTTTCATATGATCCTAAAAATAACTACCCCAAACAGATCATCAGAAAATGTGTGCTGCACAGATCTTTCTTATTTTAAAACTGAATATTAATTTTAAAATAAATGAAGCCTCTCAATCAGATAAGAAATATACACAAGAGAATGCTGTGCTGTGCCTAGGCACTCAGTCATGTCCGACTCTGCAACTGCATGGACTGGAGTCCACCAGGCTCCTCTGTCCCTGGGGATTCTCCAGGCAGGAATACTGGAATGGGTGGCCATGCCCTCCTCCAGAGGATCTTCCCAACTCAGGGATCGAACCCAGGCCTCCTGCATTGCAGGCAGATTCTTTATCAGCAGACTTACCAGGGAAGTCCCATACAAGAGAATATTCTTCAACAAAAATAATAGTATTTTTGTCCTTAGTTCCTGGTACTACCTCTTGTATTAGTGTTTTCAGTATAAAATGGTGCTTCTACCTATGTTACTAATCAATAGGAATTCACTTCTGTGTGGATTTATGTTAATAAATGGAATTCTGACTTATCTTAATGCTAAATTAACTACTTTAAAAATGGGGACCAATATGCAAATACAAAGATACCAACCATGTTCAGCTTTAGCGAGTATTAACATTTTGCCAAATTTCCCTGAGTCTTTTTCAGTTCATTTTAAAAAATAAAACATGTTTTGTTCAACATGGCACATTGAACATATATCCCGTTCTCTTTGGAAATATCCCTTAAATGATAGTAAATTAATAATAATATTTAAAAAGACATGAGTTTGAGGAGATAGAGGACAGACAAGGACATAACAGTGGATGAGGAATGATAATTTTCTGGAATATGGAAAGGAGATGGAAAAATTATAACTGACTTAGTAGCACTGAAAGCTTGCTCTTATGATGCAGTACGACATTTATTACCCACTAAAAGCTTACGATTTTGGAGATACTGGGGCTCTTGGAGTCCGGGGTGAAATTTGGACTGGAGAAGAAGAGATCAAGTGGAAAGTGTGCATACACAAAGCTTAGACCATCAGATCCCTCCCCACTCTGAATCTGAGCAGCTGTGTTACCCCCACTCCCACCCTTACAAACAACGGAAGAGAGATCACCAGGGAACTTACACCAGGGAGGCCCCAGAGCCTGGGCACCTGGCATAGCAGAGTGCCAGGGCAAGTGACATGCAGGCCACAGGGCGCTTGTTGACAGTCAGCGCCTGCAAGACAAGACAGCCCCAGCCCCAGCCTCCTTTCCCCGTAATCACTGATGGTCATGAACCAAAATCACAAACCAGAGAAAGGTACTTATTTCCATATTTTCTCCTGTTCGTTAGTTTTCCAGTTTTGGCGGGGGACGGGGAGGAAGAGCTTTCATCTTACCTCCTGTGAGCTACCTACCATAGTCACTAGTAGCGCCCTCAGCTGTGGACCTTGGTAGATTAGTCATTGTTGGCTGTGCATGGAGGAGGGCTCTACCACCACCCCTTCAGGTTAGTCTTGCTCCCAGTGAGTGTCTATATTTACGGTGTCATACCTTCTTCCTGCCTCATACTTCTTTCTCTAGAAAAAGAAGAACATTTTAATAACCATGTTAATAGATATTATCTAGGTGGCTTAGATTTTAAATGACAAGGTTGTAATGAGGTAGATACTTAAATTGATGCCTTTTCTAGATTGTTTTCTAGCCACCATGTCATATATACATTGTTTTTCTACATGTTGATAGTGAATCATGGATTTATAGTCTTATAATATTAACGTTAGGGAAGATACCTTGGAGTTCAGTGCATTCATTCTACCTCTGTTTTCTCAGTAAGCAGAAAGAAGTAAACATTTTTTCCAAAGGTAGTCAACTAGTTAGTGTCAGAAGCTGGGCTATAATTTTTGAAAATTATCTTTGATTATCAATGAAAATATCTAGTTACCCCTTGCAATTTGTAAACTGCAGTGTGGGATTTGAAAGTCATAGTAATAGAAAATAATTACTAGACATTAAGAGATTTTAAGGGCCCCTGGTAGATAAACTTACTCAACTGACTGTCCCGTTGCCCACGTTGGTCTTCTTAAGAGTTTGCCTTCATGATAAAAATCACTTTTGGTCAGCATTCTGCCCATCTGTGGTTCTGTTAGGGAAGCACAGCAATTGAAACCGCCCACCCTGGCCAGGCACCATAGTAACCATTCGCATGAGTTGTTTTATGACAGGAGATCCTGATAAGGAATACAGAATAAGCCACCACCAACCGGAAGAGTTCAGGAAAGGTCGAAAGGAGACACTGCGTGTCCGTCCACTTCCCAGAATCCCTCTTGCTAGCATCCATCTTGGCTGAACCAGGAAAGACTCTGAATTTGAATGATTGTTCAAAGACCACCTGGAAACTAATCCCATCACCATAAAACCCGAGACTGCCAGCCACACGCAGAGCAGTTCTCCTGGGTCCCCTTACCCTATGCTCTTCACCCAGGTGCTCTTTCCCAATAAAATCTCTTGCTTTGTCAGCACATGTGTCTCCTCGGACAGTTCATTTCCGAGTGTTAGACAAGAGCCCGGTTTTGGGCCCTGGAAGGGGTCCCTCTTCATGCAACAGTTCCAGCATTAGATTTCAGATTCTCCAGTGGAGTATGCAAGGCAAGAGACAGGAGAATCTCTGGAGGAAGAATGTGCTTTTTGAAACCTCACCAAGATGTTACTAAAGCATGTATATTGTTCAAATGAACCCTGTAGAGTTAGAAAAATGTTGAGACATTCTGCTTGAGAATTGTGTTTTAATTGAGTAATGAAATCTGATTTAGGAAATTGGAATAAAATATGAAGATAAGTACAAATCAGAGTGATATAATTATTTCTAAAATCTGAACAGATATATAAGGATAGTAGCAAGATTCCCTCACAACCATTCATTTTAGTGTTAAAGAACTTCAAATAATTCATGCTATTCTCTCTAGCCTCAGAACAATTTTCACCCAATTTCAATATAAATAGATTTGCACATTTCAGGGAAATGGATTTATGTGTTTCTTTCTTGGCAGGTAATTACAGGATAAGATTTCTATAAATGTTTCCTAATATTCCAAATTGTTGTTTTATTTTACATTTATATACAGTTGATGGCCCCTTTATGTAACTTTCTAAGAACCCTTTTACTGAGAGTGTTTGATTCACAGTTTTAAGCCAACTTCTGGTCAGTTACACTGAGAGTGGTCTTATCAGTGAATAATTTATCATAGTAATGGCTTATATAGTAAAGAAGCATAATATCTAGAAAAATATTGCCAGGAATTTTTTATGGAAGCACAGTTTATGATTTTTCTAATATATTTGTTTATAAACTGAATTACACAATAAATACGTGATCCAAAAGGCTGTGCAAACATTCTCCAGCCACACTGTTTCCCGTCAGTTCAGCAGTGTGCGGAGCCCTCTTCTACTTCAGGGCTTGTCACAAATTGTTAGCCTGGAACCCCATTAATCCTCTTTTTGAGGCCCTGTCCTCTTCACATCTCTGTGGAAATGCCATTCCTGGGTATCCAGACCAAAATAGTTTCCTTGTTGTTCTCTCTGATAATAGTAGTTTTCTTTTATAGCACTTAACATCATTTCAACTTGCATAGTCTATTTCTTATTTGTCATTTAATGTTTAGTCTCTTTTTTCACCTCTGTTTATTCCCAGCACTTTAACCCACTATTTTATCTTCAAGTGCTAAGATAACAATCTTAGTTTTCGGCGTTTTTTATTTTTATTTTTTTTACTAGTTCCAGTTATTATCTGCGTATTTTTGTCTACTGTTGGAAACAGAACACCATTCTTTTGATTAAAATAATACAAGGTCATTGGTGATGAACAAACATGACATTCTCATTTTTCCAGTTCTTGTAAATTATAGACACTAAATGGCTGTATAAATTATAAAATGTGTGTGGGATAGCTGTGGAGCTTTGGAGGATAAACATAGTTGCTACAGGTTCTAAAAATCATCTGGATTAAGTAGACAAAGCCTTATTAGAGGTATGGGAGAAGGCAGTTGTGCTTGTTGTTCAGTCATTAAGTCGTGTCTGACTTTTTGTGACCCCATGAACTGAAGCATGCCGGGCTTCCCTGTCCTTCACTGTCTCGTGGAGTTTGCTCAAACCTGTGTCTATAGAGTCAATGATGCCATCCAGCCATCTCATCCTCTTCGCCCCTATCTCCTTTGCCCTCAATCTTTCCCAGCATCAGAGTCTTTTCCAATGAGTTGGCCCTTCGAATCAGGTAGCCAGAGTATTGGGGTGTCAGCTTCAGCATCAGTCCTTGCAATAAATATTCAGGGTTGATTTCCATTAGGATTCACTGGCTTGATATTCTTGCTGTCTAAGGGACTCTCAAGAATCTTCTGCAGCACACAGTTGAAAAGCATCAGTTCTTTGGCACTCAGCCTTCTTTATTGTCCAACTCTCACATCTATACATGACTACTGCAAAAACCATAGCTTTGACTATACAGACGTTTGTTGGCAAAGTGATGTTTCTGCTTTTCAATATGCTGTCTAGGTTTGTCATAGTTTTTCTTCCAAGGATCAAGTATCTTTTAATTTTGTGGCTGCAGTCATTGCCCACAGTGATTTTGGAGTCCAAGAAAACAATATTTGTCACTGTTTCCCTTTTTTCCCTGTCTGTTTGCCATGAAGTGATGGGACTGGATGCCATGATCTTAGTTTTTTGAATGTTGAGTTTTAATACAGCTTTTTCACTCTCCTCTTTCACCCTGGTCAAGAGGCTGTTTAGTTCGTCTTCCCTTTCTGCCATTAAAGTGGTATCATCTGCATATATGAGGGTGTTGATATATCTCCCGCCAGTCTTGATTCCGGCTTGTGAGTCATCCAGCCCAGCATTTCACATGATGTACTCTGAATAGAAGTTAAATAAAGCAGGGTGACAATATACAGCCTGGATGTACTCCTTTCCCAGTTTTGAACCTATCTGTTGTTCTATATCTGGTTCTAACTGCTGCTTCTTGACCTGCATACAGGATTCTCAGAAGGCAGGTAAGGTAGTCTGGTATTCCCATCTCTTTGATAATTTTCCACGGTTTGTTGTGATCCACACAGTCAAAGGCTTTAGTATAGTCAATGAAGCAGAAGTAGTATTTTTGTTTTTCTTGCTTTTTCTGTGATCCAACGGATTTGATCTCTGGTTCCTCTGCCTTTGTAAATTCAGCTTGACATCTGGAAGTTCTCAGTTCATGTACTGCTGAAGCCTAGCTTGAAGTATTTTGAGCATAATCTTGCTGGCCTGTGAAATGAGTGCAATGGTGTGGTAGTTTGAGCATTCTTTGGCATTGCCTCTCTTTGGGATTGGAATGGAAACTGACCACTTCCAGTCCTGTCACCTCTGCTGGGTTTTCCAAATTTGCTGGCGTATTGAGTGTAGCACTTTTACAGCATCATCTTTTAGGATTGAAATAGCTCAGCTGGAATTCTGTTGCCTTCACTAGCCTTGTTCCTAGTGATGCTTCCTGAGGCCCACCTGACTTCACATTCCTGGATGTCTGATGTCTTTCTCTAGGTGGGTGACCACAGTAGCATGGTTACCCAGGTCATTAGACATTTTTGTTTACTTCTGTGTATTCTTGCCACCTCTTCTCAATATCCCCTGCTTCCATTAGGTCCTTGCCATTTCTGTCCTTTATTGTGTCTATCTTTGCATGAAATATTCTCTTGGTATCTCTAATTTTCTTGAAGAGTCTTTAATCTTTCCCATTCTATTGTTTTCTTCTATTTCTTTGCATTGTTCACTTAAGGAATCTTTCTTATCTCTCCTTGCTATTTTCTGGAACTCTGCTTTCAGTTGGGAGTGTGTGTGTTAAGTTGCTTCAGTCTTGTCTGATCTTTGTGTCCATGGGATCCTGAAGGCAAGAATACTGGAGTGGATTGCCATGCCTTCCTTCAGAGGATCTTCCTAACCTGGAGATCGAACCTCTCTTTCTTATGTCTCCTGCATTGGCAGGCGGGTTCTTTACTACTAATGCCACCTTCTTTCCTTTCTCCAAATGTACTTAAGATTTTATTTAAATGATTGAAATTGAGAGGTATAAAATGAACATTATTGTTTTCTTATTCCATTCCTTCATTTTTTTCTAAATGACCACTTTCTAAGTGCTGGAGCAGATATTTAGGAAGTAGTGGGCACTTAATAAATGCTCATTGAGTGACTATACAAGTGGATGAATGACATGCTTCTTCCACAGAGGAGCCTCCTGTCTGGTGAAGAGAGCAGACCTTTAACAAAGTTTGCTCTGGAAGCAGACAGGAGGGCAGTTTGGGGTCAGCATGGGACATTGCTTACCAGTGAAGCTGGAAGATATCTCCTGGAGGACTTCTGGGAATGGCTTTTTTGTATTCTTAAAAGAGACAGTTGGAATGAGCTCTCTTTTTTTTCAAGGACTGTCATCATCTCTTAATGTGGTGTCTGGAGGTGTGTCAAGGAGTCTTGTAACTATGTGGGGAAAAGTCAGACGGGAAAGTAGACCTGCCAAGGATGGCAGTGAAAATATAGAACCTGTGGAATTAATGATACTAGAGCTGTCCTATCTTTGGGTTTCTTGTTATGCTAGATAGTACCTATCTGAAAGCTCTGTGAAGGCAAGGACTTTCAAAATTTTGTTCACTGTAAATCCCTTATGCCTAGCACAATGGCTGGCACAAGAGTATGTAATCAACAAATATTTTTCAATAATGTATTTAATTTAGTATGCAGCCAAAGGTACCTTGATGAATTTTGTGTGTTTTAATGGCAAAATTAGAGGAAGAAATGTTTGCATAAACGGTCTCAATCATACTCATCTTCAAATGTGGTTAATGAGCTTGTTCTTTTGTGTTTAAGTCATTTCCTGGTGCTTATGTTTGGGTAACATTTTATTGTTACAGAAGTTAAAATTATCTTGATATGTTGGTGAAGGCAAGAATCTAAAATTCACATTCTACCAATCAGGCACCAAAAATTTAAAGCAGCCTTGTAAGGAGGTAGGGGGAGAGATTTCATCTTAGGATGAAAAATAAGATAATGAGGAAATAGTGTTATTTTCACTTATGCATTTTTATATTGAAATCTTTCCGTTATGTTTAAGTTTATAATCCATTGTTAACATATGAGAATTTTAAATGTATATTTGTGAATCTTCCTATATAGGCTTGGAAAATTTTATTACACCATTTTTCTGAAATTGTTCATTTCTGGGATAAGCAGCTTTTTTATTCTTTATGGAGAAATACAGGATCTCCTATTGGGGCTGGATATGACAATTAGGACCATCCTAGTCTAAGAGTCAATTCTGAGAACTTTGCTTGGAGACCTGTTTTTCACATTATGTCAGAGACAGCATCATCCGTAATGAGAGCTGTTATTTGAAGTAAAGTACGAAGGTTTCCTTGTCTTGGGTCATATCTTAAATTTATTGAAGAGTGAAAAGCCATCCTAATAACAAATACTCACCAATGAAGTTTAACTGTTATGTGTTCTGTTAAAGCTCTGGGGAATTCATAATAACAGAATTTAAACTTTTCTTCTGATTTATCTTGTATAAACTACTGAAAATAAGTTGACTTTTTAAATGTTCAGTTAGCAATACATAGTTTTCTCTGATTCCATATCTCTTAACTGAAACTTAATTTGCATTGCCACTTCTGAAATCTCAAGGAAAAACCAATTTTACTTGTACATTAAGTTGGATTTACTTTTATTATAGGGAGGAGGAAAAACTTTAAGCTCTATAATTTGGTATACTGACTTTTCCTAGGCTGTTTTCAAAAAGGTCACTTGACTAGTATTTTTGATGTATTTCCCTATGCATAGTTTGATATCTGTAACTGAATCTTTAATTCCCTTGTAACAGAGTGAGTTTCTTGAATTCTTCCTGTAGCGTCACCATCCTCATATTATGCTTTTACAGCAATTCCCTAGACTCATGAAGGTGAAGGAAGAAGTTTATAATGGTACTGAATACCAAACTGTTGCTTGATTTATTCAGGAAGGTTGTTATACACTGGGATCAAGTGACAGCTTAAAAGCTAGTATAATTTATCATCATCAGTTAATTTTCACTGGGTGTCCACTGGGTGCTGAACATTGTACAAGGCTTTTTGTCAGCTGGTATGCACCTGATAAGGTTGATGGAACTCTGAGAAGACAGAATCTTGTCCTTAAGGCACTTGCTATGTAATCAAAGGCAAGTCAGCAAATGCCTAAAGTTGTCAAGCTCTGCGTGTAAAACCTATGTAACTGAAAATGCAATTTTAGAAGGGCTCTTGTCAGCAAATGGAAGTCCTGTTCTCATTATTACCTACACAACCACCAGAATAAAGGGGATGATGTTGGGTGGACCAAGATGAGGTATCTACGATGGTCCAGTCCCTGGCTGACCGGACCCATTTCTCTGTGTGTCTGCACAGATACATTTTGTTCCCTACTTATCATTTCAAAATACTCCTACCTAATGAGATCCAGTCTTCTTTTGAACAGACTGTGTGCTCTGCCTGTCACTAATGAGAAACAAGTCACATTCCTATGATCCATCTAGAGCTAGTGTCATATGGTCATTATTCCACAGACTTCTGGGTGATCTTTATTTCTCCTCTAAAATGATCACAGAATCTGATCTCAAATCTGGGTGTAGTGCCTCATGTTCTTGGAAGTTATGGCCTAAAACATATCTGGTTGTATAATGGTGAAGGAAGTATAGGATAGCTGCTCTGTAAACTCAAGAACAGGATTGGTCTAGGGAGTGTCCATATCACCCTGGTGCAGGATAGTCCGGAAGATGCCGCAGCCAGGGGCTATCACGTGCATTCTAAGTTGCTTCAGTCCTTTCCGACTCTTTGTGACCCTATGGACTGTAGCCCACAGGCTTCTCTGTCCATGGAATTCCTCAGGCAAGAATACTGGAGTGGGTCGCCATTTTCCTTCTCCAGGGGATGTTCCTGACCCAGGGATCGAACCCAGGTCTCTTAGGTCTCCTTCACTGGCAGGTGGGTTCTTTACCACTAGCACCATCTGGGAAGCCCAGGACTATCACAGGCATCTTTGTTAAGTTTCTTCCCTAAACTTGGCCTGGCTTCTGTGGCCAGTGGATGTGTTTACCTGAGGATTATCTGCTAAGAAGTTTTCCCTTATTGAGTGTCCTTCATGGTCATCTCTGAGAAGGGCTTTGGGGAGGATTCCCTTGCAGGGGCCTTAGCAGTTCTTCTAGTTGGTAGCATTAGGGATTGCCTTAAGGTGGAACAGTCACAATTCTTTATTTGCTGGACTAGGAATTTTTTTTTCCTTAGCTATATAAGTTCTTTGGGCTTCCCTGGTGGCTCAGAGGTTAAAGCGTCTGCCTGCAATGCAGAAGACCCGGGTTCGATCCCTGGGTCGGGAAGATCCCCTGGAGAAGGAAATGGCAACCCACTCCAGTACTCTTGCCTGGAGAATCCCATGGAGGGAGGAGCCTGGTAGGCTACAGTCCATGGGGTCGCAAAGAGTCGGACACGACTGAGCGACAAAGTACTAAGTACTATATAAGTTCTTTAAGATCTTTGTTAGTTGCTTATGAATATACCCCTCCACAGTGCACCACCCCCCCGCCCCACCTTTTTTTTTCCTTTGGAGGTGGTTGTGGCATGCTTTTTTTCTGGTAACTGGTACAAAAGTTATGTGTCAAATAGTTTGACTCTGGTCCCTTGACTTGCCACTTTTGTTTTAGGATTCAGGGATCCCTCTGTTTCCTTTAGTCTTGATTTAATGGCTTCCTGTCACTTCTTCTTCTGTGGGTGGTGAAGCTTGACCCAGGTCATATGCTTCCTCAGGTTCCTTCCCCAGCTTGTATCCCTTGGGAATGAGTCATGGGAACTACTGAGTATGAGGGAGAGGCACTTGAGAGAGCCTGGAGGTTCAGGCTCCTACCACTCCTGCACCTCCCTAATATCCCCTCATTTCATTTTCCAGCATATCACATTTACCTGATCAGCACCCTGCATTCAGACTGGAACAAATAATATGGCTGCTGAAATTCAGATAAGAGATCTGAACTTCAGCAGTCTAACCATTACTGGCTACCAGGACTGTTTCTTACAGTTTTATATTTGTGAGTTGCACAAAGGCAGGTGAGGGCTGAAATCTAGCCCTTGTTTTACTCACCAAGGCTTGCACTCAGGCAAGGAAGGCTTTTTGAAATTTGTCTCTATTGAAGGGAATGTCTGTTTCAATTTATAGGATACCTGATTTATTTGTGTGTTGCTGGGTTTGGCTGTATTGCTTGCAGGTAAATAAGCTTTCTTTAATAAAACTGCTTTTTCAGTTGACTTTCATGTTGACCAGTTAGATGGAGTTTGTTGTTTTCTTGCAGCAGCTACCAAAAGCCAGGAGAACTCCAAAATACCAATATATGGGTAGATTTCTGCAAGTCCCCTAAAGCTCCAGCCTTCCTTTGCATGTACTCTGTGTCCCAAGGACTGCAGACTGCTTATTTTAACTAGCCATTTTGCTACTGTTTCATATTGACTACATTCTAGCTAGGATGATTGTTAAGTTGCTCAGTGTGTCTGACTCTGTGACCCCATGGACTGCAGCACACCAGGCTTCCCTGTCCTTCACCATCTCCCTGAGTTTGCTTAAACTCATTTCCATTGAGTCAGTGATGCCATCCAACCTCATCCTCTGTCGGTCCCTTCTCCTCCTGCCTTCAGTCTTTCCCAGAATCAGGGTCTTTTCCAATGAGTCAGCTCTTCCCATCATGTAGCCAAAGTATTGGAGTTTCAGTTTCAGCATCAGTCTTTCCAGTGAATATTCAGGACTGATTTTCATTAGGATTGACTAATTTGATCTCCTTGCAGCTCAAGGGATTCTCAAGAGTCTTCTCCAGCACCACAGTTCAAAAGTATCAGTT
Organism: Aepyceros melampus; assembly: GCA_006408695.1. NCBI lineage: Eukaryota > Metazoa > Chordata > Mammalia > Artiodactyla > Bovidae > Aepyceros > Aepyceros melampus. The sequence goes on from SJXQ01000268.1 coordinate 16,976, forward strand.
CTTTGGAGGTCAGCTTTCTTTATGGTCCAACTCTTATATCCTTACATGAAACCTGGAAAAACCATATATTTGATATACAGATCTTTGTCAGCTAAGCAATGTCTCTGCTTTTTAATGCACTGTCTAGGTTTGTCATAGTTTTTGTTCCAAGAAACAAGTGTGTTTTAATTTCATGGCTGCAGTCACCATCTGCAATGATTTTGGAGCCCAAGAAAATAAAGTCTGTCACTGTTTCCATGGTTTTTCCAATTATTTGCCATGAAGTGATGAGACTGAATGCCATGATCTTTTTTTTGAATGTTGAGGTTTTTTTTTTTAATATAAATTTATTTATTTGATTGTTGAGTTTTAACCAGCTTTTTCACTCTCTTCTTTCAACTTCATCAAGAGGCTGTTTAGTTCTTCTTCCCTTTCTGCCATTAAAGTGGTATCTCTGCATATATGAGGTTATTTATATTTCTCCTGCAAGTCTTATTACAGCTTGTGCTTCATGCAGGCTGGCATTTCACATGATATAAGCTAAATAAAAAATAATAATCAGGGTGACAATATACAGTCTTGTTGTACCCCTTTCCCAATTTTGAACCAGGCCATCATTCCATATCTGCTTCTAATTGTTTCTTCTTGACCTGCATACAGGATTCTCAGGAGGCAGGTAAAATGGTCTGTTATCCCATTCTCTTTAAAAATTTTCCAGTTTGTTGTTGGGATCCACACAGTCAAAGGCTTTAGTCAATAAAGCAGAAGTATATATTTCTATAGAATTCTCTTGCTTTTCTAATGATCCAACAGATGTTGGCATTTGATCTCTGGATCCTCTACCTTTGTAAATCCAGCTTGTACATCTGGAAGTTCATGGTTCACGTACTGTTGAAGCCTAGCTTGGGGTATTTTGAGCATGTGAAATGAGTGCAGTTGTATGGTAGTTTGAACATTCTTTGGCGTTGCCTTTCTTTGGGATTGGAATGAAAACTGACCTTTTCCAGTCCTGTGGCCACTGCTGAGTTTTCCAAATGTGCTGGCATATTGAGTGTAGCACTTTCACAGCATCATCTTTTAGGATTTGAAATAGCTCACTAGGAATTCCATCACTTATACTAGCTTTGTTCCTAGTGATGCTTTCTATGGCCCACTTGACTTCACACTTCAGGGTGTCTGGCTCTAAGTGATTGATCACACCATCATGTTTATCCAGGTCATTAAGATCTTTTTTGTATAGTTCTTCTATGTATTCTTGCGACTTCTTCTTAATATCTTCTGCTTCTGTTAGATCCATAGCATTTCTGTCATTTATTATGCCCATCTTTGCATGAAATGTTGCCTTGGTGTATTTAATTTTCTTGAAGAGATCTCTAGTCTTTCCCATTCTATTGTTTTCCTCTATTTCTTTCTTTCTTTCTTCTTCTTCTTCTTTTTTTTTTTTTACTTTATTTTACTTTACAATACTGTATTGGTTTTGCCATACATTGACATGAATCCGTCTCGGGTGTACATGAGTTCCTAATCCTGAACCCCCCCCCCCCCCCCCCCCCCCCCCCCCCCACCCNAGTCACATCCACAGCTGGGCATTGTTTTTGCTTTGGCTCCATCCCTTCATTCTTTCTGGCGTTATTTCTCCACTGATCTCCAATAGCATATTGGGCACCTGCCGACCTGGGGAGTTCCTCTTTCAGTATCCTATCATTTTGTCCTTTCATACTGTTCATGTTGTTCTCAAGCCATTAGTAAGCCTTGAAAAAGTGTCTGTTCAGGTCCTTGCCCATTTTAAAATTGAGTCATGTATCCTTTATTTTGGAATTGTAGATATTCTCTACATATTCTAGATAAAAGTCTTTCATCCAATATATGATTCACAAGTATTTTATTTCATCAATGAGTGGTCATTTTACTTTTTTGTTGGTGTTGTCTGAAGTACAAAATATTTAATTTTCTAAAATCTGATTTTTAAAAAATTTGTTTCCTTCTTGTGCTTTTGATATGGTATCTAAGTAAATATTGATTAACTCAAGGTCACAAACATTTACTTCTGTTTTCCTCCAAAAGTTTTTAAAGTTTTAGCGCTTACATTTAGGTCTGTAACACATTGTGAGTTAATTTGTGGTATGAGTGAGGTAGGTGTCCAACTTCATTTTTTTGTTTGTGAATATTCAGTCATCCAAAAACCATTTGTTGAAAATACTATGCTTTCCCCTTTGAATTGTCTTGACACCTTGTTGAAAATAGATGGATGATATAAGGTTTATTTCTGGACTATCAACTTATCTTTTTTTCTGTTTATTATGATAGTTTCCTATTATTACATCACAAATTATTACAAACATAATGACTTAAAATAATACGAATTAAAAATCTTTAGTATTTTGAAATGGTCTCACGGGGCTAAACCCAACTATTTTGCAGGGCTGTGTTCTCTCTAGAGGCTCTGGGAGAGCTTTACTTTTGCTAGTTTCTAGACACTGTACGTGTTCCTTTATGACTTCCCTGGTGGCTCAGATGGTAAAGCGTCTGTCTACAATGGGGGAGACGCGGGTTCGATCCTTGGGTTGGGAAGATCCCTGGAGGAGGGCGTGGCAACCCTTGCATTTCTAGGATAAGTCCCACTTGATCATGCTATATAATCCTTTTCACATATTGCTAGATTTAGTTTGCTATTATATTGTTGAGAATTTGCATATCTATTTTTATAAGATATTTGCCTGTAACTTTTTCTGTGATGTCTTTGCTTTGATTTGTTATCAAGTTAATACTGCCTCATAGAACATGCTAATAAGTATTCCTTCTTGTATATTTTTGAGTAGTTTATAAAGGACTTGGGTTAATTCTTCTTTAAATGTTTGGTAAAATTAAAAAATAAGACTATTTAGGTCTAGCCTCTTATTGTTTTATGTTCTAAAATTGATTCAATCTTTTATCTGTTACAGATCTACTCAAATTTTCTGTTTCTTTTTGAGTCAGGTTTGATAGTTTTATGTCTTTTTAGAAATCTGTTAATTGTCATCTAATTTAATGGCAAACAGTTTATTCCAGATCCTTTAAAATTACATTTCATTTTACATGTTAACATATTTACACCTGTAGTTTATATAAGTATAAAATACATGTATGAAGTGCTCGTGTTTTCAGTGTACAGTTCTATGACTTTTAAACAAATGCATATCACCCAAGCCCTGTGGAGATTCCGAATATTTTCATTATCTCAGAAATTTTCCTTGTGATCTTTTCCAGTCTATTCCCTTCCTTTTGCTAAAGGTAAGTATGATTCTAATTTCTATCACAATAGCTTAATGTCCATTCTTAGGAAACCACTAATCTGTTTTCCACTACTGTGATTAATTTGATATTCTAGCCTTTTGTATAAATGGAATCCTAGTTTGTCTCTGTGTTTTTCTGACTTCCTTCACCCAGCATAAGTATTTTGAGATTCATTTATACTGTTACGTGTATCAGTAGTTTATTCTTTTTATTGCTGACTAGTATTCCATTGAATAGATATACCACAAACGTTCTCTCTCTGAGTGGCTTTCGTTCATTCCCCTTTGCAAAACTCTTTCTTTGTAATCACAAACTCAGTTTTCTTTCTCTCCTTCCCTAATTTTCTCAGGCACTGGGCTCTATCTTAGTCTCTTTCATCTTTTCCTTGTCTGAGCTTCTATCTCCTCCAGTCTAATATTTTATTCTTTTTCCATTACTCATTATGAAGAACAAAAATGTAAGTCATTATGAATTTCCCAAAGGTTGACATTCTAAGTATAGGAATTTAGGATGGGCTTATAAATTAGAGGTGCTTTTCCTTATTTTTGTTTTTGGATTCTCAGAACTGTATGATGTACTCATTTAAACTTCAGGGTGCATTGCCTCAAAAACCATTATGACAGAAAGCACAGTATAAATAATAAATAAATAAAATATCCTTCCAGTTACCAGTCTTTGATATGCCAGGTGTGGTTTAAGGAACTTCTGGTAAATCCTGGATATGGAGCATTAAGGCAGATCTGTTATCTATTATTAGGGCCTGAATATAGGAAGCCCATTTTTAGATGGTTTCCTCCCCCTGGGTATCTTGAACTGGGTGTTAAAGAGTGGAACATATGTTTTAGATGTAGAAATTCATGAATAAAATGGCCTTTGGGTAAGCCTAGGTATTTTAAACATCTGGTCCTCAAATGCAGAAATTAGCTTTATATTCCTCTTGATGTAAGAACTGTCACGTAGATGAGGGAAAATCCGAGGCCACGACAACAGCCTTCTAACTGATCTCATTGTTTTCATTCTGTCTGCATATTATCATATTTTAATATTCCTATTTTTCTGAAGTGCAGATTTGATTGTTTCGTTCTAATTTAAAAAATAGTCTTTGGCAGTCTTCTGATTTCCTTAGAATAATTTTCAGTTCCTATACTTGGCACTAATGGGCTTTTACTGCTTATTTCCTTTCACCTACTACATCTTCTACAACTCTCTGCTGTAAGCAGTGTGGCTAGCCTATGCATTTTCCTATCTCTGTATTTTTGTTCTTCTGTTTGGCTTGCCTAGAATACCTTTTCTTACTCCTGAAATTATAGCAACTTTCATTACTGGACTCCAGTGTCACCCTCTGTGAACTCTAACCCTGAGTGTTTTCCACATCACAATTACTATCTCTTCTAGCTATTCCAGAGTTAACACAGCTAGCATTTGCTATTCACATACTAAGTGGTAGGTCATTAACAGACCCATAGCTGGTTAGTGGCAGGATTCAACTACAGTGTTTCTCCCGCACTGATACTTTTATCATCTCTGACACTCTGACATCCTGTATGCCTTTTATCATGACACTTATAACCGACTATGTTGCATTTTCCTTCAAAAATATTTACCTTGGGGCTTCCCTGGTGGCTCAGTGGTAAAGAATCTGCCTGCCAATGCAGGAAACACGGATTCAATCTCTGACCCACATGCTGTGGAGCCACTAAGCCCCTGTGCCACAACTGTTGAGCTGGTGCTCTAGAGCCTGAGAGCCACAACTAGTAGGAGGCACGACTGGTGTGCACCCCAGCGCCTGTGCTCTGCAAGAGAAGCCACCACGCTGAGAAGTCCGCACGGCAAACCAGAGAGCAGCCCCCACTCGCTACAACTAGAGACAAGCCTGTGTAGCAGTGAAGACCCAGCAGAGCCAAAAAGAGAGAAATAACTAAGTATAGTTATTAAAACAAATATTTACCTTGGGTGTAGACATTTTACTCATTCATCAAGTGTCCCACAATGCCTTACAGAAGGCCTTTCATCACAATGTTTAGTAAATTAAAAAAATGTTTCCCAAATTCTTTCTGCCTATGCTAGGCATCGTTTCTGACATATGGAAATGGTGACTCCATTTAGTGACATTTTCCCTATGACCCACTGTCAACAATGGACTGACTGGAATCCCATGTTCCTAATTCTATGTGGCTCAGCTGGTGCATAATTCACCTGCAATGAAGGAGACCTGGGTTTAATCCCTGGGTTGGGAAGATCCCTTGGAAAAGAGAAAGGCTACCCACTCCAGTATTCTGGCCTGGACAATTCCATGGACTGTATACATGGGGTCACAAACAGCTGGACATGACTGAGTGCTTTTCACTTATCATTTACTTAATTTCTATTCATGAAAGAAGAAATCTGAGTTTCTTCAGACTTCTTGCAGGTCCTCATCCTTGATTCATCCCACAGCCAGAGAACAAGAGGTACTGCCAAAATAACCTTAGAGTTGTGGAGACAGTTCTCAGAGAAGGGAGGACTTAGAACAAGAGGCAGAAACCTTTAAATAGTATCTTAGATAAATTAATGTTCATATCTTAATAAGGTAATGTTTTATTTGCTATGTTTTCCATGTGTTATTCTAGTAATAATATTATAATCTGTCTGGATGCTTCTTCAGTGAAACTGTGGACAGAAAAAGGCAATGGGTTTGAATAGTTTAATTCTAGAGCCCTATTTCTTTAATCTTATTGGTCAGGACAACAGCAGAAGCATTATGATGTCTTTATTTTCAGAGAAAAAGTTGTCCATGTTGCCCATATGTTTGAGTTGACTTTGTACTTGTGGCTGAGATTATCTTTAAAGGTTTAGTTACGTAGTGTAATCTATGCTTTTGGTGTTAGTAAGTGACTGGATACCATGCCATGCCATACTGACTTTTAAGAGGTCTCTAAGGTTTCAAAGAAACAGCTAACCACTTAAAGAAAAACCTACTCTGATGCAGAGGGCAAAAGTTCTTCTCAGTGTATCTCTCAAGGTTCCATCAAAAACTCTGTATAATCTTACTGTCTCTGACAGTGAAAAGAAGTTGTTTTTCTCACTGCTTCCCTCCTTAAGTTGGTGGTTCCTCATATAAAGGATTTTACCCCCCATCTGGGTAAAGTGTCAAATATTTTCCATCATTTCAGTGGTAACAGCAGCCAAACCACGGCAGAGTGAGCCATGCAGAGGGAAGGATGTCCAGGAGTGGACCACAAATTGCCTCCCCGGATCTCGTATCATAGTTAATTAATTGAGTGCTGACAGTGTGTTTGCTTCTCTGTTAAGCGAGGGAGAAAAAGCAGACTCAACTTTTTGCATTCAAGGTCTGAGTCACTCAGACACTATAGGGTAGGTTGAAATACTCCAAAGGTTATATCTCAAGTAAGAACTGCTTTACCTTCATAGTGTAATTTCTTCTCAGGCATTAGGGAAATTATGATTTAATAACATTAAAAAAATATGTCATTCAGAAAAAAATTGAGAGATGAAAAGCAGTTGCCTGATGAAAAAAGAAATCTTTCCTTTTGTCATCCAAATCCTGTTTTCTTACCCTCAGTGTTAGCTAGAGTTAATTTTGCTTGCTCTCTGTGTAGAAGAAAATAACCCCCAGAAACTAACCCAAATTCATTTCAGTTCCCTGGAGATTTGTGGTTCTTGAATATAAATGCAGACTCCTTGTCTATGTAACAGGAGGTGAAATTGGGTGAAGGCCAGACTGAGTCTTCAGAATATAACCATGCCTTGCAAATGCCAATTATTCTAATTGGCTTACCTCTCCTGTTAACAAGTTCCTTTGCTTTCTTAGACAGTTATATAGGGAATTCTCCACAAGTTCTTCCAATCTCCTATGACCCAGATGTAGTCTGTATAAGAATAAAAATGTGAACAAATCTTGAAGAACTTGACACAACTTTTGATTGTTGGTTCTCTAGGGGCAGGAGAGATTAAGAATGTGTTACCTTCATTCAAGTGTGTGCTAAGTGATTGATGAATTTAATAAAATGATTTGATTTTTGATCGTACTATTTCTTGGAATAAGTATCAGTGAATCAAGAGAACTAATTGCGCCTACATGTAATTCTGAATCCATGAGGACGAACATGTATTTGTTTATTATACTGAGTGAGGAAGAAGGAAGATAGAATTATGGTACAGGAAATAGAAGTCAAAGTGGAACAAAATTGTTTACTGGCAGATATGGTGGGTAAGAGGTTACAGCTAAAGACACGAAGTATGAGTTTTGAGTTTCTCAGATAAAAAAAAAATTACTTATGACCAGCAGGTCATATTATATCACTTCCAAATCTCTTTATGGCAAAAACATTTTTTATTATCTCTTGATGTGGAACTTAAGAGATATAATTTCTTCTGCAAACCAACCATGTATCTTCTATAGTAAATCAGATGATGATTCACAAGCAGTTTAAGTTGTGATTGATTTCTTTTATGAACACAAAGTTTTGGCTGAGAGTTTTTGGTTTGGGCTCAATAGCCATATATTTCTTATGCACCTATTATGTTCTGGGCCTGAACTTGGAACTAGAGTCTGTGTTCATTTTATTACCATGTTTTCCATACCCAGCATCTCAATAAACAGACGTGATTGCACTTCTGAATGAAGGCAAACTTAACTTGTGGATTTAAATACTCATATTTACTGTAGCTCTAACTCAAGACCAGCCTATTTCAAGTCATTTTCTCAGTTCTTTCTGTGATAAAAATATTCTGGCCAGCAGAACTGCTGTGGGATTTGAGCTTGCTGTAAGTTGACTAGTATGGATGTCAACCCAAAGGCCACTCAATGTAGCAGAGCAGCCCATGGGATTTGGAACGCTTTGGATTTTTCCTCCAAAAGCATCTATAATGAACAGAGTTATTTCAAAAGCATTCCCTGCAGTTCATGCCTTAATTCAATCATCTGGGAACAGGAAAGCAGATCCCTCTCAATACACCACTAACTTGGATTTCTATGGTATTATGCACAATCTTCTCATTTATTTTTACAGTGATAGAGCGGTTTCCGAGCCAAGTTCTCCAGGCGTTTGGGGAAGAAGGAAAAGGTTTTGAATGCTTCCAAATTCTTTAGGTGACAATTGATGTTTTTTATTTTCTTGTTCTTCTTCAGAAATGAAAACAAACATACTAAACTCTGCACCTTAGAGCAGAAGGATGTGATTCTTGGCCTCTTGGATCCTTCTGGCAAAAATCAACTCCTTTGGCTCATAAAATTTTTTTCCACTCCTTCTCTTTAAATTCTTTACTTTGCTAGCTTTTACTAATTTGCTTTATTACTTTGAACCAGAAAATTAGAAAAGAGAACCTAATTACATAGGAGAAGTAGATAGGACCTAATAACATTATTCATGAAAACGGTGTCTGTCATCCCCTTTAGCGTTTGCTTAACAACTCCACAGAATGGATAATTTACTAGATTTCTGAACATTTTATTAGTTCTCAGATGGACAGACAGTAAATTATTATATGGAAATGAGGTCGGTAAATACATGCTGATTTTTGTTTAAGAAAAACCCTTCTAAATAAACAAAAAATGTCAATGATCTAGCACTTACCTTTCTATTTATTCACACTGTCTCCCCCCAAATCTTTTTCTCTCCCTAATTTTGTTTTGAATTATTAACGATAACTTTCAGCATTTACTTTGTAGTGAAGATAAATTGGTAACAGGGTACATTTCAGACCAAGCAAAATCTGCATTGACTGAAGTTATTAAAGAGTGAAAATGATTGTGGGAAACAAGTCTCCAAGAAGGCTAAATGAACAAAAATGCCTAAACAAACAAACAAAAAATTTCATCATGAGAAATTCTTTTCCTTCTATGTAATGAAATCCAATCAAATTGCTTTCGTTGGAACTATGTTTTAATGACTTAACAGTATTAATTTTAACAAGTCATTTCCAAATAGAATGTATCACAAGTATTTTCTTTCACTATCTAGCTGAATTAGAGCCATGTGAATGTGTTTGCAGTATCCAAGAGCAATGTTAAGGAGTAGAAGGGGTTTATGTTTCTGTAACAGAATTGAAAGTAGCAAGAATAAAGAGTAAGCTTTGTTTCCAAGAAATAACCAACTATGGAGGAAATTTTTACTGCTCTAGGATTCTATATTATCCTAATATTTTTAGGACAATCTCTAGGAGCTTAGTAGAGAAATTAGATGTTGGTATATGGGAAATTGCTTCTAAGACAAAAGGGAATGGGAGGGGTTCCTTGGTTATTTTTATCAAGTTACCCTCTGTCCTATAATTTATATTACTTTTCCCTCCAACTTCATGGTTCAACTCCTGAACTGAAAATCGAAATTGCTTTAATTTCATTTAGGGATCAAAGAAAAATCCTTTAAATTTTAGGTATTTTTTTATGTTCTAAGAAATAATATTTATTTATTTTGGTTGTGTTGGGTCTTCATTGCTGCGTGGGCTTTTCTCTAGTTGTGGCCGCAGGCTTCTCATGGCAGTTGCGTGTCTTGTTGCAGACCAGAGGCTCCAGAGTGCACAGGGTTCATGGACTCCGAAGTTGTGTGTCATGGGCTCTAGAGCACAGGCTCAATTGCTATGGTACACAGTCTTAGTTGCTCCATGGCATGTGGGATCTTTCTGGATCAGGGATTGAACCCAGGTCTCCTTCATTGACTAGTAGACTCTTTACCACTAATCTACCAGGGAAGCTCTAACTTTGGTTTTGACTTTACAATATGGGAATACATAAAAATGAAACATTAATGGAATTAAATTTAACTCTAGAATAAGATAATTGGTGTTTGATACATAAATCCCAGAACATTGGGTTGCAAGTAGATTCAAAGTTAGTTAATAATAGGTATTCAAAGTAATAATGATAAGAACAAGGTTAATCAAATTTAATTTCTTTTAGATAATGATTTTGTGCTAGAATTAGCTAGGGCTATTTGAGGCAGTCTTCATATAAACCTATAAGCTTCTTGATGTAGTAAGGCCAGATAAAAGGGATTATATCTAAGATGCTTTGACATAATCATCATCACTAAAGAAGAATGGCCAGTAAAGAATTACAATCCACCTCTGCCATTCTCGTCCCGAAGCCCAGGTTAATTATTGTGAACCAAAGTTGAAAGGTATTACTGCACTCTCCCGCTTCACCAGATAAAGTTCTGCTAGATATTTAGAAAACTGGATAAAGAAATGAGTGAATAGAACTGTGACCCTAAAACAACGAATCTGGAAGAACACATGGATCTTCTACCTGCTTCTTTCTTGAGACAGACCACATGCATCCTATGAACGTAACACTTGTCAGCTTAACATTGGGTTAAAAGGTGTTAAAACCCTGTTATCCTTTGAAATGGCTCTTCTAATTATTTTCCCCACAAAATATAACAATAGCAACAAACAGCTGTGTCATGTCCCTTGGAATCTGCAGCCCTGAATACCAAAAAGAGAGTGACAGAGTTTGGGTTAAGTCCTGGTTGGTGTTGTTTAGTCACTATGTCATGTCCGGCTGTTTGTGACCTCATGGACTGCAGCACACCAGGCTTCCCTGTCACTCACTATCTCCCAGAGTTTGCCCAAGTTCATGTTCATGGATGCTATCCAGCCATCTCATCCTCTGCCGCCCTCTTCTCTTTTTGCCTTCAATCTTTCTCAGCATCAGGGTCTTTTCCAGTGAGTCAGCTGTTTGCATCAGGTGGCCAAAGTATTGGAGCTTTGGCCTTAGTCTCTCCAATGAATATTCAGGGTTGTCCTGGTACCTGGCTTAAAAGATGACCCAGAGAACACAAAGGTAGCATGTTTCTATGGAATGTCTTCTTTCTGGACCTCTTCTATTTCAATCTATTTTCTTGAATTGGGCAATAATCAAATTGTGAGAGGCACAGATCATGATCCCAGTAAAGGCACTCTGCTTCCTTCTTTACTATTTAATAAATTTAACTTTTATTAGAGGTTAAATCTGATTTATCAAATGGTTTTAGCATGTTGAAAAATATAATGAAATAGGAGCCTAGAACTTCATAAAAATTGCACCCAGTAGAATTCTTTTAGAGAAAAAATGTCAAAGGGTAAACTAGCAAAATGAATTATAGCTTTAACTGCACTCTCTAGGGACACTGTGATTCTGTTCTACCATCCAGCAAGGAGGAAGCCATGTCTCACATTCAGTCAGTCTTGGCTTGGCACAGGAAGCTGGTGTTCCTCTATCTCAAAGTCTTGCTTTGATGCTAATGTCTTCTTTCTGGACCTCTTCTATTTCAATCTATTTTCTTGAATTGGGCAATAATCAAATTGTGAGAGGCACAGATCATGATCCCAGTAAAGGCACTCTGCTTCCTTCTTTACTATTTAATAAATTTAACTTTTATTAGAGGTTAAATCTGATTTATCAAATGGTTTTAGCATGTTGAAAAATATAATGAAATAGGAGCCTAGAACTTCATAAAAATTGCACCCAGTAGAATTCTTTTAGAGAAAAAATGTCAAAGGGTAAACTAGCAAAATGAATTATAGCTTTAACTGCACTCTCTAGGGACACTGTGATTCTGTTCTACCATCCAGCAAGGAGGAAGCCATGTCTCACATTCAGTCAGTCTTGGCTTGGCACAGGAAGCTGGTGTTCCTCTATCTCAAAGTCTTGCTTTGATGCTGATTTCATATATACTCAGTCTTAGGTCCCTATCAGAGAAGACTGACATTGGCACTTCACCTTCCTCTTTTAAAATTTACATGTTGATGTATGGCAAAACCAATACAATATTGTAAAGTAATTAACCTCCAATTAAAATAATAAAATTATATTAAAAAAATTTTCAGTACTAGGTTTGATGGGCTTGATGTTGAATTGGTTTTGGGGGGTGAGAAAGAAGCATTTATTTGTCTAGAAATTTTCTTAATCTCTGTGAAAGGATGTGTGACTATTCAGCATCAAGTTCATGCCACATTAGCATTCCATAGAGAAACAGTTACAAGCTGATTGCATTATAGGTGTGAGTTTTGGCTATACCTCGGCCAACGTCCTGAGCATATTTTTACATCCTTTTTTTTGTTGTTGTTGTTGCTGAAAAATGATGAATCGGTAGTTCTCTATGCCTCAACAAGGGCTGAAATGTCACTTTCACAAACACAGTGACCGTAATGATAACTAATGTTACATTTTGCAGTTTAAAAGTACTTCTGAATAAACTGTGGTACATCCAGACACTGGATTATTACTCAGTGCTCACAGGAAATGAGCTATCAAGCCATGAAAAGACATGGAGGAAGCTTAAATGCATATTACTAGATGAAAGAAGCCAATCTGAAGAGGCTATCTACTGTTTAATTTCCACTGTGTGACATCCTGGCAAAGACAAAAGTGTGGAGACAAGAGAAGGATTAATGGTTGCTGGGATTGGGGAAGAGAGGGGATGGAGAGATGGAACACTGAGGATTTTTAGGACAGTAAAACTATTCTGTAATAGTGGTGGTCACATGTCAGTATACATTTGTCAAAACCCATAGGACATGTGACGTAAAAGTGAACCCTAGCCTGAACTCTGGATTTTAGGTGATAATGATGTGTCAATGTTGGTTCATCAGTTACAGTAAATTTACCACTGAAGTGCAGAATGTCAATAGTGGTGAGGGTTGTATGTATAGGAACAGAAAATCTATGGTGCCTATGTACTTTTTGCTTAATTTTTCTGTGAACCTAAATTTTTTTAAAAATTATGTTTCCTAATTTATTTTATTTTTTTTTATTTTTTTAATTTTTATTTTTACTTTATTTTACTTTACAATACTGTATTGGTTTTGCCATACATTGACATGAATCCGTCTCAGGTATACATGAGTTCCCAATCCTGAACCACCCCGCCCCACACCTCCCACCCCATATCAACTCTCTGGATCATCCCCGTGCACCAGTCCCAAGCATCCTGTATCCTGTATTGAACATANTTTTAACTTTATTTTACTTTACAATACTGTATTGGTTTTGCCATACATTGACATGAATCCATCTCGGGTGTATATGAGTTCCCAATCCTGAACCCCTCCCCCACCTCCCACCCCATATCAACTCTCTGGATCATCCCCGTGCACCAGTTCCAAGTATCCTGTATCCTGTATCGAACATAGACTGGCGATTCATTTCTTACATGATAGTATACATGTTTCAGTGCCATTCTCCCAAATCCTCCCACCCTCTCCCTCTCCCTCAGAGTCCAAAAGTCCGTTCTATTCATCTGTGTCTCTTTTGCTATGAAGAAGGCTTTCTTATCTCTCCTTGCTGTTCTTTGGAACTCTGCAATCAGATGCGTATATATTTTCAGAGTGCCTCAGTCCACCCTGAACTCCTTCAGGGGCTGTTGAAGTTCAGTGGCAATAGCAGCACAGGCTTCAGTCTCCATAGAGGCAGATGGCAAATGCCACTGTTGTTCAGTCTTTTCAATGCTCTTGGTAATTGCCAATTAGTAGTTGCCACTACTCCTGATACACGTTTTTATATTAGATCAGAGTCCTCCATCTTAGGATTTTTGACTTGTATTGGGCCTTACCAGAGAGCCTTATCATATTTGTTGTTGTTCAGTTACTAAGTTGTGTCCTCATGGACTGTAGCATGCCAGGTTCCTCAGTTGTCAACTGTCCCTAGTGTTTGCTCAGATTCATATCCATTGAGTCGGTGATGCTATCTAACCATTGTTTCCTCTCCCTTATCACATGGAGGGGGGCTAAATGCACCCAGCAGCAGACTGGGTCTAGGACCTATGCCAGAAAGCACTTCTGCACCTATCTAGATATCTCAGTGTATGTTAAGTTGAAACCTAAGAGTATTGCATGCTTCTTAATGAGACGTCTTCCTATATGCTTTGTGGTCCTTCAAATCTGCAATCGGTATGTAAAGACTCTGGATGAATCTGAAAATTTCAGATATTTGGGATTTTCAGTGTATGCTTTTTTAGATGCCATCTACCCTAATTTTACTTTTGTATATGCTGCCTAATGTTTGTAAATGCTAACTAGGCTAAGTGTTTTTGATATGTTATTTGAAAAGATAATATTTGATATGTTCTATCCCTTTGTGATAGAAAATCAGGTGATTTTAAAGTGATTACTTCTAAAAACAAATAACAGTTTTAAAACTCTTTCCCTATAAGCCTCATGGTGAAACTAGCAAGGTCAATAAAATGTTTAATTAATAGTATGACTTTTGAAGTGAGGTGTAACTACCCGATACTTCCTAACTTGCTATTGTTTTGAGAATTTTGAGGAAAAAAACTTCTATTTGTTGAAATATAGCATGATAACAGTAGGGCTTTTCAAACTTTTGCTTGCCCACTAATTGGTCTTAAAATGAAACACACAAAGGGAATGCCTTTGTATACCTAAACATATTCCATGTATATGTATATGTGTGTGTGTGTTAGTCACTCAGTCATGTCCGACTCTTTGCAACCCCATGGACTGTAGCCCACCAGGCTCTTTTGTCAGTGGGCTTCTCCAGGCAAGAATACTGGAGTGGTTTGCCATTTCCTTATGTAAAATAGATTTTTGGATTGTGCTATCTTTTTATTAATGTATTTTCAGGCATACAGAAAGCACTGTTTAGGCTGTTTATTCTCTGTAAAACATTAACACATATTTATGTAGATGTTTACTATACAATTATACTGGAGAAGGAAATGGCAACCCACTGCAGTATTCTTGCTTGGAGAATCCCTATGGACAGAGGAGCCTGGCAAGTGACAGTCCATGGGGTTGCAAGAGTTGGATACAACTGAGCGATTAGCACACACACACACATAGAATTATAAATACTTATAAGCAGAGGTCACTTTATCAGTTAAGTCAAATGATGGAAAATACCTATTGAGTCAGAGAACAAAGGAGACCACAGCAACCAGACGCCCCATCTTCACAATGGGATTATATAGGTGGACAATATGTTCTTTTAATATATCAGTGAAGCTTGCAGACAGCAATCCATAATGAAACCTGCTAACTTAAACTGAAAATAGTCTATTCTGAAATGTGTGGGTGGTGGGCTCCTCTTATCCAGGTAAGTTAAGTAAAAACTATGATATTCAAAGGCTGGCATAAAGTGAAGCCAAATTTGTCATCCGTTTGAGGACAAAAACATGATGCAACAGAAGCTCCACTTGGAGGGGATGTAATAAAGATTTGTGTATTCTTTGGTGTACTCCCCGGGGACTTTTCTGTAATACATGAAGATATTAAAAAGAAAATGTAGATCACTTTTGTTAATGGTCTGTATTTTTAAAATTTATTTCTCTGTATATTTATTTGAAATCTGCTTATTTACAAGAAGGTTTGGGGTTGACTTATAAGGGAGGAAAGCATCTGGTAACAGAATAAAAAATAAAAGCCAACTAATAAGTCAGAATCAAATGGGGTGGGGGTTAAATAGGAGAGAGTTGGGAGGGAGAGATCAGTGGGGTGGAACTGGGAAGACAAACCCTTCTAGGTCCATGAGATCTATCATCTCGTCTCATTTTGCCAATGAACGTCCTACTGCCCAGGGGATGCAGTAATTTTCTCAAGCTCAGAGAACCCGGAAATACTGGCTCCAGAATTCAAACCTTAGTGGATCTTGTTTGTCAAAGTGTACACACTTCCCACTATCTGTTGTTGCCAGTATCTTGTTGAGAAAATACTGGTGTACAAATTGCTCTTATATTAAGGTGACTGACTGGTCCCAGTTTGCCTGGGACTGTCCTAGTTATGAAACCATTAGTTCTGCCTCCCAGCACCTCCTTCAGTCCTGAGCAAGCTGGGATGTTTGGTCACCCTGCTGGATTTCCTTCCAGCCATGGTAAAGGTAGAATTTGACAAGAGTTGTATCACTGTGCTAGAATGGTGGAGTAAGGCTGGGATACTTTTCCTACAGAATCACAACATGCACGATTATCCCTCGGTGATAACTGGCTTCTACCTTAAAAAGTTGAGCAGTTGCTTTCTAAGATCCACCAGAGTCTGTGGATTCGGCAGTGGTCTTTCCACTACTATTAGATTGTTTTGCTTCTTTTTTGCTAGTGAAGTATGATGTCTTTTGGATCTTTGGGGCTAGGCACAGTTTATGTATATTATATGTAGATGTACTTTACATAGTTGTTCATAGGTATTGGTAGAAGCTATGTTTTATCATGAGTCGCAGCATTAATCCCATGGCTAAATCCAAGTTTATTTCTTATGTAACAGCATGAGATGAGCATTCCAGGTCAATAAGAGGCTCTCTTCTCTGCTGTCATGCAGATTCTTGCTGTTTGGATTCTCCAATATCCCTTAAGGTATTTCCCTCAGCTGTGGTCAAAGCTGGGTTGCTGCCAAGTGCAAGGAAAAAGAAGCATAAGGAAGACACACCCAAGTTGTAAGGTTTAGGCCTAGAAGTGACAGGAATAAATTCTTCTCTTCAGCCCTTCAGAGCAAACAAGGTCACGTGGCTGAAACAAACTGCAAGGAATGCTGGGAAATGGGTTAGCCCCATATCCGGGACCGATGGGGAGGATGGATCTGGGAAACTGCTAGCAAGCACCCTCTTCTAGACTATACTTAAAGATGTTCAAGTTCTTCCTAAATGTTCTTTGTCCAATGGAGAAAAGTGCTCGATTCTCCAGACTTCTAAAAGTTGTATTCTTTTGTTTGGGGAAGAAGTACCTCCAGCCCCTGACATCTGATGATTTATTTTGCAATAATAAAAGGAATCACTGTTAAAATTACCAATCTACATGAGAGCATCAAAGAACAATCCCCTCTATCCTGTGAGATCCCAGTCACATAAGCACAGGATTTAACTGGGACTCTTAAATGGCCAAGGTTCTAAAAAAATTATAATTCCAAAATATATCTCAATATGTTAGTATACACATTAAATAAAATGAAGATGGAAAAGATGTGATGGAAAAGTTTAGAAGCTTGAGAGAGAAATAAATTTCTGAAGGCCCTTGGAGGGGAACTAAGCTCCTGGTAGAAAATGCCAGGAGCTTCCAGACTGTGTGTTAGAATGCTGGGTCTGTACACTGAGAAAGGAATGTGTCACACTGATTCAAGTTGTCTAATAGCACATTTATTTTAGTTGATTTTAGCTTAAATTTACATTATAACAATAAGTATCAATAATATAGTTTAGTCATATTAGTGCATATTGAAATAAATAACTTTGAAACCTATTATTGTATGTCGATGTATATTTTATGTATATTTAATAAAATGCTATTTTGTTATAAGTATATATGAAGTCTACATGTGTATGTGTGTGTGGGTGAGTGTCTGTCTGTCTGTCTCATAGTGGCCCAGGAGTAGCATGGTACTGGGTACCCAACAAAAGCTTTGTAACTATCCCTAGGAAGAGTAAATTCGGTTTATACCAAGTCAGTTTCCCCCTTCCACATTCTATTCTCCATATTCCATTTTGATCATTTTGTTACTGACAATTTTAAATCCTAAGCGTTTAATTCAGTTTTTTTTCTTTGGATATGTGCAACAGCCATTTAAACTGACTAAATGGCATGAGAATTCTTTTATAATTTTATTAAATCTGACTTGTGTAAAGAGACCAGCAACTGAAGATGATTTGCACATGCTAATAGATTATATGTTATAGCAGAATGTTGCTTTATATTTCTCCTCCAGCAGCTGCAGTCTCAAGTAGTTATTACTAGCTCCAGTATCACCCAGTTTTTTTTTTAAATTATCAAAAGAAGTTCATGCTATTGACCATTATTCCCATACTTATTATTCTTATTGAAAATCACTAGATCTAATTCTATCGGTTTCCTTCCTGATTGAAAACATTTGAACCTAGAAAGCATAGTATTTCTTAAGACATTTGTAACTATTCATCATAGATATTAAAATTACAATCATGCTGCATTGTGTGAGAAATGATTTTTTAAAAAATCTTTACACATATGGTAAGCAGGTGACCAATGCTATCCAGATTTGGAGGTGCTGAATGTTCAAATAACTGGTATTTGAAATTTTGATGTGTATTGCATTCGTTACTGAATCTCAAGAATACTTTTTTTTTTTTTTTTGCTCATATAGAGTAAGTTTAAAATGGGTCTTTTGTGGAAGCACCCATCCTGTTTAGAATGATATAACAGATGCTGAATGTTCACATATCAAACAAAATGCCAGCTTTCTGTAGAAAAGAGGTGTCAAAAAGTTTCTTTGTACCTTTAACGCATGTGATTATGTAGTACAAAATGCAGAGTTTGTAAAATTTCTTGAATATACAGGCAAAAAAATGAATAATTCAAAACAACTCATAAGTTCTACATTCTATTGTCCCTTTATAACGCAGGCAGAAGATAGCAGTGCACTCCCAATAGAGCTGAATTTGCACAAGTTACACCTCTGAAAATGCCAGATGGTCTGTGGTCTACTTTTGAGAGCTGTCACATATGTAAAGATTTGAAAAAAGAAAGACAGCTGAATGAGAGCAGTGGATCATTAAAGGGAGAGCGAGGGTCCCTAGGCATCACTTGTGTTTTAAGAAGCATTGTGTCGTTCCCATATTAGTGTGCTTTTTTTTCTTTTAAAGCCATACACAACTTTTACACGGTAAGGGGAAAAAATCTATTTAAAGCTGAGTAGTTAGGGTTTAATCAGTCAGTCAGACGTTTTTGTTCTTTATTCAAGAATGCAATCATGTTTCTGATTTGGTTTTAGTTGTACATTTACTGTAAGATTTAAGTCACATCTCTGAAAAAGCATCAATGAAGTTGAATGTCTGTTATATAACTCATATCTAGGTTTTCTCCAATTTTGATTTGCTTATATTTGCTTGCATCTGACAAAATCACAATGTTAAGAAATTGGAGTGAAAAGGGAATACTTGGTTATTGACCATAATACAAACTATACTAAAAATACTTAGGTAGCAGTGAAACAAAAATGAATGTACCATCATTTACCTGCCAAGAGAAATAGATATAATTTTGAAGATTGAAATGTAGATAAATCATTAAGAATATGTTTGAATGTCACTCCGACCATATACAGTAATTTGCAAATAGTCAATTTTGGTGGTAGGAATAGGTCAGATATGTCGGTTTTAGAATTTGGTGACAAGACCTGATTATCTTTTACCACCTTTATTTTGATTTATAGGGAATGCTTGTTACATAGTAATTATAAATTGATCTTGGATTATGGAATATGACAGGGCATTTTTGATTGATAAGTCTCCACAGCATTGGTCAATAACATTTCAACTTAACCAAGCTCTCAATTGCTTGAATTATTCTTTTCAGAGAAGAAGTGGTCCAAAACATTCCATTTATTTGGTGAGATTACTGGAAAGAGCTCTGAAAAGAACACCAAATTAGGTTTAACTATCTTCTTTGGCATCCCGTTAAATACATATGCATAACTGGTTTTATGTTCAATAGCAGTCATTAGGATGTCATTCTAGTTGATACAAGAAGTTACAGGAGCAGCAAATTAATCTCTAGATCAAATGATTGCACACCCATAAGAAATAGATCTCCTTTTGCACAAGCCTTGATTGTCAATTTTAGCTTTAAGAACGACATATATAGTTGCTAAGCAGAGAAGTAACCATTTTCTTCTTTTTTTTCTTTGCATCAGAAGTTAGGAGGAAAACAAAACATTTTGATAAATTTTACAGCCATTACTCTGTGCTATTAAATGTTTAGATAATTATTCTTTGTCACTAAAAAACTGATTAACTCTAAGAGTTCATATATTAGTTTTATAAATTGGGTATTAACATTAATAAACTTGGTATGAAAGGAGCTTTTGTTAAGTAAAAGAATAATAAACTTTTTTCTTACAATGTGTACGTTCATGAGGAATAAAATAGTCTGGTATGTTAAGATATTTTTCAAGAGACATAGCATATGTGAACAAGAATGGAAGTAAACAATGTGTGCTAAAGACCTGTCTAATTTGTCAAAAATATTTATGAAATCTTAGGTAGTCCCAAGATAACAGATAATTAGTCCATTTTAGCCATTATCAGTTCTATGTGTAACTGTTACAGTGTTGTGTGCTATACTTATTTCTAAGTCGAAGACCTCTTAGTATTCAGATTTAATTAACATTTCATAACTGTTCATAATCTTAAACAGAAAAGACTAATTAAAACAGCAGCTTTGTATTTTGAAATTCCAGGAAATGATAAAATAGTAAAATTTGACACCAAATGGTTTTTGCTGTTGCTGTTTTTTTGCTGAAATTCTATGATTGATAACTCTGCTTAGGACCTATACCAGCAAGATAAATGTTGATTTTTAAGAACTCATTACTTAACCAATGTAAATAGATAACATTTGGGGGGAAGATCAGGACTCTGAGCTTCAAAAACCAGAATCCATTTTAGCTAATTTAAATAGAAAATATTTATCAGTAGCGTATAGACTCTCCCAGGAGTTTTTCAGCCAAGGATCGTGCCCACCAAATGGGTGCTTTCCTAATGAAAAAACTTAATACTACTGCATGCTTTGCCCACTGACCTGCTAGGAAGTGGACACCAGACACTGCACCCACTGCCAAGATCGACAAATGCCTTCTTTACTGTCTGTGCTGAGAGGCTCCACCACCCGGGTGTGGCTGCCATCTTGCACCCGTACTTCTGCATGTGAGTTGTGCTTCTGCTTGGTAGAATGTAAGTTACATACATGCCCTCTAACTTGAGGAATGTAGGGATGAGTTAGAGGGAGTTATCAAAATCTATGAGGGTCTTTAGAAATGCTGGACAGCATAGATGATCACTAGTCACTGTGCTTGTTTTGTGATTTGTTGTCCAAAGAAATTATTTTCCCTTTTTAGTGTCACGCCAATAAAATGTTAGTTTATATTTTTCTTTTAAATTCTTCATTTATAAACATTGAAAACATCTGAAATTTGTTTGTATCCGAGATAGATGCATTTGCATTCGCATACAAAGTATTTTGGTGACTTGCTCTCCTGTTCCATTGGTTTTGTCTGTGTCTGGACCAGTGCCATACTGTCTCAGTCCATGTGTGCATGCGTATTCAGTCGTATCTGACTCTGCGACCCCAAGGACGGTAGCCCACCAGGATCCTCTGTCCATGAGATGGGATTCTCCAGGCAAGAATACTGGAGTGGGTTGTCATTTCCTCCTCCAGTGGATTTTCCTCACCCAGGGATTGAACTCTCTGTTCCTGCATTGGCAAGCAATCTGCTGAGCCACTGGGAAAGCCCAATCACTGGTGGTCCAGTGGTTAAGACTCCAAGACTTTCACAGGGGTATGGGTTCAATCCCTGATTGGGGAACCAAGAATCCCACATGCCGTGTGGCCAAAAAAGAAAAAAAAAAAAAAAAGATTTGAGTGATAAATATGAACCATTTATATGATTTGGGCTTCCCTGGTGGCTCAGATGGTAAAGTGTCTGCCTGCAATGCAGGAGACCTGGGTTCGATCCCCTGGAGAAGGAAATGGCAAACCACTCAGTACTCTTGCCTGGAAAATTCCATGGATGGGGGAGCCTGGTAGGCTACAATCCACGGGGTCGCAAAGAGTAGGACATGCCTGAGTGACTTCACTTTCACTTTTCACTTTAGTTATTGTAGTTTCAAGGTAAGACTTTTTATCTAAGTCAAATCCCACAATCCTCTTTTTCTTCCTTAAAATTTCCTTAGTGATTCTTGACTACTCTTACTTATAAAATTTGGATCCATTTGTCAAGTTCCACAAATAAGCCTTTTAGAATTTTTATGGAAATTGCATTACATAAATTGGGGATTATTACCAGAATTAACATACTTATAATTTTTCATTTATTAGTTTTTTTTTTAATGTCTTTCAGTTATGTTGGTCAGTTTTGCCATAGAATCTCTTCCCCTTTTTTCCTAGCTTAATTCCTAGATATTATAGGCTTTTTTGTTTGTTGGCTTGTTTTTCTTTTGTTGTTTCTGTAAAGAGTTCAGTTCTTGCATATTTGCTAGTTGCTTACTGTTTGCCTTATGGAACTTCACTGAATTTAATATGGTTAGGCATGTATACAAAAGCAGAGACATTACTTTGCTGGCTAAGGTCCGTCTAGTCAAGGCTATGGTTTTTCCTGTGGTCATGTATGGATGTGAGATTTGGACTGTGAAGAAGGCTGATCACCGAAGAATTGATGCTTTTGAACTGTGGTGTTGGAGAAGACTCTTGAGAGTCCCTTGGACTGCAAGGAGATCCAACCAGTCCATTCTGAAGGAGATCAGCCCTGGGATTTCTTTGGAAGGAATGATGGTAAAGCTGAAACTCCAGTACTTTGGCCACCTCATGTGAAGAGTTGACTCATTGGAAAAGACTCTGATGCTGAGAGGGATTGGGGGCTGGAGGAGAAGGGGACGACTGAGGATGAGATGGCTGGATGGCATCACTGACTCGATGGACCTGAGTCTGAGTGAACTCTGGGAGTTGGTGATGGACAGGGAGGCTTGGCATGCTGAGATTCATGAGCTCGCAAAGAGTCGGACACGACTGAGCGACTGAACTAACTATCATGTATACATCTTGCTAAATTCTTAGTTTTTCAGACTGTATAGTCTCTTAGATTTCCCCTGGCATATTCAATTATGTATCCATCTCAAAAATGTTTCTTCCTTTCCAGGACTCAGACATGGTTTTTCTTTTCGGTGTTCATTGCTTTTGCCAGCATAGTGTCGCGTAAGAGGGTAAAGGTGGGCATTCTTTCCTTGGTCCTGACCAAACGGGAGCACTTCTGCAGGACTGACTTTAAATTTTGATAAATGTGTTCTATCAGATTAAGGAAGTTCTCTTCTATTCCTAAGTTTCCATAAATGGTTTATTTTAAAATAAAATATGGAAAAAGTTTTCTTCAGATTTAAGTGGAATTAAAAAGAAAACAATACAACACACTGTCTTATCCAGCTTTGATGCTTCAATTCTTTGTTCCTTTCCTTTTATCTCAAAAGGCAGTTGAGTAGTTTATCAGGGATACTCAGATAATATTGCAGTATCTGTGGCACCCAAAATAGGACCTGGGACTTAGCTGTTGAATGAGTTTTGAATTACCTTTTGCAGATTTCCAACTTAAATTTACTTAAAGAAAAAAGAAACACCGTTTTTTCCTCTTCTTTTTGTGTCCCTTATGTAAAGTTACTCTTGATGACCCCTTTCCATTTCTCTTTTAGTAATTATGCTTTCTCTGTATTCGTATTTATTTGTGCGTCCCTCCCCAACCCCCCGTTAGGATCATGGATGAAACCCAAGAAAGTCTGTTACTGATTGGATTTTGATTATTTTCAAATACTCATTTTTTTAACTGGATAAATATTTCCTGTTTTTCTTTTTTCTTTTTTTTTTTTTTTCACTTAGCCCAACCTCAGCGCTTGCCTCAGCTTCAAACTGCAGCACAGGAAAGTGAGGAGGAAATAAGCAAGATAAAGAACGGCCACCCGAGTCTGAGCAATGGCAATGGAATCCACCATGGGGCCAAACACATATCTGCAGAGAATCGAAGACTTTCAGCACCCGTTTCTCAAAAAATGCATAGAAAAATTCACTCCAGCTTGTCTGTAAACAGTGACATCAGTAAGAAGAGTAAAGTAAATGCTGTCTTTTCCCAAAAGACGGGCTCTTCACCTGAAGGTAGGTGTGATGCATATGCATGGTTTACTTGACCAGATGTAAAATCATATTCACTAAGAATTATTTGATCAAGCAAATGTATGAAGAATGTTGCTTTGCCTCCAAACAGGAATTTTGGTCAAATGCAACTTCCCCAAAGGAAAGCCCAGGCTATAACGGAAGCATTGGCAGCTGACATCCTGCTTTTAGATTGTCTTCTGGAGTGAAGAGTCATAACTTTAAATATAGCTGCTATATTTCTTTTTAAACCACATTAAAAATATGAATACCATGTTCTGGTGGAATATGATTGTATGTATTTTTTCAGTCCCTGATTCAGTTATGTAAATCTCTGATTCAGAGATACCTGCTTGTATTTTTGTCTTGCAGTTCAGTTTTTAAATAGGCAAAACTAAAGCAAAAATTCGGTAATTTTCATGCTCTTGACAGAGAAAGGGCTAGGTGAACTCTTGCTTGACTGACTGGCATCTTCCAGTTACCAGTGCTGTCAAGGGCAGCGCCCCTCGCCCAACTCTGCCTTGTTCTAAGCTCATGGTGGTCTGGCCTCTAGATCCTCCCTTAGAGGCACTGGGCTGTGTTCTCTGACCTCTTAAGAATTAGCAATTACCTCATTAATGAAATACTATGAAGCAGGAAAAGTTTTCCTTGATTATAACACAAGCCCATCTGATGGCATTGGGTTTATAACCTACAAACTCCTTTTATAAAAATGACTTGTGAATTTATGTTAAAAGAATTACTTTCCCTCAAGTTCAAGGTCCCAAATTTCTCTCAGCATATATGCATGTTCCCCTGCTCTTTCTCTTCTCTTAGCAGTTCATTGGCATCAAAAACTCAAATCTTATACACACACACACACGTGTGTGTGTGTATATATATATTACATATATATAATACAAATATTTTTCTTATTCACCTTTCTATTTAAAGTATCATTAAATTTTAAATAAAAGAAATTCTGGGGATGCTTCTGTGAAGTTGGCCATGCTTATTCATCGAGATAAATTGAGTTGTAAATAGGAAATTGTATCGAGAGTTACTAGTCATGAGTGGGAGAAAAGATATTACATTTTGGCTACAGGTGTCTCAAACTCAACTGAGGTAAAGTGTTAGGTTGATCAAATGATATGATAATAAATGGTCTGCATAGTGCCAGGTCAGTGACACTACTTTCCAAACTAATTAGATTGAAAAGGACATGATTGACACTTTAAAATGAGTTTGACATGTAAGCTGCATGGTCATCTCTGAAGCATAGGTAGGCTGTTAACTAAACGGCTCTCTAAGGAGTTGGGAAGGCAATGCAATTTTCTTTAGAGGATCTTTGCTTCTAGGTGATTGGGTGAAATAATTGAATGCAATTGAAATCTACTTGTTTTATACATTTGACTTTTCCTATTGTGCTCCTAACCTCTAATTTTCCATTTGATATTTACTGATTTTAAAGAATGGTAATATTTGCATGGCAATCCAACTTGAAATGCCATATGGAGTTTAATATATTTTTGCTTATTTTTTAATACCATCTCTGAATTTATTTCTAATGGAAGAATGCAGCTTTGTAATTAACATATGAAGGAAGAGGAAAACCACTAGTACATAAATGAAGTAAAATTCTGCTCTCCCTTCCTCTCTCCTCTTCCTGCTTTTCCCCTCTCATGTTCCTCTTCCCCTCTCACCCACCCATCCTTATGGCTGCTGTGTATAAGGGTGGATAAAGGTGTGGATAAGGGAAGTCCCTTGTAATCCTTCTTTTACCACAAAATCTGTTCCATATTGGATTAGGGGAATGAGGAACAGCAAACACCAATGGAATTGTCTAACTATATTTTACAATGTCCTGCCCACTTATTTCACTGCTTTGCTATACAATTTAACCTGATAGTACGTTTCTTTGTGATTACTTGAATTAAGATGAAAATTCCATTGTCCTATTTCATATTTTCTCAAAGATAGACATTGTTCTGTTTTTTGATGCTATTTAAGGTTGTACCCTCAAATTTTGTTGTTTCTTCTGGCCTTCAATTTCAAAGGTAAGTTTGTTCTCTGGGACTTTTTTTTTTTTTTTTTAAGAAAATGCTTTGGTTAGAAACTGAAAAAGAAGTTAGTTTCAGTTCCAAGATTCTGTGTGCTTGCTTTATAGCAGAGCTGCTTTGTTCTCAGAGCAGGTCTTTTACTGTATAAAATATGTGAATCACGGTGAGCAGAAATCTAATGTCTGTGGAATAAAACAATGGCAGAAATTTTTATTTCAGTTTATTGACATATAATTGATTTATAGGGTTGTATTAGTTTCAGTGTACAGCAAAGAGATTCAGTTAAATATATACATATTCTTTTTTACATTTTTATCTATTATAGGATATTACGAGATATTGAGTATAGTTCTGTGTGCTATTTACCTGTTTTTATATAGTGTGCATATGTTAATCCCGATTTCCTAATTTATCCTTCCCCCACCTCCTTTCCACCTTCATAAGTTTGTTTTCAAAGTCTGTGAGTCTATTTCTATTCTGTAAATAAAGTTAATTTCTATCATTTTCTTAGCTTCCACATAATTAAAGATATCATGATATTTGTCTTTCTCTTTCTGACTGACTTCACTTAGTATGAGAATCTCTAGGTCCATTTATGTTTCTGTGAATACCATAATTTCATTCTTTTTATAGCATTATTTATTTTTTATTGCTGAGTAATAGTCCTTTGTATATATGTACAGCACCATCTTTATCCATTCATCTGTCAATAGACACTGAGGTTGCTTCCAAGTCTGGGCTACTCTAAATAGTTTTGTTAAACAGAGACAGCATTTGGATTTCTGGAGGCCTATATGTGAGAACAGTAGGTCTTGAAGAGGCCTGATTTATACTATTAAAAATGGATAGAAATTAAAAAAAAAAACAATTTTAAGTTTACATTGTTAATGCCTATTCTTACAGCAAAATGAGCAAACAAGTTGCAAAATGGTATTTGCTGAAAACCACAAAAATACCTAACCTTGCCTGGTCTGGCAATGTGCCTTTTTTCTGGATAAACAGTGTTTGTGGTTATGATTTTTGTATTGCACATAAACAACAGTGATAACCAGAGGCATTTTTCTGGTTCAGATGATGAAATTAAATGTACAGTTTGGAAAACACTGCTAAGATGTGAGCCCATTGCTTATACAGAGGTAAGGACTGCCTCAGCCTTGCAATTGAATCAGTGAGTTGGTGACATCTTTTCATAGGTCTGTAATGTGGATTATTTAAGGCCTCAGGACAAATAGACATGGGTTCCATCAGATTTCTTTTTTTAAGCTATGTTGATTCAGTTATGAAATTTGTACCATAGATTATTCTAATCTACATACCTTTTCTACCTGCTTCATGCACATGAAGGACTTCCCTGGTGGCTCAGACGATAAAGCGTTTGCCTACAATGCGGGAGACCTGGGTTCGATCCCTGGGTTGGGAAGATACCCTGGAGAAGGAAATGGCACCCCACTCCAGTACTCTTGCCTGGAGAATCCCATGGAGGGAGGAGCCTGGTGGGCTACAGTCCATGGGGTCGCAAAGAGTCAGACACGACTGAGCGACTTCACTTTCACTTTTATGCACGTGAAGTCATTTAATCCTCCCAACAGCACTGTAATTCTATGAACTGTATGTAATTATCTAGTTATAAATGAGAGAACTGAGGCACACAGACATAAGTGAATGCACCAAATTCAATTAGTACATGACAGAAATGAGATTCAAACCTAGATCATTCTGGCTCCATGGTCTATCCTCGACACCACTGTGTTATTTTGCCTTAAAATTCTCTGAGGCAAGGTAATTTACTGGCCTTTCCAACATCACATGGGATGTTGATATCATTCCAGCTGTGGGTCAGGCAAGGATCTTGTGATTTGTATACATTTGCCTTCTTTAAACTCTTCCAACTAAAATTTTGAAAACAATTTTCATACCTATGTTCTGTGTCCATTTTCCTTTCCTGCTAGACTGTAAATTCCTGAAGAAGCTTGACTGGGTCTGAGTCAAAATGTTTTTCTTAAACTTACAGTCATGCCCAGTACAATAGCTTCATTGTTTTCCCCGAGTTAATAAGTGATGCAATGTTTTATTCCAGACCACCTCCATGAAACTAGCACTGGAAAGTAAAATATGTGCTCATATTCATTTAAAATATGTTCTTTTAAAAAATTCCTTTTATGCAATAGAGGGAAAAAAATACCCATGTGGGGAAATACTATACATTTTATTTGAATATTATTAAATTAGTAGATGCCTACTTGTTTGTATAATTAAAGATTCATACATACATTACTTCAATTTCTTGATTGCATCACCCAGGTAGAATTTTTTAAAGACATGTTTAAGATTCTTGACCTTTGAAATAATTATAGTATAATTTAGTATCATATAATATTCAAATTGCTAAGAGCTTTCATTAGACTCTAAGATGATTTTTTCCTTATTGTAAATCCTAACACATGTGTGCCAATGATGCTATTATGATTTTGTAAAAACTAAGATACTTTGAGGAGATTTTATACTTTTTAGTGATATTTGCTATTGAACATATTTCATAGTAGGCTTCTCTTGTGGCTCAAATGGTTAAAAAAAGAAAAGAAAAGAAAAGAAAAAAATCTACCTGCAGTGTAGGAGACCCAGATTCAATCCCTGGATTGGGAAGATCCACTGGAGAAGGACATGGCAACCCACTCCAGTATCATTGCCTGGAAAATATCACAGACAAAGGAGCCTGGCAGTCTACTGTCCATAGGGTTACAAAGGGTTGGACGTGACTAACACTTTCATACTGAAACATAGATTAAGTACTTATAGAGAAATTGCATATCTAGTCCCAGCAGTTCATTAAATATAACTTTTGAACAAGAGTCAGGAGCATCAATCATATGCGTGGCAGTACTGAGGATCAGTCTTGTTTTAAATCAGAGAGGCCACATAGCCTAGTGGTCAGAGCACAAACTCTAGAACCAGTCTGCTCAGTTCAAACATTGGCTTTCCTCTTGGCCCATGATGTGTTCTTGAGTAGGTCACTTAACCTCTTTGTACCTCAGTGGCTTACTGTAAAATAGGGATATAATTAGTCCCCTGTATCATAGGATGGTTGGAAGAGTATTTGAGTTGATATTGCATTCAGTTTTAGTTATAAAAGAGCCTGGCCTGGATGAAGTACTTGGATGCTGTTATCATCATCATCATGAAGGAGCACACAGGGAAGGAAGGGTCAGCAATGTCAGCTTTCTAGACAAGGCAATGCCTGGATGGAGACCTGAAGGTTAAGAAAAGGTAAGGGAGTTGAAAGAGGCATTCAAAAAGACTGAAAGGGGCTTGTGAAATAAGGTGTTTTGTTAGAGGACCATTAAGTACTTTGCTGCTGAGGAGTCAAATTAGAAGAGGTGAGACTGGAAGGGATCAGTCCATAGGCAGCCTGGGAAGCCTTGTTCTAATGTAGCCAGATACTTACGATTTCTCTGAAGGATATCATTTTATGCCCATTGTATATTTTTTTGAAACATTAATATTTCTTTTCTCTCCATGATACAGAAATTCCATAGTTGCAATTATATAAACCCCGAATACTGCTATATAGTAAGCATCTGTACTCTGATCACCTTTATGATCTTTTTGTGTTTTAGTAATGAACTATTACCATAGATAAAATGAGGAATTAGTTATAGACTTGGTGAGCTGGACATGCTAACAAGTTCTTCAGGAAAGCTTTGAACATATACGGATGGACTTCAGCCCAGTCCTCTCCCATTTTACTGGTACCCTCTGCTTGTCTTTAAACTAGCCTCTTGACTTCCTACCTTTATGACTCTTCTCTGTCTTGTGTTTAGACTCTTCTTTCTCCCCTTTTAGTGTATTTCCCCCTGCATCGGATCATGAGTAGGAGGAGGACAGCCATGACTCTGGGAGGCAGTCTGGGTGGGGCACACAGGCTTCAAAGGAGATGTACACAATTGAGCAGGTCAGTTTGAAAAGCCCACTAGGTGATTCAAATAGGTTCCACCCCCTCCTTCCTTGAGAATCACTGGTAAAAATATCTTTCCTTGACCTCACCACTTCCTCTTCTCTCCTTGCACTTGAAATTGTGCCTTCAACTGCAAGCACACACATTTAACAACATAGCTGACTGACTTTGCCACTTCTCTTCCTTATATTTCTTATAACTTACTTCGCCTTCATGACCTCTCCATATTTTTTTCAGAACTCAAGCATCATCGTCTGATGCCCCAGTTCTGGGCTGATTACTCTTCTTTTGGGTCCCCACAGTGTCTTCCAAATACAAAATGAGATTGGAGTTTAAGTCTTTCTGCAC
Organism: Aepyceros melampus; assembly: GCA_006408695.1. Classification (NCBI taxonomy): domain Eukaryota; kingdom Metazoa; phylum Chordata; class Mammalia; order Artiodactyla; family Bovidae; genus Aepyceros; species Aepyceros melampus. The sequence continues at coordinate 47,152 of SJXQ01000268.1, forward strand.
TAAAATGTAATCTTACTGAAGGCAAAGATTTGGTTTTATCCATCTTTTAGTTCAAGCACATAGCCTAGTACCTGACTTATCATAACTATTTAGTAAATGATGAAGCAAGTAAAGGGCATAAATTGGAGAACGCAGGCACTTACTCTTCAACATTTCACAGACGTCATAGTTGATATCTCAGAAATCACTGCAATCCTCAAGGGAGATGAAATGGGGAGATTGAAGGGAGTGCAAATATTTGAGCTAAAAGAGGCCCCCCCCCAAAAAAAACACTTGTAGAAGTACTAGTACTTTAGTGGGAGGATAATAATAGGACTTCATGATCTGACTATAACATTATAATCTGAGCCTCCAGAAACAATTTTTCTGTGACTTTGGCAAGATATATTGCTGTGTTCCTCAAAATACTTAATTTGCTTGCATGATGTTTTGTTTTGTTTTCTCAGGCACAGTGCCTTCCATTCCATGTCAGAATAATTGTGTGGGAGAAAGGTTTAGAATTCTGCTTTCTGATGCAATATTTGCCAGTCCATTGGAAAACAGGATTTTGATAATTTTCTTTTCTCAACCAGCAAGCTAATTGAAACAATAATACAAAGAGAAGGGTGTGTGAATGTGTGTGTGGAAAACAGGTATGATCAGAGTTGACGATGTCAAAGTATAAATCACGCTGTACATATAAATCATTGCTTATTTACTTGAAATATTAAATCAACTGTTCTTAAATCATCTATCAAATTATAAGTTGTATACTTTAGGGCTGAAAATAAATATTTAAATACACTTCCTTTTGAGTCTAGGAAAATAGGTTAACTTTGTAATCTATGATCTATAGTAAGTTATATCCATCCATTTGATGAAAAGCAAAGATTTTTACAAGGTTCTAAAGTATATAATTTGAGATTTGAAACAGAAACACCTCAAAATCTCAGACCACTTCTTTTATACCTGTTGACACCTGAAAGAAGAGATAGCTATCCACTGTGTATGGACTCCACCTTTGGTGTTTGGTTTTGTACACAAGCTTAGACCACTGCTCTAAGAATTTGAATTAGCTTAGCACTCACACAGGGGTGGATGAGGAGGAAATAAAACAATGGAGATACAGATAGATTGGCTGGGAAGCATTGGGGTGTGGGGTAGCTGAGTGAAGAGGCTATTTAGAAACCCAGCTTAGTGGAAAGAATAATAGGCTAAGTGGAAAGAACTGAATAACCTAATAACCCTATTAATATATCAGGGTTTTAATGTTTTCTTTGATGATGGTAAGTTTAGATGATGTTTTCATTAGGTGAAACAATAACAGGTAGGTGCAGCAGCCAGGCTTATCCTGGATTACAGTCCATTATAAACCTCAAGAGATATGCGATGTGTGGGCAGTGAAGGTTTTCTTTAGGGTTTCAGGATTGTATCGAGGCGTCCTGGCCCAGAACTAGAGTAGCAGTCAGATTAATGCATTTTAATCAGGACTGTCATTCATTGTGCTGTTTGTTCGGAAAGGGAACTGAAATTCAGGAAATCATGAAGAATAGCTGAATATAGTTTGAGGCTGACCATTAGATGAATTGTAGACTTGTTCAATTTCAAATAATGACATACAATACAAGAACATTTGGGAAATATATAACTAGAACTTCAGAGAAGCTGTTAAAAGCAAGCACACTAATTTCTATTTGTTCTCTTAGAGGAGATACTTGAAACCATGCATCTGGATGGGATTTCTTAAGTAGAGATTTAAGAGCAAAAGTCAGATGACTGAGAACTGAGTGACTCAGGGATCACTGGAGGCCAGCCAGCTTGGTGGAATGGGAGAGTGGGTTTAGCTTGAGCACTGGGGAGACAATGCCATGGAAAGTTCAGACTTTTCTCTAAAAGTGATGTCAGAGTGTGGCTATAGCACTGATAAGATAGCCTAGGGGAGAGGTCAGAAAGCAAAAAGAGGAGGAAGATGATCTGGCCAAGAGGAGTCGATAGGAAAGGTGAGAGAAGAAACACACTGGTGGGGGTGGTGTCCTGGATACCAGGGAATAAATGCTTTGAGTCAAGGGAGAAGCTTGCGCCAGCTATTGTGACACCTCAGTCGGAGGAGAATTGAATGATTCTGTTGAATTTAACCATGTGGATGTCATTTGGTGACCTAATTAAGAGCCATTTTTGTAGAGAAGTCAGAATGATATGGGTTGTGGAATGTGATAAAACACACTAATAACAATAGCTCTAGAAAGGCCAATGTCCAAAGAGGTTTTAAGATGGAAAAGGTTTTTTGTTTATATTTGGATGGAAAGGATCCAGGAGAGAGGGAAAGTTTGAAGATTTAAGAAGGTAATAATGGTAACCTTATTGACAAGCCAGCATGTCATTTAAAGAAATGATATTTAGCATTTAGATCTAGAGTTTGGATTATAAATCTAGAGTTCGGATTATGTAAATACACATCCATTATCAAAGCATGAGAATTGAGCAACCATAGAAGCATTTACCGAGTTGTTAATGTAGGTGACTCCACTCTTTATGGGAGTGTCATTGATAATTGCTTTCTAATCATGTCTTCATACCAAGTTGGGCTTTCCTGATGCCTCAGACGGTAAAGCATCTGCCCGCAATGCGGGAGACCCAGATTCAATCCCTGGGTTGGGAAGATCCCCTGGAGAAGGAAATGGCACCCCACTCCAGTATTCTTGCCTGGAAAGTCCCATGGACAGAGGACCCTGGTAGGCTATAGTCCATGGGGTTGCAAAGAGTCAGACATGACTGAGTGACTTCACTTTCTTTCACTTTCATACCAAGTTATCCCATAAAAGTTACTCAAAAAGCATCTAACTCAAGTCGCCACTCCTCCTTCATTCCAGAAGTATTAATTGCATCTGAATGGAAGACACTGACCCAGCAGACATTTATGAATCTAAGTTCCAAATTCCTGATTTGTGTTTAGACCACAAGTTGATGGAAATTAATAGGTTCTTATAATGTAGATTGATAAGGCCCTTAATTGAATTTAATTGTAACTTTTACACATAGTATAGAACAGGAAATAAAACAGAACATAAACAAGTGAGTGAAAATCGCCCAGTAATATCTGACTGTTTGCCACCCCATGGTCTATATAGTCCATGGAATCTCTAGGCCAGAATACTGGAGTGGGTAGCCTTTCCCTTCTCCAGGGGATCTTCCCAACCCAGGGATCGAACCCAGGTCTCCCACATTGCAGGTGGATTCTTTCCCAACTGAGTTATCAGGGGAGCCCAAACAAGTAAACACACAGCTAAAGAGAAGAAAACTGTGGGAAAGATGAGTAAGGAAATTACTGCAGAATCCAGTAGCTTAACTTTAAAATGTACTTAAAGTAAATTTGTGTTTTAATGTGGTCTGGTGGTGGTGGTTTAGTTGCTATAAGTCATGTCAGACTCTTTGTGACCCCATGGACTGTAGCCCTCCCAGGCTCCTCTGTCCATGGGATTTCCCAGGCAAGAATACTGGAGTGGGTTGCCATTTCCTTCTCCAAGGGATCCTCCCAAACCAGGGATTGAACCTGGGTCTTCTGTATTGCAGGCAGATTCTTTACTGATTGACCCACCAGTGAGGACCTTAATGTGTTTTACTCTTCATTGAATTACTGTCACAAGCAAAAGCTCTAAAAGTTAAGATCAAAATTCCAACTTCTATAAATTAATTGTGACTATCTCTTACACAGTGATCACTTTTGGTTTGTGGACTTCTATGAGAATCTAACAACAGTTATGATTCGCAGGTTTCTAAGGTGGTAACAAACACCTGTTAGGTCTCTTCTTATTCCTGAAGGTAACAAAAGACTCCAGATACCTTCAGATGTCTTATTCTAAAAGGAAATATCTCTAAGAACTAAACAGGAAAGCAGGGCATAGATTATGGAGGGACCTAATGAACCATTTTAAGGATTTTGATTTTGGTTTGAGTGAGGTAGGAAGCCACTGACAGGGTTTGAGCAGATGATGGACTTGATCTGACTCACCATTTTTAAGCATCACCTGTCTTGTGCAGAGTGTAGACTATGGGTACACAGTGGCCAAAGAAAGAGGGCCTGGGGGCCTGCTGTGTGACTCTTGCAGTAACTCAGCTGAGAGATGACAGGGTTGGATCAGAGTGGTAATAGTAAGATAGTTTGTATATGAATGTATTTTGAAGGCAGAGTAAGATTTATTGAAGGGTGATATTTCAGTGTGAGAGAAAGACGAGGGTTAAGGATGACTCTAGGTTATTTGGTCCGAGCAGTTGAATGTATGGAGTTACCATTAATAGAGGTGGGAAGAATGGGGTTTGGTTTTGAACAATTTGAGATGCCTATTTTCCTTCCAGGTGGTACAGTGAAATAAGCAGTGGGGTAGAGGAGTTTGAAGGTGAGAGGAAAGATCTGCACCCTGAGATGTTTTGTGAGTCATCAGAGTACAGAATGTTCAGTGCATGGGACCCCCTGGGATTGTGGTTCTCAATCCCCGCACCTGGGTATCTGAAGTAAGAACTTCTGGACAAAGGGAATACAATGTGAAGTATCTCTCTGGGCACAGACCCTGGAGAACCTAACTCAAGTGGAGTGGGACCAAGGCATCAGAATCCTTTAGAACAAGGGTCCCCAACCTCCAGGATCTAATGCCTAATAATCTGAGGTGGAAATGATGTAATAATAACAGAAATAAAGTGCACAGTAAATGTAACATGCTGGAATCACCCTGAAACCACCTCCCCACACCCAGACCAGTCCATGGGAAGACTGTCTTCCACGAAACAGGTCTCTGGTGCCAAAAAGGTTAGTGACCACTGCTATAGAAGTTCTCCACCAGACTCTAACATGCATGCAGGGTTAAGAACTACTGCCCAGGAAGTAAAGTCGATTAGTGATGCAAGAACTGAGCTCTACCACCTGTTCAATAAGTCAGGAAATGAACAGACACTATGAAAAAAAATGGGATGAGTAGTCACTGATGGAGGAGGAAACAATAAAGACTGTGTTTCAAGTTGGAGGGAGTGGTCATGTGTCAAATAGCAACTGAGAAGGCCGGTGAGATGAATAAGAAGTGACCATTGACACTGTCCTGTAATCATTGGTGACCTTCATACTTTTGGTGTGTGATGGGAACAAAAGTCTCACTGAAGTGGTAGAGAAAATTAAAGATGGCAAAGCTAGGCACTCTGTTCAAGGCGTGTTCCTAAAAGAGAATGGTAAAAAGGCTGTGGGCTAAAAGAATATTTTTAGAGATGGGATATATTGAGTTTGGTTGGTAATGAGCTGGTAGAGAAGTAGCTGGTGGTTGATGCAGGACAAGGATGCCCTTGAGTAGCTGAAGCAGAAGAGATCTATTAGAAGGCACCTCATCTGTAGTTACTGATATCTGTATCTATATCTCATCACCCTTCTCAGATTTTAGATCATTACCAGAAAGTGGCTAGCCATATTTTGAGATTATCTTTCACACTGCCTTCTTTGGTAGGTTCATACACTAAGCACTTTCTGTTTATTTAACTGGTGATCTTTCAAATGACCAGTAGGATTTGACATGGTAGATTTACAGTTTTTCAAACCTTCCATCTAAAACTGTTTCATCATTTGTAATGATGTAAAATATGCTAGAAGTTTCCATTCATTTTAGAAGGACTTCAAAAAAATTATCTCATAGTTATAATAATAGCACTAGACACTGCATAATACTACAATTCTCAAAGGAAGAAATTTTTGGGAAGAGATACAGAATGTGCAGGATGTTTGGAATCTTCTGACGAAAACTGGTTGATGACTCATAAGTCTTGTAGTTTGTGAAGTATATACACAAGAAAAATATGATATGAATTTGTCTTCAAATATTTGAGGTGACCACTTACAGTAAAACTTTTATCTTAGATGCTCATGATAAATCAAAACATTGTCCTTATGTTTTGTGTTTCACATTAGCCTAAATTTTACCACCTTAGCAAAAAGTATTTTTCACCTTTTAAAAAATCAGTTCTATTTTCTGAGGATAGAATCAAATCATTTACCTCATCTGATGAACTGAAGAAAATACTGGTGGATAATTTGTACTGCAATTCATGCCATGTAGTCCGCCTATTGACAATCTAGAAGAGAAAATTCAAAAATTTAAGGCTAAATAGATTGTTCACATTCCTTTGTCTTTAAAACTATTTCGATAATAGTATATTTTATAGTATTATCTCAGGTACTGTAGCTTATTGTTTTCTTTGGTGCTGTTATAATTTGTTTTTTCCCTTTTTTCCTAATGTTTTGTTACTAGGGTTTTTTTCTTTATTGCTTCCTTTGGGTATGTGCCCCCCCATACTCCCTCTACACTTAGAAGATCTAGTGTTTTATTAGCTAAATAGACACTCAAATGGCTATGAATTGAGGATTGTAATACTGGAGGGACATTAATTTTGAACAAAGAATTTTTGAAAAAGGAGTCTTAAGGAACAGGAGCATGTCTAGAAGTATCTCTGTTTTGTGCACTCATCAGAGATGCTTCATCTTTAAAGATCTGGTCTGCAAGTCCAGAATTTTGATTGTCCCATTTTGGTAATTTCTCCAAAGCATACTTTCTATACCTCTGTCCACCTGTCTGTTGATCTTTCAACACCCTGTTCTCTTATTTCTTTTTCTTTCTTTCCCTCCTGACTCATTTTATTCCCTTTGCATGATTTCATTCAACAAGTTATTGCAGTTTAGAGGAACTCAAATGGCAATGATTCATGACATTTTCAATAATAATGCTTTAATTCTCTTTTCAGATAGTTTTATTCTTAGTTTGTATGTTTGCAAGATATGACTGTAAAATTCTCTTAAGACCCAAGGCTTACCAATGATATTTTTCTAGGTTGAATTAGATTCTTTCAGTTGATTTCTTTCAGAGTATATAGTTACATTGATATATCTTTTTTTATTCTATTTTATTTTTTATTTTACTTCACAATACTATATTGGCTTTGCCATACATCAACATGAATCCACCACGGGTGTACACGTGTTCCCCATCCTGAACCCCCCTCCCACATCCCTCCCCATACCATCTCTCTGGGTCATCCCAGTGCACCAGCCCCAAGCATCCTGTATCCTGCATCGAACCTAGACTGGCGATTCATTTCTTATATGATATTATACATGTTTCAATGCCATTCTCCCAAATCATCCCACCCTCTCCCTCTCCCACAGAGTCCAAAAGACTGTTCTATACATCTGTGTCTCTTTGCTGTCTCGCATACAGGGTTATCATTACCGTCTTTCTAATCTCCATATATTAAATTGCATTCTTAAATGACACTGCCTGAAATCTTAAAACTAATTGAGGTAACACTGAAATACTAGTTTCTCTTAGAAGTTTTCTCAGTAATTTTAGTACTTACATATACTGTTTAACTATCATATTTTTGAGGACCTTTATATTTAATTTGTATAAACCTCAACTAGTATAGTATGAAATAGGATAGAGGGGAGCGCATGGTATAAAGTTCCCATATTTCTGAAAAAAACTTGTAAGATGAAAATTTTTTTTCTATAGAAAGTTTCAGTTGAATACGCAAGGAAGCTATTTGAAAAATGTGCTTATGATCTTCCAGTTCAGAAGTTTTTAGCTTTGGGAAGAACCCATGATGTTGATGGGGGGGTGGGGTAGGGGGAGTAACCTTAATGTCAGTAACCTTTAAACTTTGAAGGAAATTCTAAATTTTACTTAATTATAGGTGAAAGTAGTAAACAAGTTTATTTTTATTTCAGAAATCATGAAGTATTAGTTATGTTAATCACTACTTTAAAATCATAGTACTTATTAGATCATCTCTAGGTCTTGTTTTTAATATGTTAAAAAAGAAGTACTTAACATAATATTAAAAGCCAAGGTATAATAAATGTTTCAACATAACTTGTTTCCATTGAAATCTTTTGTATTTCATTTTACACATTTAAAAATATTATTTTGTGTCCATTACATTGCAAATAAAGAATCCCTGCCCTAGTGCCCTTTGCATCCTAAGCATTCTTTGTAATATAAATTTCTTTTATTTTTATACTGCAAGTAACATACTTGTACACTTACATTTCTGTGTTCATGTTGTATAAGACAGAGAACACATTTTTGTAAATAGCTTTTTAATTTTTGCTCATATTAAGATATGTCTAAATCTCTTTTAAAAATTATATTAAATACTAAATTCTTAAGTAACTGTTGTAGTTGTCTTTACATTGTAGTGATATTCTTTTACCAAGGCATTTCAGCAATACCAGGGAATGGGGAAAATTAACTTTGTGGTTTTTTTCTGCCACCGTTTCAGTGAACTTAACATAATGCTCCATAAATAAATATGGGAGAAAACAGAGGAAAGAAAGTCAACAATCTGGTGGACAATGTGTTTCAGATTAATCTTCTGAAAGGATTTTAACTGACAGGCAGCATAATGTGGCCTCAGGCCCCCTTCCCAGCACAGGTTCTTGATAACATGTAAGGTCTTCCCTACTACTTGCACACTTGACTGAAGGAAAAATGGAAGGTGGTAGACATCTGTCAGGTGGATATAGGAAGCAATTAGAAGAAAATAAAAGAATAATTAGTAAACGGTTTGCTCAGGGAAACTAATCAAAGTTCCTATTTTGAAGGGGAAAATTCGTACAAATAAATAGTAGTTGTCTCCTAAAGATTGAGAAATCCAAGAGTTTGGGGGAGATGTGCAGATAATTGAAAGAAAAGAGCAAAATGGACTTATATCTTATGACATATTAAACCTGATAAATTTCTACTCTGACTTCTCTTGGGAAATCAAATTGGAGAAACCAGACTTCTTGGGGAATAATATCCCTATACATATTTAAATTTGACACTAGAGGTTAAGTTTATTTTTTCCTAATAATTATGTTTGGTGAGGAATGCAGAAATTGCATTTTGGAATGACGTAAGAGTAGTTATTGTCGAAAGAACTTTTCAGCATCTGTGGTAGCTATCTACCGTAGGAGGTAGCTCACTCCATGTGTTCTATAGAGTAGAGTGAAAGGAGAAAGAAAACCAAAAGGAAGCTTTGCCTCAGGGCCTACACATGAGCTTCATCAAGTCAATAGGCCTGCCATGTTCCCAGGCGTGTGTACTGAATTCTGTACAGCCGGCCTATTTTAGTCTTTAACCTAGTGCCTTTGATTACTGTTGTTACTTTGTAATATAGTTAGAAATAAATGCGAACTAAATATGAACATACTAGTTCTTGAACCCCAGTTGACCATTTTATAATTATATATATGACTATATTGCCATGATATTTAATATATATACTAGTATTTTATATAAAATATAATCTATTATATATATTACATACATACTTATATTTAATGTAATATACAATGTAAATATAAAATTTTTAAATATATTCTATTTATATATATTTGGAATATATATATTTATTTATATTTGGATCTCTTGACAAATCTCCTAACTTCAGACTCTCTTATTCTCTCATACTTGCCTTTCAGAACCCCAAGTCTAGATTATATGTCTTTTCACCTTCTGTCTGTACCAAGGAGCTGAGTAGTACTCACAAAGCCTTGATATCCATAAAAACTGCTGTAAATACCCCGGTGTGTCTTGGATCTCACCTTGATTCGCACATTCCCTCAGGTACCTAGATACAGCAGCAAACTGCAGAGCCAGCCTCTCCCATTTTCCACAGCGACTGTCTCATTTTGGTGCTACTCTTTGATCAAAGTTCTCCGAAACTTTCCCTCCCTCTGCATGGGAAGAAGAGTCCGTCTGTGTTTCTACTCTCCTGTCAGTCTCCTCTGCTACTCACCTGACTCAGTCCTTTCCTTCAATGCTCTCGTTCCCTCACATCTCTACGTCTCTTCTGTTTTCATTCTGGACGTTCTCCCTGGGCAACTTGATTTTATTCACTCTTAAGAATTACAGCCGCCAGCTCTGACCATCTCCCAAGCTCTAGATCAGTGTTTCAAGCCACCTCTTGGGCATCTCCCTTTGAGTGTTCTCAGAAGGGAACTATCTCTGTTTTTTTTTCCTCAGTAAATGGCTCCAGAGCCAGGAAGTCAGACTTGACTTTTCTTCTTGTCTAGGGTCTTATCAACTCCTTCTAATCTCACCTTCTTTTTTCTCACAGTCATCCTGCCTGACCCCACTGACACCATATTACTACCACAGATGCTGTCCTTGGCTCTCCATTTCTGAAATGGAAAATTTAAGCTTTCTACCTGGTTTTCCTGCTCCAACAATAGACAGCAACTCTTATCTCTAAAACTACCATATTCTTGCCTCTGTACCTGGNTATATATTTATTTATATTTGGATCTCTTGACAAATCTCCTAACTTCAGACTCTCTTATTCTCTCATACTTGCCTTTCAGAACCCCAAGTCTAGATTATATGTCTTTTCACCTTCTCTCTGTACCAAGGAGCTGAGTAGTACTCACAAAGCCTTGATATCCATAAAAACTGCTGTAAATACCCCGGTGTGTCTTGGATCTCACCTTGATTCGCACATTCCCTCAGGTACCTAGATACAGCAGCAAACTGCAGAGCCAGCCTTCCCATTTTCCACAGCGACTGTCTCATTTTGGTGCTACTCTTTGATCAAAGTTCTCCGAAACTTTCCCTCCCTCTGCATGGGAAGAAGAGTCCGTCTGTGTTTCTACTCTCCTGTCAGTCTCCTCTGCTACTCACCTGACTCAGTCCTTTCCTTCAATGCTCTCGTTCCCTCACATCTCTACGTCTCTTCTGTTTTCATTCTGGACGTTCTCCCTGGGCAACTTGATTTTATTCACTCTTAAGAATTACAGCCGCCAGCTCTGACCATCTCCCAAGCTCTAGATCAGTGTTTCAAGCCACCTCTTGGGCATCTCCCTTTGAGTGTTCTCAGAAGGGAACTATCTCTGTTTTTTTTTCCTCAGTAAATGGCTCCAGAGCCAGGAAGTCAGACTTGACTTTTCTTCTTGTCTAGGGTCTTATCAACTCCTTCTAATCTCACCTTCTTTTTTCTCACAGTCATCCTGCCTGACCCCACTGACACCATATTACTACCACAGATGCTGTCCTTGGCTCTCCATTTCTGAAATGGAAAATTTAAGCTTTCTACCTGGTTTTCCTGCTCCAACAATAGACAGCAACTCTTATCTCTAAAACTACCATATTCTTGCCTCTGTACCTGGATCCACCTTTGCTTTCTCTTCGCCTAACATGCCCTCTGACCATCTGCCCCTGGGACTTAGCCAACTTAAACTCAACTTTTATTCAGCATCAGTTAACTTTCTGCTCTGCTTTGATTGCTTAACTTTGACTGCTCTGCTTAACACTGCTTTGTGTTAAGCCCAGCAGTACCTTTGTTCCAGGCCAAGAAAAGACCCTGAGCTAGACTTTGGAATCTATTGTGTATAGATAATTGTACATTATGTCATCATAGAAACTTAGTGCTTGAAAAGAATTTGGAGATCATTCCCGACTCACTGTATGCATATGAACACTGAGTGCAATACTTGTTCAAGGTCAGGTAACAGAACCTAATAGTGAGTTAAGTCTGTCTTAACTGACTGGAAAACAGGCTTTAATTTTCCAATCCTAATAAACAGGATGATGCTTAGCTGTGCTACTCTTGAAGATAGCAAAGTAATTATAAAATGAAACATCTTTGCTTTTATGCCCCCAACAATGTCATTTCCTGTAGGTAGAGGCCTGCTGCTGCTAAGTCGCTTCAGTTGTGTCCAACTCTGTGCGACCCCATAGACGGCAGCCCACCAGGCTCCTCCGTCCCTGGGATTCTCCAGGCAAGAACACTGGAGTGGGTTGCCATTTCCTTCTCCAATGCATGAAAGTGAAAAGTGAAAGTGAAGTTGCTGAGGGTTGGACACTGAACCGACTTAGCAGCAGCAGGCTTCTACCTACAGGAAATGACATTGTTGGGGGCACAAAAGCAAAGATGTTTCATTTTATAATTACTTTGCTATCTTCAAGAGTAGCGCAGCTAAGGATCATCCTGTTTATTCAGTTCAGTTCTGTCGCTCAGTCTTGTCTGACTCTTTGCGACCCCATGAATTGCAGCACGCCAGGCCTCCCTATCCATCACCAACTCCCGGAGTTCACTCAGACCCACGGGATCTGGAAAATTAAAGCCTGTTTTCCAGACAGACTTAACTCACTATTAGGTTCTGTTACCAAAACCAAACATACAAACAGCAACAACCGCCACAGACACAGCATTTCTTTTGGTAGTTCTGGCATTTACTGTCTGAACTGTCATAGTAGGAATGAGCTGTGGTGCAGGAAAACCTCAACTGGGGAGTGGCCTTGATGAGATGCAGAGGATTAGGAAGCAACTAAGTATTGAAAAAAGAATTTTTATATATTCTTTTGCACAATTTAAAGTATTACAAAAAGGCTACAGATTTTTTTTTAATTAGAAAACTAAGCTTATCTACTCTTGTCAATTAGAGTATCACAAACAATGTGATCATACATTTTTCTTGGCTCTGGAGTTGTTTGTACACTAAATTAAGGTAGAAGTATTTATACCTTATAATTGCAGTGTTCTGCTGCCCTGTTCGTCTTTGACTTGTGTTGGTGTCTTAAAAAAAAAAAATGGGATCTGGAAAATTAAAGCCTGTTTTCCAGACAGACTTAACTCACTATTAGGTTCTGTTACCAAAACCAAACATACAAACAGCAACAACCGCCACAGACACAGCATTTCTTTTGGTAGTTCTGGCATTTACTGTCTGAACTGTCATAGTAGGAATGAGCTGTGGTGCAGGAAAACCTCAACTGGGGAGTGGCCTTGATGAGATGCAGAGGATTAGGAAGCAACTAAGTATTGAAAAAAGAATTTTTATATATTCTTTTGCACAATTTAAAGTATTACAAAAAGGCTACAGATTTTTTTTTAATTAGAAAACTAAGCTTATCTACTCTTGTCAATTAGAGTATCACAAACAATGTGATCATACATTTTTCTTGGCTCTGGAGTTGTTTGTACACTAAATTAAGGTAGAAGTATTTATACCTTATAATTGCAGTGTTCTGCTGCCCTGTTCGTCTTTGACTTGTGTTGGTGTCTTAAAAAAAAAAAAAGAAATCAGATGATATTGAGAGATGACATGGGTGGAGAGAGCACATGATGTGGGAAGAGGAACAATGCCATCATTGATTCACAAATTAATTCCGTAAATAACAGGATTCACCTCCTGTGCACAGCTTTGACATGTGCTTTGGTGTCTCGTTTTGCCCTAGCGTTTTACTCGGCTTGTTCCCCTTCATCTTGCCTGCAGTGTCTATTAGACTGCTGTGCCTCTTTGGTTGGGGCCTGGCTTCTCCGTCAGGGCCTGGGAGCACACCCTGGGCCTTCATGAGTGAGGCTTGTCCTGCCTGTGTGAGGCCTGTGTGTCCTGCTGGGATGCTGCCCTGCCTCCATGGGGGCTGCAGGAACTGCTGGGGCCCCTCAGCCCTTCGGACTCTTGCTAAGGGAACGCTCAGGTCGCTGAAGTGTTGTTGTGTCTGGTCCCAGTCCTGCGGATATTGTCAGCTTCCTCTTAGTGTGTTTGTTTACTCCCATGCTGCCACAAAAACCTCACATCACATGGCCAACCCTGGGGACTCTAGAATAGCCACTGATATTAACCTACAAATATTCCAAATAGGGAGTACTGATTCCAGACGGTGACTTGGACTATCCTGAACTCACCTCCTCCCAAAGACATACCAAAAGTTCCTCTTTGAAAAGGACCTTGGAGGCTTGAGGTTTGGAAGCTGAACAACTCCTAAACATTAGGGAAATGAGAAAAAAACATACATCAAAGCAATTAAGTGGGGCTGAGACAAAATCTTGGTGTAGTGACCCACAGTCAGAGGAAACTCAAAACCTGGAGCTTCTCCCTGAGGGTAGGGCGTTTAAACCTCATATCAGAGACTTTTAAGACCTGCAGAGAGAGAAGTTCCCAAAACATCTAAGGTTTGAAAAACCAATGATACTCTGCTTGCGTGAGATCCACACAGTTACAGTGACTGAAAAATAGCTCTTAAAGGGCTTGCTTGCTTTGACTGACCTGTCACCAGTGCAGAAAACCAATTGAGAGGTACCAGACAATATGTAAATGAGCCTATTTGCTTAACTTTAAATGTCAACTCGAGGAACAAGCATTTAATACACACACATATAGGGCCTATTGAAGTTCTCTCTGGGGACAGAGGCTGGCAGGCACCATCTCCGTGTTCCCCTCCATCCAGTTCACTGGTATCTCCCTTTAAGGGAACTTGTACCCTTTTCTGGGGCTTTTCCTGGTGGCTCAGATGGTAAAGAATCCTCCTCCAATGTTGGAAAACCAGGTTCAAACCCTGATTTGGGAAGATCCCCTGGAAAAGGGAATGGCTACCCACTCCAATATTCTTGCCTGGAGAATTCCATGGACAGAGGAGCCTGGTGGAGTATAGTCTGTGGGGTCACAAAGAGTTGGACATGACTGAATACCTTGATTCTTATGAGTGCTCCCCAGAGTTATCTGTATATCACCTGCCTCTGATAGCCCACGGGACTACTACAGCATACTACCTCACGCCAGTCACAATGACCCTCATTAAAAAGTCTACAAACACTGGAGAGTGTGGAGAGAAAAAGGAACCCTCCTATACTGTTGGTGGGAATGTAAGTTGGTGCAGCCACTATGGAAAACAATATGGAGGTCCTCAAAGAAACTAAAAGTTGAGTTGCCATATGATCCAACAATCCCACTCCTGGGCATATACCCAGATAAGACTGTAATTTGAAAAGATTACTTGCACTCCTGTGTTCATAGCAGCACTATTTACAGTAGCCAAGACATGGAAACAACCTAAATGTCCATCAGCAAAAGATGTGGTGTATATATACAATGGAATACTACTCAGCCATAAAAAGGAATGAAGTAATGCCATTTGCAGCGACATGGATGGACCTAGAGATTATCATACTAAATGAAGCCAGAAAGACAAATACTATGTCACTTACATGTAGAATTTAGAATTCTATACAAATAAACACATCTATGAACCAAAAACAGACTCACAGACATAGAGAACAGACTTGTGGTTTTCAGGGGGGTGAGGTGAGGTAGGAAAGAAAAGGAATGGGAGTTTGAGGTTAGCGAGGCAATCTTACATATAAGATGGATAAACAATGAGGGCCTATTGTATAGCACAGGGAACTATATCCCTGTGACAAACCATGATGGAAAAGAATATGAAAAATTATATATATAACATATATACATATAATTGTATAACTGAATCTCTTTGCTGTACATAAATTAACACATTGTAAATCAACTATCTATATATATATATATATATATATATAAAAACTGGAATATTCATAAATGTGCAATGATTAGACAACATGCTATTGAATAACCAGTGGGTCAAAGAAGAAATCAAAAGAGAAATAAAATACCTTGAGAAAAATGAAATGGAAATACAACTTATCAAATTTTATGGGACAAAGCAAAAGCAGTTCTATGTGGAAAGTGTAAACTAATAAATGCCTACCTCAAGAAACAGGAAAAATCTCAAACTGCTTAATTTATACTGCAAGGAACTAGAAAAATAAAAACAAAGTCTAAAGTTAGTAGAAGGAAGAAAACTACAAAAATCAGAGTGGAAATAAGTGAAATAGATAGACTCACCAAGAGAGATGACTCAGAAAAGGAAAAGTAAACATTGTAAATGATACCACATAAAGGAACATAGGATTCTATAAACAATTATATTCCAACAAATAGACAACTTGGATAAATTTCTAGAAATATGCAGCTTGCTAAGACTGAATCAAGAAGAAATAGAAAATCCAAAAAGACCTATTTTTAGGAAGGAGATCGAATTAGTAATGAAAATTAAAAAAATAAAAATCCTTCCAATAAACAAAAGTTAGAACCAGATGGCTTTATTGGTGAATCCTTCCAAACTTTTAAAGAAGAATGAATACCAGTCCTTCTCAAACTCTTCCAGAAAATAGAAGAGGAGGGAATACTTGCACATTTTTGTGAGACTAGCATTACTCTGATACCAAAAATAAAGACACCAAAAAAAAAAAAAATTTACAGGACACTATCCTTGATGAACAAAGATGCAAACATCCTTGACAAAATATTAACCAACTGAATTCAATACATAAAAGGATCTTACACCATGATCAACTGGGGTTTATTCCAGGGATGCGAGTATGTGATTCAGCATCCACAAATCAATCAGTGTGATACACCACATTAACAAAATGGAGGATAAAAATCATGATCATCTCAACAGATGTAGAAAAAACATTGGACAAAATTCAACATCCTTTGTGATAAAAATTCTCAAAAAAGTAGGCATAGAGGGAGCATACCTAAATATAATACAGGCCATATATGATATGCCCACCACTAACACATTCAACAGTAAAAGCTGAAAGGATTTCTTTTGGGATTGGAAACAAAACAAGGATGCCTATTCTCACCACTTTTATTCAGCATAGTACTGGAAGCCCAGACAGAGAAATTAGGCAAGGAAAAGTAGACATTCAGTTTAAAAAGAAGTATAAATGTCTCTGTTTGCAGGTGACATGATCTTATGGATATATAGAAAACCAGGTATAGACACTTCCAAACACTATGAGATCATTGAAGTCAGTGAAGTCGTTGAATCCAGTATTAATATTAAAGAGTTTGTCCCATTTCTGTACACTAATAACAATCTATCAAACTTAAAATAATCCCATTTATAACTACATCAAAATGAATACCCAGGAGTAAATTTAACCAAAGAAATGAAAGGCCTCTATACTGAACACTATAAGACATTGATGAAAGGAATTGAAGAAAAATAAATGGGAAGATATTTGTGCTCATGGATTAGAAAAATTAATAAGATTAAAATGTCCCTACTATCCAAAGCAATATACAGATTCGGTGCAATCCCTATCAAAATGCCATTGGCATTTTGAAAATGCCAATGTCATTTTCCACAGAAATTAAAACAAGCAATTCTGCAATCTGTATGGAACTACAAAAGATCCAGAATAGTCAAAGCAATCTTGAGAAAGGAACAAAACCAAGAAATCACGTGCTCTGATTTTGACTATAATACAAAATTGTAATACAAAGCAGTATGGTATTGGCATAAAAACAGGCACATTAACCAGTGGAACAGAAGAGAGGCTCAGAAATAAGCCCACAGATATATGGTCCGTTAATTTATGACAGAGGAGGTAAGAATATACAATAGGGGAAGGACAGACGCTAATAAATGATGCTGTGAAAACTGGATAGCCACGGTTAAAAGACTGAAACTGGTTATATCAGAAGATATAACCACTATCTTATACCATAGACAAAAATTATTATAAGACTGAAGAATTTAATGCCTGAAACTTTAAGACTCCTAGAATAAAGCATAGGTAGTCAGATCCTTGACACAGGTCTTGGTGATGACTTTTTAGATTTGATCCAAAAATCAAAGGTGTTGCATTTAAAGCAAAAATAAACAAGTAAGGTTACTTCACACTAAAAAGTTTATTCAAGACAAAGGAAACCAGCAACAAAATGAAAAGGCAGTCTACTAAATGGGAGAAAGTATATGCAAATTTGGATTAATATCCAAAATATATAAATAATTCCTGTAGCTCAATAGCAAAGAAACAATCCGATCTAAAAACTACAGTGAGATATCACTTCACACCTGTTAGAATGGCTGTTTTCTAAAAGACAAGAAATAAGTGTTGGTAAGATTGTGGAGAAAAGGGAAACTGTGTACACTGTAGAAGATAATGTAAATTGGTAGTCTCTATGGAAAACAGTATGGAGGTTTCTCAAAAAATTAACATAGAATGACCATGTGATCCAGCAATTCCACTTCCAGGTATTCATCTGAAGAAAATAAAAACACTAATTCAAAAATGTACCGCAGTGTTCATTGCAGCATTATCTACAATAGCCAAGATATGGAAACAGTCTTAAGTGTCCACTGATTGATCAGTGGTTAAAGAAAATATGGTGTATACTATACCATGGAATATTATTCAGCCATTAAAAAGAAGGAAGTCTTGCCATTTGCAACAACATGGACAGGCCTTCAGAACATTAGGCTAAGTGAAATAAAGACAAGATATCATTATGATCTTATATGTGGCATCTTAACCACAGCTATAGATGAAAAGTCCAGTTTGCTGGGGGCCAGAGCTGGAGGTAGGGAGGGGGGGTGGCAGACAAAATGGTTGCAAGGTGTCGAAAGCTATAAATTTCCCATTATAAAATAAATAAGTTGTGTAGATTGACTATAATTAGTAATACTGTATTACATATTTCAAAGTTTCTCTGAAAGAAAAAATATGTGTAATTATATCCGATGATGGATGTTACTGAGACACACTGTGGGGATCATTTTGAAGCATATACAAATATGGAATCCTTATACTGTATACCTGAAACTAATATACGTAAATTATACATCAGTAAAGATGAATAACTAGAATCCCATATGGCAAAAGTGTCATTTTACTGTTTATAACATTATCACTATTATCACCTTTTGTAAGATAACCCAAGTAGGATACCCACCCACATGGCTTAAAAAAAAAAAATGCTGATTCTTTTTCATTATATACCTTGGCACAATATTTAAACAAGCACAAATCAGAAAATGTGAGGCTGAAAGGTAAATTGTAAAATAAACACAGTGGCAAAAATAAAAATGGGAAAATATTAAGCTTTTGGGAGAGATTTCTTACGTCATTTTTATACAAATATATATTTTCTTATACTTATTTTTTGTCCTAAACATAGATAATATTGTGACCAACTTTAGCAGACTGTTTGTGTAGTGGTTCTTTCTAGGAAAATGCTTTTAAGATGTAAAGTAGCTTTTGTTATCCAGAAGTTAAAGTCAACCATCCTATTAATTAAACTTTTTGGATTAGAGATATTTCAACTGGCCAGCTAATAAGGTCAGCACTGAGTAGGTTCAAGTATGGTTTTACTGTCTTTGCTTTCTAGCTTCCTGAGAAAATAAATGGATAATAGTTTAAATATGGGAAAAGATTATTATTTTTAAATCTCCTGCTGTAGCCAAACACAAGATTGACTAAATCTTTCCAGGCAGATTTCTGCTCCACTCTTCTGCAAATTCTCTTAGAATTGCCTTCTTGAGTCTCTTTTTTAAGTATCTGAACTAAGAACAGAGCCTTTAATAAACCTCCTTAGGTTAAATAGAATGGCTCTATTTTGGTGTGGTAATAAGAGTGAACACTACATTGAAAGGTAGAGTTGTAGCCTCTCTAGAATAAATATTGTACCATCGTCGTCATTGTTATCACAGTAATAATATTTATTAAGTACTTACATGATAAATTCTTTACCGAGTACTTTGTATACATTGTCTCTTTTAATCCTTATCTTAACCCTTTGCTAACAGTAACTTATTACCAGCTATCAAATATATGATTTTAAATAGAGATTCAATAAACTAATATAAATAATACTTGCACCACTGATATTTTTTCACTTTTCTTTTGCTGCCTCACTGCCCACATACTTTTCTTTTAATGTGTTTTAAATTAAACACTTCTACTAACTCAGCATTTTACTCCCTGGCAGATTTCTGTCTAAAGCTCCTACGAAACTTTTTTTGTTTCACTTTTTGTTTCCTTCTTAGACTTTATAAAAGGTAACTCTAGAAAGGACTACTTGAATCAGGGTTAAAGTTAAGTCATGACCAACAATCACTGGATCAAATTTTCCTGAGAATTTGGAATATTTTAGTCAGTTAGCCGCAAATCAAGCTGCAGGATCAACAAAGAAGAGAACGGAAAAAAAACAACAAAACTACTCTCCACTTAGTGTAATTTAAAATATGAATGCACTTCCCATAGGAGGAGAAGGGACTCCAGGACTTGGACACGTGTTACGAAAATGATCAAGGATTCTCTCTGTGGGGGTGGGGGAGAATGGTGCTGTTTTTCCTCCAGTTCTTTTGAGTTCATTTAGAGGAAAGATAATAGTAAAGGTTATTGTTGTTTCTCTAAGTGTGGTCTTGATGCTGCAGTGGAAAACGTAAGTTGCTCTCTTTCTTTTACCTCCTGACCTATCTCACTTTCTTCCCTACTAGGAAAATCTTGACTGTGTTTTGGCTAAGATGCATGGCCTCGCTGGGACAGCAGTGTGCCAGAGGGCTCTGTGTGGGAGGCGTACTTCAGGCCAATTTATGCAAGCAGCAGGTCATTCTAGGGCGTAGGCCAGAATGCCGTGCGTCCTCTGGCTTGAAGACACACAGCTCCTTAGAGCTGAGCTACCGTACCATCTTAGTAAATATTTCCTGCCCCCACAATCACTTGAAGAGCGGAACTCCCTAGAGATGTCTGCATCTCATCCCTCACAGCTGACTTTCACAGAGGCCAGATACTAACTTAGCCATCCTGGCTGGGATTCAGGATGACCAAAACCCACTTTCAGCCTGCTTTTGGATTTTCTTGAGAAACAGTTGAAGCAAAGCAGTATCTGGGTAGAGGAATGCCTCTTACCCTGCAGGGTGAGTCACTCTTTGTCCTCCCAGGGTGGATGTGAGCCTCAGCAGGACTCACCTATGGGTTCTCTGACTCTGATTGTAAAGCTAGAGTCAGGTTTAATCGCAATACAGTTTCCTGAATTAGTAATTACACATAACTGACTGCTCAGGTTTCAATCTGCATTTGCTCCTTGGCATATCATATGCCTGTTGGAAAAAAAATAATGAACCCGTTTCTTTGTATATAGTTTACATGATGGAGACCTGATTAAGAAAGTATTTTCAAGCATTTTCAGTCATAGGAAATGTTATTAGAGATTACTCAAGATAAGGCACATACAAACCTGCCTTTGCTCAAAAATGGGTTGTGGGTTATTCTCAGAATTCACTGTTCTTTGCCCTTCCCTGTACTCTGCTGTTTGGTGTCTTTGTTCCAAGAAATTCAAAGCACCTGTCATACCACATCTTAAAAGAAGGAAACTAAAAAAATAGACTTATTTAGAATACAGCTGAGTTTACTGTGCAGAGTTTTCTGATGGCTCTTTGGGTTCCTTTCACTATAACAAATTGCTTTTCTCATGCTGCTGCTGCTGCTGCTGCTAAGTCACTTCAGTCGTGTCCAACTCTGAGCGACCCCATTTGCCTAGTATTTGGGGCCACCAATGATTTGGGTAAATCAATTTGGGATAATTTTATTATTAAACTCATGTATCCTTACAAAAATAAATCTCATTTTAAAATAAATCTAGTCTCATTTTAAAGAGAACAAAGAGCCTCAAATCAGTCACAGATATTTCCACCAGTCATCTAAGATGCTGTTTAAATAAGGTTCAGTTGTTACCTTCATGGCATTGGGAAGCTATAACAGACCCTTGCCAGATATGCCAGCTGCATGGATTTAACATTGATGACCTTCCAGAGGACTCAAAGATTTTGTTTGGGTTTGTGTCTGCAAGTAATCCATAATAGTTTTTTTTTTTTTTTTTAATCAAACACTGTGCCCAAGATTTCCTTTTATGCTTTCTTTTTAGCTCCTTGGCTGCTGCTATTTTTCTTTGTTTTTCTAAATTTACAGTAGCTGTCAGTCTTGTGCTGAATTCTCCTCTCAGTAATACACTGAATTGTGCAATTCTTTTGGGCCCAGTTTGGAAAAGGCATTCTTCCCAGAACCTAGTTGGCTTCTCAAAGGTTAAACGCTTTTGGCAAAAAACTACAAATATGACCGAATAAAACCATAAAAACGAAAAACCACAAGAACAGGGGGAAAAACAATTATTTCTGACAGTGAACTACATGGATGCAGAGGACTCATCTTTTTTAGTTTGTTTCTCCATTTAAGTCTTCTTAGTTTGTTAATTCTTATAATCCTCTCTTTGCTTCAAATAAAACCAACAACTTAATGCCTTTTATGATTTTCCATCCCCCTGGGAATGAGAAGGGTGGTAAACTATAACTGCTATTTCTTCTTAGATTATTTTAACCTTTTTATTACCTCCAGTCACAATCAAACTACCCTTTCCAGAACACAACTGGAAAGAAAAATCCTTTTGGCAAGGAATACAAATCAGGTTATTACACTGATTTGATAGGATTTAGGGATTCATTTTTTGGCTTGTTCCTTTTTTGTTGTCATATCTCAGTATTTTTCTACTTATAAAGTACAGAAAATGGATGTGGTTTTGGTAGATATTTCTATGAATGCACCTTGCTTAATGTCACTTTAATCTCTGAAATGAATTTTGAATTGTGGCTTATTCAGATTTGATTTTCAGAGCAGCCCAAAGTGCTTTTCCAGTAAATTAGGCAGGATAGGATAACTATTTTTGTAAGTTTTAATATCTGCAAAAAAAAGTTTTTTTTAAATGTCATAAGCATATACCAGTTGAGTTCCTATTTACTTTCTACATTGCTCCTGTTCATACATAAATTTTAAAGTTTTAAATTTAGATTACTTTTGATTGAGATACTATCTCTGTCTTGGCTGCCTACCCTTTTTTGTCTACTTCACCAATATGACTGGAAATTTATGAGTTCTCCAACTCATCAACTTTGCTCTTTCTTGAGGATAACATTTACTATCAAGTCTTCATTAAAACTAAAATACAGATTCATCTTTAGAAAGAAAACATGAATTGAGGCTGAAAATAAGATCAGCAAGACAAATCAGCAGAAATTAGTTATTTATAACTGACCTCCTCCAGGAAGATGTACGAAATGTTAAAAGTAGTCATTCCCACACCAGCAGCATAGGCTGCTGGATTAGACCATGGATGACAGAGGAGGATCATGTGGGCTCCAATCCTGGCTCTGCTACTTCCTGCCTCTGTGACTTTGAGCAGATCTCCTAAATTTTCTATAAAATCTATCTGTGGTAAAATGGGGATAATACCATTACTGCTTCTTAGAGATGTTATTTGAATCGAATTAATATTTTTAAAGAGCTTAAGGTAGAATTTATTACCAAGTTTCATAAATAAAGTACGAGTGGTAAAAATGTCTCCTCTAACACATTTCTTAATTAATAAATGCTTAGCTCAAACGGTTAAGAGTCTGCCTGCAGTGCAGGAGACCCAGGTTCAGTCCCTGGGTGGGGAAGTTCCCCTGGAGAAGGAAATGGCAACCCACTCCAGTATTCTTGCCTGGAAAATGCCATGGATGGAGGAGCCTGGCAGGGTACACAGTCCATGGGGTCGCAAAGAGTCAGAGATGACTGAGCAACTTCACTTTTCTTCATTAATGTTCTTATTCTACATAAAACCACCATTGGTATCCATTATAGAAATTACACTATTTGTTGAACACAGTCTAGGGGTGTTTGATATATTTAAGCACTAAGAATTTGTTTTTTCATGTTCTTTGTTTACTAAAAATACAAAGTTTAACAGAATTCTTTGTAGATCTTGTTAGCTACTAGTAGAAGTTTGAAGAGAATCTGTTCTTGGCTTAGAGCTTCTGATTTTTGTATAACAACTGTCACTATTGTCTAATATCTGGAACAGATTTTAATTCTCAAATGAATATGTTCTCTGAGTGGCTGTGAATGGTTTAGCTGTGACTGTCACCCTCATTCCTCTTCATCTTGAGGGCAGCTGATTTCATGTCATTCACATTCAGTCACTCCTTCCTGACTACTTATTGGTTTCCCCTCCTGTTCTGTATATCAGAATGGCTGGACTCCCTTGTTCTGAATAGTACACTAAAACTTTTCTATTTCATTCTACCACCAAATTTGTTAATACCTCCTCTTCTTTTCACTTACTCATTAGCCAAACTTGTCAGTCTTCCACTTTACTTCCTTAGCCTATCTGATATCTCCATCTGGTATTTCCAGCTAAAGAAAAGATTTGATTGACACTTCAAACTCTCAGTCTAAACATTAACTTATGTGTATCTTATCTCTTAACTTCAAAAAGTCAGTACTAAGAGAGGACAATCATATCTGACAAAGGACTGATGGATGGATGTCTTCACTACATGAAGAACTTCTACAAGTCAATAAGAAAAACAGGCAATTCAATAGAAAAGTGAGGGAAATACATGAACACCTGTTTCAAAGAAGAGGAAACATGAATGGCCAAAACCATAAAACAATGTTCAAATTTATTAGTAAACAAGTAAATGCAGGAAAAACCACCATGAGATGCCATTTCACATGCAACAAATTGGCATATATGAAAGTTTCAAAGTTTTAAAAATATGACAGTTTCAAAGATAGGTGAGGATGTGGAGCAGTGAGCATTCTCATACTTGGTTGTGGGAATACATTTTGGAGCAGTCACTTTAGAAATAAACACAGTATTACCTGAAATGGAGAGCCATCATGGTCAACAGAAGAGTCCCAAATGCAGTACTTGGATGCAGTCTCAAAAATGACAGAATGATCTCTGTTTGTTTCCAAGGCAAACCATTCAGTATCATGGTAATCCAAGTCTATGCCCCAACCAGTAACGCTGAAGAAGCTGAAGTTAAACGGTTCTATGAAGACCTACAAGACCTTTTAGAACTAACACCCAAAAAAGTTGTCCTTTTCAATGTAGGGCACTGGAATGTGCATCCCAGAACCCAGCAATTCTACTCTCAGTTATTTAGCAAGTTGGCTCTCGGAGACTTGCACAAACCTGTTTCAAACATTAATGTTTGGAACAGCAAAACACCGGAAATGACCAGAATACTCCTAAATAGGATGGATTAATACAGTGTAAAACAAGTGAACTTTAGCTACAAGAATTAAGAAAGGTAAATCTGAAATACATAATATTGAGAAAGGTGTTACAGGAATTTATGTGGCATCATTTCCTTTCTGATAGATTATGTAGGGATATTTACACATTCATCGTTGCACAACATACAGCAAAAAGCAAGGGAATAGGAAGATGTACTTAGGAAGGAACCAAAGAGGGCTTCAAAGGTATTGTAACCCTCTATTTCTAAGGCTGCTGCTGGGAAGGCCATTCTCAGGCCATTCTTTCCCCTTCAAAATAAGTTCACTACATATACTTCAAAGTGTGATATATTTCATGATTAATCCATAAATAATCTAATGCTCAATAACTGTGCTTAAGGTTCTTCAGTATCAAGTAAGTTCTTAGGGATTCCCCTCTTACTTTTGAAATACAGGCCATTCCATAGCAGAATACAAAGTTAAGGTTGGATGTGTCCTTAGAATTAGTTAATACGGATATTTTGTTTGAAGGCATATTGAATAGAACTGGCTTGCTTGCCAAACATTAATTTCTTAATAGGAGTAATAATAAAGTCAGCTCTATAATGTTTCAAATATTTTACAAATCATGATGATAACATAATCCTAGATAAACTCTACTAAACTGAGACATTAAGATATCAGGCTAAAAGTTTATAGAAGGAATGTAGAAAGAGGGAAAGTAGAGGCTCTCTAGAAACCCAGGACTTCCCAAGGCTATGGACTTGGATCCATGGAGTTGATTTCGCTGTTCTCTTGTGATTGGATACCATAGTCCCTGCTTATGTGTGGTTTTGTTTTCTGTGGTTTCATTTACTCACAGTACCAAAGTATTCAATAGAAGACTCTAGAAATAACAGTTCATAAGTTTTAAATTGCATGCTGCTCCAGGTAGCATAACAAAATCTCATGCCATCCTCTCCATCCCACCCAAAACATGAGTCATCCCTTTGTCCAGTGTGTTCCACCTGTTCATATGTAGCAGCCCTCTTGATTTCAGACCAGCTGTCCTAACATCACCCTGCTTGTGTTCAAGTAACTTTGATTTTACATAATGACAGCTCCAAAGCACAAGAGTACTGATCCTGGCAACTCATATATGCCACAGAGAAACTGTAAAGTACTTCTTTGAGTAAATAGGTGAAAGTTCTCAACTTAATAAGACACACACACACACAAAAACTGTATGCTGAGGTTGCTAAGGTCTACAGTTAGAATGAATCTTCTATCTGTGAAATTGTGAAGAAGGGAAAAGAAATTCATGATAATTTTGTTATTTCACCTCAAACTGTAAAAGGTATGGCCACAGTGTATATAATAAGTGTATAGTTAAGATGGAAAAGGCATTAAATTTATATAAAATATTTCAAGAGAGACTACAGTCACATAACTTTTATTATAGAAGATTGTTATAACTATTCTATTTTACTAGTAGTTACTGTTAATCTCTTTGTCCAGTTTATAAATTAGACTTCATCATTAGTGTGTATGCATGGGGAAAAAAGAGTATGTATAGAGTTCTGTACTATCCATGATTTCAGGCATCCACTGGGGTCTTGGAATGTGGAGGACTACTGTACTACTAAAAACATTAGAGGAAGACAGAAACTCACAGATTTAGAATTCTATGATCATTTTCCAGTTGTTCCATAGACCTTTTATATGAGAATGGGCTTGGCCCTGAGAAAGATGGGAGGAAACACCAATGTATTTTTTTAGCCTTTTTTTTTTTTTTCTGGCTGAACCAGGCAGCTTGAACGATCTCAGCTCTCTGACCAGAGACTGAACCTGGACCATGGCAGTGAAAGCCAAGAATCCTAACCACTAGGTTACCAGGGAACTCCTAGCCTTTAATTCTACAAACAACTCTGGAGTTTCCTTTTGAGTTTTTCCTGACCCTCCTTTTTGCCATCTGGCATGTAAAGTCTGTATTTCCCACATTTCCCCCTTTTACAAATTTATAGACGCTGCTAAATTAGAGACTACAGAGAAACAGGAATATTCAGAGGTGGGGGGAGTGGTTATGATGGAATACACAATTTGATGAAACTCCATCAAAGGCACTCAATCTTAAAGCCAAATACAGAAACACAAGTCATGCAACAGTGGGATATAGATAGGGGATTGTTCTATACTGTCTGTTGCTGTTCTTGGAAGCAGAATCCCCTCATTAAAGCTTGCATTGTATAAATTTTTAAAGAAGGAAAGGAACACAAACACACACCTATAAATAGTCCTACTGAAAATTCATAAATATTTCTGAAATAATACAAATGTCTTATAACATTGGTCTTGAATTATTTTATTGCATGTGTTAAAGTCTTCTGGAAATAGACATTTTCTTCAGTTGCTCCTTTTACTTGACCCAAAATTCCGAGGAAAGAAGCTTAGAATATGGTGTACTAAATTTATTAGATTGTAATCTGTTGAGTTCTCACTTCTTTATATCAGTTCATGACATTTGTTGTTCAAAAAGGCATCATTAGAGATGTCTCAGTAAAGTACTTCACACACAGGCAGTGGGAAAGCAGTGTTACTGTGTCATTATTCACATTTGCTAAGGTATGTATCCTTTGTTAGAGATAGGCAGAACTATCCCGGAAACAATGGTTGGGGCCAGGGTCTGTTTTTAATTCTTATGAAACCAAAAAAATCAAGGACCAGAAAATTGAGCCAATTTATTGGGTTCCAATTTAGCTGTTGAATTCATTATTCAATAACATACTGAATGTATCATTTAAAAACTTTTTTCCTTGCAGTTTTAGAGCAGGTGGAGACATTGCAGTAACTTGTTTTCTGAAGGACTTTACTGTCATTTAGCAGAGAGCAGTAGGATATAGGGAAGAGGGATGAGAGGCATAGAGAAGTGGAACCTAGAACCAAGGACCAGTGCACAGTGAGTAGTACTCTAACCCATAGGCACACACACACACATGTATATACAACTACAGTCTTTCCCTCCCCAACAAATGCAATATCTGCTTCTAAAGATTGTTCATCTAAAATTTAACCTGTTTCTTTTCATCCTTCCAACCTGCAGAGCTAGGATTGCAGGTCATTAGGTTCTGGATTACTTACTTTCATCAACAATTATTCAGTTTACTGATGATTTATATATTTTGTGTTCCTTCTTTCTCTGACTGTGTGGTCTCCTCCCAACTGAACATGAAGACTGCTGTGTCCACTGTATCCTGGCCTGCCTGTTCTGTGAATTTCTGACCCTCTGCAATATTGTCCTGGGACAAGCTTCGTGTGGCATCTGCACCTCAGAAGCCTGCTGCTGTTGCTGTGGAGATGAAATGGGAGATGACTGTAACTGCCCTTGTGACATGGATTGTGGCATCATGGATGCCTGTTGTGAATCATCAGACTGCCTGGAAATCTGTATGGAGTGCTGTGGAATTTGTTTTCCTTCATAAATATTTATCTTCTGTTTGCGTTAAAACTGGAGAGTATTTTAAGTTTTTTCTTTTGAGGTAAAAGAAAAGCACGTGGTAAAATTCTCATCAAACAACCCAGTACTTGCACTGTTAACTCATTATTTTCGGTAATCTCTGAAAGCCTGTTTTCCTCCCTCTAACCAAATCCACATGGTTTAATATGTGAAATTTTAACTACTTTTAAACTTGTTAATAGGTTGCAGTGACTGAGGGACATTTTGGCCAAAAACAGAAAAAAAAAAAAAAAAATACAAAATGTCCTTCCTTTTTATACTTATCTCTCCCTGTTTCTTTTAACCCATCTTAGGAGCCCCTTGCTCCAAATGTATTCTTTTTCACTGATTATTTAAATCAGACAATTTATTTTTAATGTTTTTACAATGGTTAAAAGTAAGCATTCCTTAGAGTAAACTTTGAGAAACACACCCACACAAGCGTTGGGCACCTAGTGTTTGTGTCTACGCTCTGCTTGTTCGACAGACACTGAGTGCCTGCTGTGTGTGACCTGCTGCAACGCCGAGATGGATGGCATTCAGCTTCCATCCAGAGAAGCAGAGGAAAGTTTAGGCAAAGAGACTTGTAAAGAATAAGCCAGCCCACAGGCATATTGAAATCATGATTATGAGAGAGAGAAACTCAAAAGGCTGTAGGGATACACAGAAAGGAAGAGCTAACGTCTATGGGAATATTCAGAAGGCTTCGAGGAGAATGTGGCATTTGAAGGAGGCCTCTTGGGATGAGTGATTCATCTGCTGCTTGAATGAATTAGCTTTAGGACCAAGTTTTAGGTGACCAACCTGAGCTGACTGTGCCTTTGAGCAGTTACAAGAAAAATGCCTCATGTGTGTATTTTCTTCAGTTGCGGCAATACATCTTTCTTTAAAAAAAACTATAAAAGTTAACTAAAAATAAGCATTTTTTAACATAATTTAGAGGTTATAATAAAGTTTTGATAAAAACAATGCTTTATTAAAATAGCTATATTTTATCAAGAATGTGGAGCACTTTTGAAAAGTTGCACTTAAATTAGGAAAAAGTTTATATTAAAATCTCAGCATTTTGATTTTGATTTATTCAAACACTTCTTTTGAGAGCTTTAAGTATTTTGCAAGGGGTAGGGTTATTTGGTTAAGAAGCAAACCCCCCAATATTTATAAGCACAGTTAACCTTAAATACAAATTATTCCTTCCAGTGCAGTGGGAATCTTGACATCCATTACTATGACCAAATTTCAGTATTACAATTTTACATTAAACCCAAAAGGTGAGTTATAGAGATCCTAAGTGTAAAGAAATAAGTAAGACTTATTAAGTTACTTATTAAGACTTAGTAAGTTACTAAGACATAGAGACTTTGTGTGGTACAGATGAAAAGGAGAGCACATTTTCCTACTACATGTTCTTCTGCTAAGCTTGATGTCACCAACTTGTAGTTTGGTTTGATTTAATGTAATACCTTGTAGAAATTTTGAAAGTATATCTTTGGATGAATAGTTATTTTGTATTATTCCAACTGAATATCAAATTGATAGTAAAAACAAATGCATATTGTTAGGAAGCCTTTTAGCAAATCTAGGCTTTTAAGATTTTAAAACCGAAAGCATGGGTATGTCACCAATAATTTTTCCTTTGAGATGAAACCTAGTTTCCACTTATATCATTACTTAAAAGGCTTAAAAAAGAAAAAACAGCAAACTCTTGAATCTCCTTTTAGTGCTCTTTAAACACACAATACACACACACACACACACATACACACTTAAATTGTCAGGCTTAAATAGAATTCTAGTCAACAGCCGTCTATCTCTTCCTGGCCTAAAGAGCATTTTTGATGTAACAAATGAAATATGAGAATATCTTTCTACTATTTCTTAGTAACCAGAATCTGAATATTAACATATATCCAAAATTAACATGTATATATATTAGGATGTAAGAGTGTCAACTTTATATTGATATATAAAACCTTATGACCTGGAATCATTAAAATAGTATATCTGTTATACTGCAAAAATTTTCTGCCAAACTGTTTGTCTAATATTTAAGTGTATCCTGCTATTTACAATGATGATATTAGCACTTTTATAATAATGTTTCTCTGTAACAGAGAGCATTAATTGATAGAATTTTAATCTCATATTTATATTCATAGTACTTTTCCTCTATTGTCTATTCTGCAGTCATGCCACAAAGTACCTTGTATGATTTTTTAAATAAATGAAAAAAACAAAAGTAGCAAATGTGAAAAGATTTTTCAATATGTATTTTAGAATTTCTGAATGTAAAATATTTTGTTGAATTATAGGCCATCATAAGTGCTCTAGTTTACAGTTACAGATTTGGTCTCTCTTTAAATGTGGAAACAATCTTAAATATTTTTAAACTGGACTTGTATTATTCTGAATATACTATTTTGAAATAAAAAAATTGATTTCTCATCTAATTGATGGATCAATATTTAAATGAATTCAACTATAATTTAAAAGCTTAGACTTTTCTTTTCTTGTTACATCCTTCTCTGAAAGATTTCTTACTCTCCTATGTAAATCACATGACTCATGCCCATAAATGAACTATGAAAGATTCAGATCAGTTTATACTGCAAATCATAGTTGACAAATGATTTCAAAACATGGAAAACATGGTTTTCTGTTAAAACTTCACAATAGAGCAAAATTCACATTTTTTACATTTGTTTTTTAATAAATTGCTTTTACTTATTTGCCTTGGAATTATCTCCCAACTTATTAAAACACTGTGGTAGTTTAAACACACACACAGATATATATATTTATATGCTAAAATTAAACAAAAAGATCTATAGAATTGGGTATTAATTTCAATGAATTTCACCCGAAAGTAAATCATCAGAAGTACTTTCAACTAGGGTTTTTAGTGGCACAATTTTTAAGTAGTAGGAAGTGTTTTGTTATTAGTATTTAACCCCTTGAATTGCTTTATTTAGGAGAAGACATTTTACTTAGGAGTATAATAATTTTATTTTTGTGTTCTTATAGTGTATTTGCTATATCTATTTCCCTCACCTGAAATAGCCAGTGTTTCTCTGAACAGTTCACAGAGTAACCAAGGCAACCTTACGTAATAACTTTTCATTCTTCATCTATACAAACTCTTATCAGTGCCCTAGATTCTAATGTTATAAACGTCAAAGTCACTGCCTAACATAAATAAGATTCGAGTCCAGAGTCTCTGTGGCTTGCCTCCTTGAATTCCAGTTTCAATGCCTAGATTTACCCAACCATCTAATGAATAAGTTTATTTATTAATAAGATTATTTTTCAGACTATTCAAGACCTTTATGCCCTTCCAGTTACCTGTGATTTGTAGGCCTGTAGGTTTATTACATCTAATCTGACAGCCAAGATAAAATTTCATCAGACACTATAATATCCATTTTTCTCTTATTTTAATACTAATATAGAAAAGCATACCATTTTGTTTTAAATGACAGTTAATATAGGGATAGAGTTTATTCTACACTTACTATTTATATTTTAAAATTGAGGCTTGGGTACTACAAGGCATTCTTTTTAACCCTTCATCTCTATGTCCCGTATAATCAATAAATTTATAGTGACTGTTTTCTTTAAGCCCCTCAAGGGAGTCAAAAAACCGTCAGGATGTTTCAGCCTTTGGGAGAAGTTTGCCACTTCCCATGAGAAAACTGTTACTGAGGCAATTAATATTTACTTGTTCATTTCAGGTTACTTTTAGAGATTATGGTTAAAGTGGAAAGGGCTGATGCAGACCTAACATGGAGGGGTGGTTTTTGCAAAAGTCATCACTCGTGACTAAATCTGCCATGTATTTTCACATTGCAAAATTCCCAATGAACACTGACTGCCCTCTCTAAAGGCCTGTGAATCAGTTTCATCCAAACCACCAAATTTTAATCTAGTTCAACAGGCAACCTGGAGGGGAACAGGATTCTAAGCAAAGCTACATCAAAGCCTCAACTAGAAAGAAGAATTTCTATCTAGGCAAGGAGAAATCTGCACCATCTCACTCTGCTCACACTGGGATGACCGGATGACATTCTCCACCTGGGCAGTAACGATAGCCCCTGAGCTACACAACTGAACACCTAAGCAACCACCACCACAACAAGCTGCCAGATGTCAAGATGAGTAGTTCCTTGCCTTCCTACAGAACTGCAGCCAATAGTTGTAGTTCTGTTTGTCCATTATTTATGCCCTTGATCCCTCCTCACCTTAACCCTTGCTAAAAGAGAATCTTGAGTTTATTTGTGAAATGACTGAAAAGATCAATTTAGCTAAATATGCCTCAACATATTACTAACAGAGGGTATAGATATATCTGTTAAAGAGAAGTATAGCTCTGCAATTAAGTGTTCACTTTCAGGCAGGTCTTTGAGGTTCAGTGGAGAATGTAATTATTAGGGAAACAGTGAAAAGCAAATTCACACAAATTCTCAGTTTAGCTTGAAAAACTGAAAAGGTTCTTAAGTTCTGTCTGATGCATAAAGGGGTAGAAGCAAAGGAATTACATTCCAAAGCCAAGAAAGAGGGTGTACAAAAGCAGCTGATCCACTTGACATAGTTCATAGCCTTTTGCAAAGGAATAAAAGCCCGTTGAGCAGGGAACCAAAAGATCTCATTATAGGATGAAGCCAGGCCATATTAAAGCTTGTGCACTAGTAACTATGTCTAAAAACAGCCTGCTGTTTTATATTGAACCAATACATTCTTAACTTGGTAGGTTGCAGTGTAAAGATGTACAGAGCCTGTCTGCTGGATGCTATGCCAATTACAGATGTGACGGAGTGGTGTCAAACACCTACAAATAGTTTAGGATCTCAAGCAATCTTCGAGTGAAACAAAAGAAGTTTTAAAATGTCATCTCAAAACCTGGATAGCACAGTTCATCATGTGTGTCTGACTCTCAGAGTCTCAAGATCACCTTTATTATATAATTTAATGTGGACCTCATATGATCCCTCAATCAGAATGCACAATTCTTTCAAGGACATGAATAGTGCCTGAGAGAGAAGGAGAATATCTTTTAAAAGTAACACCTTCAGATGACAAGGCATCTGTGATCAGCTCTGCAGGAACTACGTTTTATTGGTGTTGAGGTGAAGGAGGAGGGAAATGCCCATGAATACATATTAGACTTTGTTAGATCATCAGAAAGAATAATTGGGCATATTTATACAATTACATTTTTAGTAAACTATTATGCCAGCTTAACGATAATACATATTCTGGTAAAAAGTACATTAAATGGCAATCCTAAAGCAATTCGGCTGCTAAGGATGTCATTTTTTTTTATCTAATTATTCACAAATTAATGAATAAAATTAAATTCCAATCACTGAGGAAAATGGAGAATGGTGAGAATCAGAACTGCAGATTAGTTAAAGCAAAGATATGCAATGCATAACAGAATTAAAGCATTTCTTTTATTCAAACTCAGTGCTTAAAAAAGAACAAATCCATCATCTTGAAATTTGACTTGTAGCTTGACATTAAAAATAATATGAGTAGAATTTTCAGTGGGGTAAGCACAAAACTAGTTCAAGTTGTGTCACTCTCAATTACTGTACTCAGGTGGTGTGCCCATTAAAATTCCCACTTGTGGGCTCCGCTCACTATGCAAATGGGGTCATTACCTGGAGAATTTAATTGGTTATGACACTGGGAGTAGGACTTTTCCTTTCAAAATAAACCTACTTACACACATTTTCACTAGAAATTTGATTGTTATATATATTTTGGATTGTTTTGCTTTATAAATATTTACTGAAATTGGACTATCTTTGCCTACTAATTTCTCACAGATAATTCAAAGTGGATCCAAATTACTTTGTGCATGTAGTTTTGTCTATAAGACTGGCTAGAATGATTTTTATAAATCATGTTGCTTAACAAAATATTATTTTGAAACATCTTTGTATCTCTCACTACATGTGGATACATTCCCAATGAGGGTTTTCACCACTGAATAGTATGTATATTTTCTCTTTCATCATAGTTCTAAATATTTACTCTGAGGGGCTTCTTCCATGTTTCTGCTTTTTGTCTCTTAAAAAAAAAGTATAGTTGAAACGTTGACCTGCCTTCATGGGTGTGTAACATACATAGCTTCACTGAGAAGCCACGCTTGTAACACTGGCAAGGCACTTAGATTCGCTGATAAGACAGGGTGAAGATGCTAAAGAGTTGTCAGAATTCGTTCTAGAGAGAGTTCCACCAAGAGCCACGAGACAACTGAATTTAAAAAGAACAACGAATCAGTACAAAAAGTACAGTTCTCCACACATCTGCCATCTGTTTTCACTGATAGTGGTGATTTCAACTGGAAAAAACCCTTGAGTTTACAGCTAGATAACGAGAATATCGATAATGGCTGAACTTACAACACTGACATTAAAGTATGGTTTAGTGAATGTAATATTAAAGTGGGCCACCCAGGAATTTAGTTCCTAGGCACTGTCTCAACCAGCAGATACTAGAATGAACTTGAAGTGGGAACAGGATTGCTAAAAGTATTGGTATAATCCCAGGGAAGCCCTAGCAGTTACTTGCAAGAGAGGGGTCCTGCAGTCTAAATTTGTATTACTATACCAAGTTGTACAACAAGCACGGATATTATCACTAGCTTGTCTGGACCTAAAGAGAATATTTTTCTTTAAATGAAGAAAAGAATATTCTAAAATAAGAGAAATAATTCCAGGGGTGATTAAAAAAAAAAAAAAGAAATACTACAAATTTGTAACTGGACAATTGGGCAGGAATTTTAACATCTGTAACTATGGGAAATTTCCCATAGAATATCAAACATGGATCCAAGTCTCTGACATTCATTTTTCTGATATTTCTAATTGTGCCCAGAGGATAAGAAGGAGTTGGCGCATCCAATAAATATAATCATTTACATGCATGGAGCTCCCTTTGAAGTTAATAGGACCTATGGAAAGAGGAGTTATGCACCACGAAAACAGAGTTCAACGTGAATCTACTTCTTTCTTTTTAACATGCAGCCGTGTTGCCAACACATTTGGATTTTCTCACTGCTTATCTTTTCTTTGTATGTGATGTTTCAGCTGGAGTGGAGCAAAGTGCTCCATGTGTAGGGGAAAGATAGCCTCAAAGGGAGCATGTGATATTGACAAGCTTATACTCAGGGACCAGCTTTACAAGATAGTATCCAAAAGTGATCGGGCCTGACATTTGTAGAGCTTTTTAACTTTTCAAAAGGAAACCACATACATTTTCTCATTTGATCTCTGCTGCTCTACCATTCACCTACGATATACGTTTTTACTTCCATTTTACAGATGAAAAAATGGGGACAGACTGTTTAGGTTCACTTCCTAGGGCCACACAGTAACTGGTAGGATGTAGGAAAACTGATTTCTATTCCCAGGTCTTCCATTAGAACAATATATTTTTAAAGAAATCCTATATATATAAGTTAATATAGAGATTCAGTCACAGCTGCTTGGATTAAAACTGGAGTGAGGAAGTTGGGATCTGAGTCTTACCTGCCTTGTTTCCTATCTCCCATCTTTGCTGCCTTTAGTGGGTATCCTGGCATGGGCTCTGAGGGAGACTGGAAATCATAGCTACCTAACCGTGCTGCTTATTTCTTATTACACACATTGACCCCAAAGTCAATCAACTCAAAGTGTTTCACTGTCTTGTTCCTGTTTATCAATGACTTTTTCCCTCTAGTTGGATGGATGAGGAGTCAAGAGTTAGATGTTCTCCAAAACACTGTTTGCTGGTCATTCTCCATATGACCCTAAAGAAATGCTGTCTCTGCCTCCACTGTGCCAGGATCCCTTGATTTCTGATTCCTAGTTGGCTTTGGCCGATGCCACGCACTAATGGGAAATCAGGTTAGAGAAGGGAGAGGTCAAGGTGTTAATTCTCACCTTGCTCCCAGGCCCCCTTCCTGCCAGGCAGTGATTTTTCACAACTCCATTCCTCCCTGTAAGGTGACTGTACAGTGACCCCTCGATAGCTGCAGCTCCCTGATCTTGTCCCCTCCAGCCTGGGGAAGGAATGTTTCCCATTGTTGCTAGTTCCTGGCACTTCAAAATCCCATGTTTGTTACCTTTTGACTGACTGTTCCTCTGTAAACAGTCCCTTTTTATTAAATACTCTTCAACTAAGCCCTTTGAGTGAGCCATCTGTTTCCTGCCAGTACTCTAATGAGAGAGTGAGTGAGTGTGTGTGTGTACAAATGCACACATTGTCTGAATCCAATACTGTTATCATATGTTTCTAAGATTTATCAAAATAATGTAAATTCTGGTGGTCTCTTAGGTGTTTGTCTCTTAAACACAGTTAATCAAATCTAATACCATAAGAACTATACTAGATACTCCAGAAATGTATTTAACAATTTCAAGTTCGATGATCACACATTTCCATGCTAATATTTGACCTAAAACTGGCTGATGGTGGGAGAGGGAAAGAAAGAAGGTATCATTACCAGGAGTAGTCCAAACTTTATTGAGCTTTAGGATTGCTAGAGACAATGAGGCTTTCCTGTCTCCCTACAACCTAAAATGACTCAATAATATTAACATAAGCTGACTCGCAATAGAAAGCTTAGCCTGGAAATGAATCCCTCCAGAAATGTGCTATTTGGAGAGTCCATGTGAATGTAACCAATGGTAATAAAACAACTGGATGTGACATCTCTATGTCTTCAGTGTCATAGTTCTAAGCTATAGTAGGTCCAGTATCACTTAGTCTTCGAGTTCAACCCCTCCACTGAAAGTTGGTAAACTGACATTTTAATTGATGGCTCAATATTCACCCAGTCAGCCAAGGATAATCTGTTTGTTCCAGACCCTGTGCTGGGAGTAGGGATATCAAGATGTCCATTGACAAATTCACAGCTTAGAGAGAGAATGTACATTAATTTGACAGAATTAAAGACATAATAGAGATGGTATAATTGCTAAGAGAGGGGAGAAGTGGAGGCTGACTAACACTCCCCAGGAGAACCAGGAAGTTTTCTTAGAAGAGGTAATATTTGAACTGGGATTTGGAGAAAGAGAACAGTTATTGGTGCATTCTGAAATTGCAGTAATGTTGGAAAGGACAGAATTGGTGATGTTGGGAAAAAGCAGAACTGAGTTTAAAAAGGCAGCACTTTGAGTGCTTCTGAACTTCTGAACTTTGACCTGGAGGCAAAGTAAAGCCTTCTGAGGACTTAAATCAAGGAAACAGCAAGATCAAATTTATATTTTGATACAACTTTATTGAGGCAGCAGATGAATTAGAAAGGACTGAGTATGAACTTATTAGGGACTTAAAAGACGGTGAGTTCATCTACACAAAAGATGGTAGGGACCTAATCTGAGGCACGGACTGTAGAAACACATGTGGGGGCAGTGGGGGAGGGATTGAATTAAAGATAATTCTGAAAGAGGACTGAAAGACTAATCCAGGTGAATGGCCTGTTAAATGTGCCCAGTGTTTACATACAAAACCAACTGTATGAACGTTAAATGAAAGCCAAATTCATAGAAGTTTTAAAGTGCATACACTACATGTTTGAGTCACCAACACTATGTCTTCATTGAATGAGATAATGGAGCTGAAAGTGCTTATAAACAGTTTCACCAATATTAGGAAACTGTCAGAATTTCACTGTGGGTTTACGTGATGGGTGTGGTACCATACATAGTATGCGGGGGGGGGGGTGGTGAACCAATGAGGAAAATGCTAGAGTAAAATGTTCTGGTTTCCTAGTATGCTAGGGATGTATGCTAATAGATGTAAGGCAGGGGTTGGGGGAAGAGGAAGAGAAGCGAGAGGCAAACAGAAGCAAAGAGACATGGACAAAGGATCGCCAGAGTGCCTGGCATGTGAGAGGTGTTCATCTGTATATATATGCTGAATTAATATGTGAACGAATGAATATATATGTATATGTATACCACGAATTACTTAACATGCAAAACTGGATCTGTATTACTACCACAAACTGGATGACAGTTGTGAGCATAATAAGTGAAAGAGAGGAGAAATTTTCACTGCGCTACATACACAATGGATGGATCATTTTTAACTAAATCAACAGATTGCTAACTAGTTACTGATTACTGACTGGTTAAATGAATCATTCTTTAATTGGCTTAGTAAGTCCAGTTCCCATCATAAGTCTTAGGTAATGTATGACCCAAATCTCTTTGGTTGGCCTCCAGCAGCTCTAAAATTAGTGAGTAAATCTT
Source organism: Aepyceros melampus (assembly GCA_006408695.1). Lineage (NCBI taxonomy): Eukaryota > Metazoa > Chordata > Mammalia > Artiodactyla > Bovidae > Aepyceros > Aepyceros melampus. Next base: position 85,525 of record SJXQ01000268.1, read on the forward strand.
CCAAAGTTATATTCTTGCCAGCCTTTGTCTTTCTGCAAACCTGATTCAAATTTTCAACTGGGCCTGTTCCAAGTTCTGTGTTAGTCTAGGAGGGTGTTTACTGGCCCCAAGGGGTTGCCTAATTTGTCTAAAGTTCTGTGCATCACATATTATGTTTCCTTAGTTCTAATAAAGTGACCCAGACCTGCTTTAGCTATTCTATTCTTAGCAAAAAAAAAAAAAAGTTGCAAGAGGATCATAGAGTAACTTCTGTTTTCTTACAAAATAATTATGTTAAAATGTAAATATTTAAATTCACATGACAAATACTAATGAATTTTCAAGCATTTCTCTAAAATATAGGTGCTAAGGACTGTAAGGGAGAAGGAAAGTCACCAGGGCACAAGAAAGGCACGTGGGTTCCTTCATGTCTATAGTGGTGGAGGATGGTACTTGAAGGGGATCGCAATGCAGCTGCCCAGGTGGAAGCTTGATTTGCATCTGGCAACTAGATCATAAAATATGAAATGAAGGTTTTTATCTGTTCATGAAAATATCAATTATTCAAAATATGGAGGAAAAGGTGATGGAAATCCAAACCAAAGCTTAAAAATGGTTAGATTCTTAAAATGTATATTTTGGTGTCATGAGTGTTTTTGTTTTCAGAGCTCATATCAGGGAATTAAAGCAGACATATACTGAGGCTTTTAATATATTAGGAAGTCAAAAGGTTATCATTCACTTGAATTACATTTTCCTTGAAATAAAACATTTTGTTGTTTAGGCTCTTTGACCTAAAATATGATAAACTGTCCTGAAGTATATAGGTGGTATCACTAATTAGTCAGAGACTATCTCAAAACATATCTCTTTTTATCATATTTCAATACACAGTATTTGCATTTTAATCATTTCTTCTTTGAAATCGAGTATCCACCTAGGACAAACAACTATTTCCATGGAGAATAAAATTAATATTTAATAAAAGAAGACATGTTACTTGTATATTTTCTTAAATTTCAACAAGTGTCTGATCTTGAAAAGTATCAAATACCTACATTTATTTGTGACAAAAAAAGTTGTAGTCTTTCTATAATCACTCAAAAATTCCCATGATCTAGAAGTTGGTAGACTGTCTTGAAAAGTTTTTCTAAATGAAAAAATAAGGTGGGATAATATGCTGCATGATTACATTCCAAGTTTGCATTAATAAAGAATTATACTTGCAAGTTTTACAACTAGAAGTAGCACTGTGGTTGTCATTTATTACAGTACACACAATTTGATGTTACAGAGTAGGCATCTGCCAGAAACATTTCAGTTTAGCATGATGAATTTACCTTAGCCCTGTCAAGAATCACATTACAATGCCAAAGTATTGCTTTGAATATATATTGAAAAACAGAAATAAATTTGTTGAGGTAGAGTTTCAAATCCCCTCAGAATCATGTCATTACTGGTATTGTGGCTGGGCACACACAAGCTCATGTTACTCCAGGGGGATTTGCCAATAGTGAATGTCACTCATTTAATCAGGACAGCTAAAGAAGAGGTACTGTTGACTGTGGGTGATAGAGGAGTTTATCGGCATCCCAGCAAGAATGTTAGCATACTCAATTTACATAAATGTATAAGAATATTTAAAACATAATCCCTTTCTAAGCCATTTAAACACATTCACATGAAAAGTGGTTTATCTGCTGCTCCTTTTTCAGCTTAATGGTAAACTTCTCTGAAAGATTTAACTGAATTCTAACTAATAAACACTGTATTTGTCTTGAAACACCTAATTGTTGGCATTACTTGTTCAAACAGTGGAATTTACACTTCCTTGGTGTGTAAGATACAAGATTATTATCAGGTTACTGCAGAAGGTACAAACAATTGGCAAGTTATAACTGAACCACTCAGGAACTATTGAAAAGTCCATGTCTAGGGTCTTTGCGAGCCTAGTGGACCACAGTCTCCTCTACCATCTGAATCAGTTCTAATGAGGTGGATGACGCTGGAGCCGATTATACAGAGTGAAGTAAGCCAGAAAGAAAAACACCAATACAGTATACTTACACATATATATGGAATTTAGAATGATGGTAATGATAAACCTGTACGCAAGACAGCAAAAGAGACACAGATGTATAGAACAGCCTTTTGGACTCTGTGGGAGAGGGAGAGGGTGGGATGATTTGGCAGAGTGGCAATGTAACATGTATGATATCATAAGTGAAACGAATCGCCAGTCTAGGTTTGATGCAGGATGCAGGATGCTTGGGACTGATGCATGGGGATAATCCAGAGAGAAGGTGTGAGCGGGAGGGGGGAGGTGGGGGTCGGGATTGGGAGTTCATGTACACTCGTGGCTGATTCATGTCAATGTATAGCAAAACAAATACAGTATTGTAAAGCAAAACAAACTAAAAAATAAAAATCAATTAAAAAAAAAAAGAAATGCCAGGCAGAATTTTACTCTAATTTCTTGAAAGGCCTATGAATTCTGTCAAAAATTTGCTGCGCACTTTGGAAAGATTTTACAGTGTAGACATGACCACATGATAGGTTTCTTATATCCACAGCAACTTTTAAAGTCTAAGATGCAGAATAAAGGCTACTGCCTTAATAATACCAAAGGGCCAGATCCACACAGGCGAGACTGTGTGCAAGGTTCACAGTTTAACTACCATAAAATTTAGCTGCCGCTTTCATTTGAGAAATGTGGCAGATAAAAGCAGTTTCAATATTGCACCACTGCATTAATGTAGATGTAGCACAGATATATTAAATTTTTTTCCCTCTCAACACTATGCTCTAAGAAAGTAGTAAAAGTATTATGTTTGCATGATACTGATTTTACATGTAGCCTGAGAAATATATGAAATGTATTTTTAAAGGACTTGGCTTATGAAAAGTCATATTTGAGGGAGTGTGGAATCAATTCACAGGGATAGTTTATGGTCCAGAAACTCCTACAAAGTAATGGGAGAAACTGATATATCTGTAGTAAAAAAAAATCTGACAGAAGAAAAATCATGAACTTCATCAAGGAAAAATAAAAATCATACAATATCTAAGTTGATATGTGCAAAGTATCAATAGTATTTAGTCTGGAAACTATGCTTATCATCAATTTGCCTTTTGTATCTTCTGACTGCTTCCGATTCAGCTACAAATATCAATCATATTCACATAAGCTAAGTATATAAAAGATAACATTTAATATAAAAAGATCCCAGAAATAAGCTTTTTATGTTGTGCTGATAAAAATATGTGTGTGTACATGAGTACATATATATACACACATATATATACTATATATATATATATATATATCCTTTTTAATGTAATCACCTATATATCCTAGAAAAATATCCAGAAAAACTGATTTGAAAAAGGTTTGCTGATTCTTTTCTAGCAAAATCTGACTATATTATGGGCATTAGAATCCTAGTTGTCTCCTAAAAGGAAAAACTCATAGCAAAATAGTCCAGATAAAAGAAGACATGGATAGGGAGAGAACAGATAAATACAATCATGCTGTAGAGAGACCATTGACAGTGTATCAAAGAGAAAGAAAAATTCCTAGAACATCATATCGTGGCACAAATACTATCATGTCACTGCAAGACAGCGACAAAGAACACTGTGCTCATAGGGGCAAGTTCTTTTTATTAGAACTGTAAGAAATCCTTGCTCATGTGAATTCAGAAATCTCAGACATCCTAACTGGTCTGGTATCTCTCCAACATATCTTCTATATTAATATAAAAAAAGTTTCAAGTATTCTCTACTTGCCTGCTGTCATCTAGCAAGGTGAATTAACACTATAAATCAAGTCAGTTTTCTCTGAACTTATTTGTAGGATGAAAGCATGTTGAGCTTTTCATTTGTGAAAATTTCAGAGACTTTTTGGCAGCCCGATACCACTGCTCATCGGGCTCCGCCTCTAGCTTTTACATCAGGTAAAATATAAGAGACTCAAAGTGATGCTCGGCCTTCTTTTTGAGATTTAGAAGCCTGAACCATCAAGATTCTCAAAAGGAAAATTCCAGTTTGTAAAATGTTTTCAATCTAGAAATGATCATTTAAATCACTTAACATTATTTTGTACAAGTCGCCTGTATGTACAAAAAATTTAAAGAATAAATTGAAATCTGAAATTAGATTAACCCTGAGCATATCATAGTTTGTATAAACAATAACAGTACTTAAGAAATGTAGCACTAATACATATTTTTTAAACTACAGCGACAGCCCTGAACATGTCTATATCACCTGTATCTCTCTTCTCTTTGCATTCTAACTGTAGACATTTTTCTTCTGACTTTCCTTATATATTCAGGTTCCATTTTCATTCACATTCTTCACTGCCTGCCCCAAGTTGCCTGTTTATAAATATCCTAAGTCCATCATCCTCTTACCCCTATGCTTCTCTTCAATGTCTAATTCTCTCTCGATATTCTCAGCACCAGTTAAGTTCGGCACACATTTTTAAGCGGCCACTTTCTACTATGTACTGGGAAGACAAGCTAAATCAGAGTTGGCTCCTGCATTTCTGGAGCACACAGTAGACTGAGGGAAATAAAGACGTGAACATATTATGAAAATGCATTGTGAGAAGATTTAGAGAAATGTGAAAATTGTATGGGACTGCGGAAAACTGAAGCTTGGGAGGAAAGAGAATTAGGATGGAAATATCATTTGAGCCAGTTCTCGAAAGATGATCTTACATTTCCCAGGCAGACAAGGAGAAGAGGGAAGACAGTTCAAACAGAAGGAACAGCATCTACAGATAATTGAAGTTGCAAAGAGCATGCATGTTCTAAGATCAGAGAATGTTCGACATGGATAAAAAACAACTTTGTGGGAAGGACTGGGTGGAAGATGAGATTGAGAATGTAAGCTATGGCTAAACTGTTTTTTTAATGCCATGCTAAGTGATTCAGGTCTTATTCTATTTGTTATAATTTAAAGAAGGAAAAGGAAAAGACCCTTTCAGATTTGTGTCTTAGAGAGGTCATTTAGGCAAGCAGATGAGAAGAAACTGGAATGATGCAGAAAGAAGGGATAACATGAGATCAGAGATGCTGGTCTGTTGTTATAGAGAGGTTGATGGTTCAATACTTAAGGCTCCCAGGCAGGGGGGCTAAAGGATGGGAGGGGTGAGACATTCAGGAGATAAACTGATGATTGAATATATGGGATTTAGTAACAGGATGAGAACAAGGCAGAGGAAAGAGTCAAGGATGACACCGAAGGTTTTATCTTTAACCACCTTACGATCATGTCAGGAACCAATATAAAGAAAGATTGATGAATCCAATGTGCTAAGAATGAGGGCCCCAAATACATGGAATATCCAGGCAGCCTGATACATGGATGGGAACTCAAAAAAGAAGTCAGTACAAGAAAAGTAAATTTAAGAGTTATTTTATTTGGATAGGGTTGCTCTGAAAGCTGAGTCTGAAGCAAGAACCTGTATTTAGTTTATTTGGGAGTTGATCCAGAGAGCAGGATTGAGGGATCAGGGAGAGAGACAGGCGAAGAGGAAAAACCAATTTAAAGGTGTTACTGAGGTTGTCACTGTGGGCAGTGTGTCTCAATTCTGCCAGTACCAGCTGAGAAAGACACAGAATGTTTCCCAGAAATGTGTATCTGAGGATAAGAGAGCATGGCATTAATCTATAAAATCCTATTCCATTGGCAGACATTCTTCAAGGGTATCAACACCCCACACTTCCAAGCTGTGCTTCCTCTGGCCCATCTAACTCTCACAGGTCTGAACTAGAAACCCTGGTGCAGAAAGCCAGTAAGGGGTTACTTGATGCCAGATTTTGTCAGCATGAAATAGATAGAAACCTCATGGAACTATCGACTCCTTTTATAGCTGAAAACAGAGGTGTCACTTAGCAAATGTGAATCAGGGCACCAGATATATTTACTATACCACAAATAAATACTAGTTGAAGCTACTTAACTTAATGAGATTACAAGAGTAAACACAGAGACCGGCACCCCTTGACCTGGTCAGATTTCACAGTAAACCAAAAAAAGTATGAAATACATTTGATTTATTTTTATATAGACCTTTCTGAGAAATAAGTCTAAAACTTCCATCAAATTCTCTAAGTGTTTCTTGATCCAGAAAAGTTTAAGAAACAAAAAGTTGGAGCAAGAATGAAAGTACAAGAAATTATGGAAAAATAACATTTAAGGCTAAAAGAGGAGAAGATGAGGAAAGACAAGTTAGTGTCAGACTTTTTGGAATCACAAAGGCTTGTGTTTAACCTAGGCTGTATTTGAACCTGAGCAACTGGTGATGGACAGGAGGCCTGGCGTGCTGCGATTCGTGGGGTCGCAAAGAGTCGGACACGACTGAGCTACTGAACTGAACTGAACTGAATGATTAGATTCTTTGATTCTCATAAGCTCTTATGTAAAATAGAGGTAATAACACTTAGATCACAGAGGTATTATGAGTCTTATAAACAGGAAATATGTGTAGTGCCTAGGATAAAGTAAATACTCATTAAATGATGACTTATCAGAAAAGTAGAAAAATACCAGGAAGAAACTGTGTAACAGATTTAAGAAAGAGTTACAGAAAAAGAATCACATAATATTGATAGCTTTCATTAGGGAAATGTATAAGAGGACTTTGAAAAGAGTTCATTGAATTTGATAATTTTTGTTGAGAACAATCAAAATACATTGGATAAAGAAGGTCAGGCAGAGAAGGCAATGGCACCCCACTCCAGTACTCTTGCCTAGAAAATCCCATGGACGGAGGAGCCTGGAAGGCTGCAATCCATGGGGTCGCTGAGGGTCAGACACGACTGAGCTACTTCACTGTCACTTTCACGCACTGGAGAAGGAAATGGCAACCCCACTCCAGTGTTCTTGCCTGGAGAATCCCAGGGACGGGGGAGCCTGGTGGGCTGCCGTCTCTGGGGTCGCACAGAGTTGGACACGACTAAAGCAACTTAGCAGCTGCAGAGAAGGTCAGGAGAACAATGGGTTGAGGAGTAAAATGCTGAATTATTAAAGGAGACACACACAAATCAGTATCTCACCCAATATCAAGCTTTACAAATAATTTTAAGGATGCCCTAGATCATGTTCAGCTCTTTACAACCCCACAGACTGTAGCCTGCCAGGCTCCTCTGTCCATGGGATTGCCCAAACAAGAACACTGGAGTGGTTTGACCATTCCCTCCTCCAGGGGATCCTCCCAAGCCAGGGATCGAACCCATGTCTCCCGCACTGTGGGCAAATTCTTTACTTTCTGAACCACCTGGAAAGCCCCAGAAAAGAAGCACAGATGAAAAAGTTCTGGGACTTCCACACAGCTTTCCAAGTCATTCTTCCTATAATAGACATCTTATCTCTGGTCCCAAATAACATGAAGTCTCCTAAAAAGGTTTACAGTATTACTTGACACAATCAGGAAAGTTTAAGTTATGAAACATGTCCATTTTACTCCTAAGAGAATTCTATAATCTATGGGACATTCTCCAAGAGTTGTGCCTTATAAATCCAAACATAGATCCTGTATATTTACCATAGTAATCCTTTAGTTAGGGACATCCTGCTGAGAGAATTCTGTGCATAAGGTCTCTTTCTTCTTGCAAATATTATTAGCCAGTTTACACGTAAGTCCAGTTGACACGGAGTTTAGATTAATTCACTTTTCCCCATTTTCTTCTACCCAGGCATGCTTCCTATAACCAAGGAGACTGAACAGATTATAAGCCAACTATAATACTTGAAGTCTTTTTTCCATAGCACCCTATTCATTGCCCCACTCACTTCTAACTCAAATGCCCAATCATACTCCTCTTTCAATTGTGTGTGTGTGTGCTCAGTTGCTCAGTCCTGTCCAACTATTTGTGACTCCATGTATAGTAGTCCACCAGACTCTTCTGTCCATGGGATTTGCCAGGAAAGAATCCTGGAGTGGGTTGACATTTCCTTCTCCAGAGGATCTTCACAATCTAAGAATCAAACCCACATATTCTGCATTGCTGGCAGACTCTTTACCACTGAGCCACCTGGGGAGTTCTCTTCCAAATAGATGAGCAATTAAAAAAAAAATTAGATATATACTTCCAGAATTTTCTTTAAATATTTACATTATATTTATGTTGAGCTCAAATATGGATTTATACTGGATGTGGTACATGTCTATTCATACATATAGTCTTGTCTTGTTTGTCCTTAACAGGATGTTCCAGAGATCTTTCCACATCATATTCTAGAGACTTAGTTCAACTTTCTAATGATGTCAGCAGCTGTGAAGGGTCTGAGACTTTAGTCTATTTGCAAGTTAAATTTAACCTGCCACAATTTTATGGATGCTGGTAGACAATAGGCATCTTTGTAAAAGACAAAGACTTTTTTTTTTAAACTAACAACAAGAACAGCATCCAGAATATCAGCATTTATAGAATTTCCTGAATTCCAATTCCCACAGGGTAACACAAAGAACAAGCAATGCCACAAATATAGAAGACTGAGTGACCCAAGCTTAGAGAACCTAAATCTTTATTAATCAGCAGTAAGCAAACCAGCTATACTTTTGCCCTGGAGGAAGATATTATGTTTATTATACTGAAAGTTATTATACTTGTTTATAAACAAGCATGGCTTGTGCTCCAGACAGAGATAATATCTCCATCTTGCAAGGCTATTCTTTGCACAAACATTCTTACAAGACATGCAGAAGTGTGAGCTACACCATGGAGGACTGCCTCCCAACAAGTTTAAAAAATTTCACAGTATGGGCATTATAGAAATATTTTCCTATGAATGGCCATTAACAGTAAAGGTAGAACAAATTTTTATTTCTTGAATAATTATTTTCCCAGGGTTTTTTACTGAATGAACTGAACATTTTAAATTAATGTCAAGCTGTTCAATTATGTTTATTTTATTTGATGTGAATTCATTTTCTATATTTTTATTTTATTTGCTTTCTTAGTGATAGCAAATAAAACACATTGCTTTCTCATGTGTTTTGAAGGTTTATTCTGAATCTTCCTCTTCAATGCATTTTAATTTTTTTTTCTCTCTCTCAATTCCAGATCCCCCTCTCTACTGTCTAAGAATTTTTGAATCATTCCATCTAATCTCCTAGGGCCATCTTGTCAGAATTAGGTCTCAAGTTAATGACTAGTGGCTTCTAACTAGGGATATTTCAAATTGACTAATTAAGCCAGTATCTGGTTTGGGTTCAGCATTGGCTTCAAAATGAGTTCCCTCCCTCTTGTCTTTCAAAGTATGTGTCATCTTTTAAACCACAATCTATTTGATTCAAAGCAGCTATTTTCATTGTTCTTCTCAAAGCAGAGGGAGTAAGGGGCAGGGATAGGAAACAATATCCCAAACCTTTGCTTTAAGAAATGAAACTGATGTAATACTCATTGTATCACAGTCAATGAGCTTCCTGCTGTTTTATTATGATCTAGGGTGCAGCTCAGGAAGCCCACAGTATCAGCTCTACTTACACTTTGCATACCTGTTACAGTAGTCTATTCCACAGAGCCATTCAGCTTGTAATGAGCTCAGATACACAAAGGAACCTATACATGCATCTGTATAAATGTGTGTGTATATACATATATATAGTTTCTTCTAAAAATTGCATTCTGTTTTCAACATTGCTGTGTATCTTGAGCATAGGAGGACCTCAAAGGATGAACTTAAAATGGGACCTTGACCACTTGCCTGGAAGCAAATATAATAGAAACTAATTTATACAACTGAATAGTAAAAACCCCAACCAAAGAAAGAAAAAATCCTCAAAAATAAAACAAACAAAAGCAATGGAAGGAATTTGATTCAACAATGGGCAGAGAGGATCTGAATAAACATTTTTCTGAAGTCATGCAGACAGCCCACACATAGATGAAAAGATGCCTAATATCAATCATAACCTCAAAAACATATCACCTCACACCTGATCAGTTCAGTTCAGTTCAACTGCTCAGTCGTGTCCGACTCTTTGCGATCTCATCAACTGTGGCACACCAGGTCTGCCGGTCCATCACCAACTCCTGGAGTTTACCCAAACTCATCTCCATTGAGTCAGTGATGCCATCCAACCATCTCATCCTCTGTCATCCCCATCTCCTCCTCCCTTCAATCTTTCCCAGCATCAGGATCTTTTAAAAGGATTCAGGTCTTTGCATCAAGTGGCCAAAGTATTGGAGTTTCAGCTTCAACATCAGTCCTTCCCATGAACATTCAGGACTGATTTCCTTTAGGATGGACTGGTTGGCTCTCCTTGCAGTCCAAGGGACTCTCAAGAGTCTTTTCCAACACCACAGTTCAATAGCCATCAATTCTTCAGTGCACAGCTTTCTTTATAGTTCAACTCTCACGTCCATACATGACTACTGGAAAAACCATAGCCTTGACTAGACAGACCTTTGTTGGCAAAGTAATGCCTCTGCTTTTTAATATGCTGTCTACGTTGGCTATAACTTTTCTCCAAGGAGTAAGCGTCTTTTAATTTCATGGCTGCAGTCACCATCTGCAGTGATTACACCTGATAGAATGTCTATAATCAAGATTGCTGGGAAAAATATCATCAACCTCAGATATGCAGATGATACAACTCTTATAGCAGAAAGCAAAAAGCCTCTTGATGAAGGCAAAAAAGGAAAGTGAAAAAGCTGGCTTAAAACTCAGCATTCAAAAACTAATATCATTGCATCCAGGCCTATCATTTCATGGCAAATAGATATGGGAGAAGTAGAAACTGTGACAGATTTTATTTTCTTGGGCTCCAAAATCACTGCAGACACTGACTGCAGCCATAAAATTAAAAGATGCTTGCTTTTTGGAAGAAAAGCTGTGATAAACCTAGACAGTGTACTAAAAAGCAGAGACATCATTTTGCTGATGTTTCTGCATTTCAGATTCATATAGTCTGTATAGTCAAAGTAATGGTTTTTCCAGTAGTCATATAAAGATGTGACAGTTGGCCCATAAAGAAGGCTGAGCACCAAAGAACTGATGCTTTCAAATTGCAATGCTAGAGAAGACTCTTGAGTGTTTCTTAGATGGAAAGATCAAACCAGTGAATCCTAAAGAAAATCAATCCTGAATTTTCATTGGAAGGACTGATGCTGAAGTTGAAGCTCCAATACTTTGACCACCTGATGTGAAGAGCCAACTCACTGGAAGAGACTTGGATGCTGGGAAAGATTAAGGGCAAGAGGAGAAGAGAGTGATAGAGGATGAGATGATTGGATGGCATTACCAACTCAACGGCCATGAGTTTGAGCAAGTTCCAGGTAATACTGAAGGACAGGGATGCTTGATGTGTTGCAGTCCATGGAGTCTCAAAGAGTCAGACATGACTTATTGACTTGATAACAACAAACAATCAAATGATAAATAACAAGTTTTGGAGAGGATGTGGAGTAAAAGCAACCCTTGTGCACTGTTGGTGTGAATGTAGATTGGTTCAGTCACTATGGAAAACAGTGTGAAGTTTCCCTCAAAGTNGCCATCCAACCATCTCATCCTCTGTCATCCCCATCTCCTCCTCCCTTCAATCTTTCCCAGCATCAGGATCTTTTAAAAGGATTCAGGTCTTTGCATCAAGTGGCCAAAGTATTGGAGTTTCAGCTTCAACATCAGTCCTTCCCATGAACATTCAGGACTGATTTCCTTTAGGATGGACTGGTTGGCTCTCCTTGCAGTCCAAGGGACTCTCAAGAGTCTTTTCCAACACCACAGTTCAATAGCCATCAATTCTTCAGTGCACAGCTTTCTTTATAGTTCAACTCTCACGTCCATACATGACTACTGGAAAAACCATAGCCTTGACTAGACAGACCTTTGTTGGCAAAGTAATGCCTCTGCTTTTTAATATGCTGTCTACGTTGGCTATAACTTTTCTTCCAAGGAGTAAGCGTCTTTTAATTTCATGGCTGCAGTCACCATCTGCAGTGATTACACCTGATAGAATGTCTATAATCAAGATGCTGGGAAAAATATCATCAACCTCAGATATGCAGATGATACAACTCTTATAGCAGAAAGCAAAAAGCCTCTTGATGAAGGCAAAAAAGGAAAGTGAAAAAGCTGGCTTAAAACTCAGCATTCAAAAACTAATATCATTGCATCCAGGCCTATCATTTCATGGCAAATAGATATGGGAGAAGTAGAAACTGTGACAGATTTTATTTTCTTGGGCTCCAAAATCACTGCAGACACTGACTGCAGCCATAAAATTAAAAGATGCTTGCTTTTTGGAAGAAAAGCTGTGATAAACCTAGACAGTGTACTAAAAAGCAGAGACATCATTTTGCTGATGTTTCTGCATTTCAGATTCATATAGTCTGTATAGTCAAAGTAATGGTTTTTCCAGTAGTCATATAAAGATGTGACAGTTGGCCCATAAAGAAGGCTGAGCACCAAAGAACTGATGCTTTCAAATTGCAATGCTAGAGAAGACTCTTGAGTGTTTCTTAGATGGAAAGATCAAACCAGTGAATCCTAAAGAAAATCAATCCTGAATTTTCATTGGAAGGACTGATGCTGAAGTTGAAGCTCCAATACTTTGACCACCTGATGTGAAGAGCCAACTCACTGGAAGAGACTTGGATGCTGGGAAAGATTAAGGGCAAGAGGAGAAGAGAGTGATAGAGGATGAGATGATTGGATGGCATTACCAACTCAACGGCCATGAGTTTGAGCAAGTTCCAGGTAATACTGAAGGACAGGGATGCTTGATGTGTTGCAGTCCATGGAGTCTCAAAGAGTCAGACATGACTTATTGACTTGATAACAACAAACAATCAAATGATAAATAACAAGTTTTGGAGAGGATGTGGAGTAAAAGCAACCCTTGTGCACTGTTGGTGTGAATGTAGATTGGTTCAGTCACTATGGAAAACAGTGTGAAGTTTCCCTCAAAGTAAGACATGGAAGCAACCTAGATGTCCATCAGCAGATGAATGGATAAGAAAGCTGTGGTACATATACACAATGGAGTATTAGTCACCATTAAAAAGAATACATTTGAATCAGTTCTAATGAGGTGGATGAAACTGGAGCCTAGTATACAGAGTGAAGTAAGCCAGAAAGAAAAACACCAATACAGTATACTAACGCACATATATGGAATTTAGAAGGATGGTAATAATAACCCTGTATACGAAACAGCAAAAGAGACACAGGTGTACAGAACAGACTTTTGGACTCTGTGGGAGAGGGAGAGGGTGGGATGATTTGGGAGAATGGCATTGAAACATGTATAATATCATATAAGAAATGAATCGCCAGTCCAGGTTCGATGCATGATACTGGATTTGGGGGCTGGTGCACTGAGACGACCCATAGGGATGGTACGGGGAGGGAGGAGGGAGGGGGGTTCAGGATGGGGAACATGTGTATACCTGTGGTGGATTCATGTTGATGTATGGCAAAACCAATACAATATTGTAAAGTAATTAGCCTTCAATTAAAATAAATAAATTTATATTTTAAAAATTAGTAAAAGAATTAATATATGATCCAGCAAATCCAATTCTGAGTATTTATCTGGAGGAAATAAAAATACTAAATTGCAAAGATATTTGCACCTGTATGCTCACTGCCACATTGTTTATGGGGGAAAAAAATCTGTGTTCATCAATGAGAAAAAAATGGAAGAAGAAAATGCTAAATACATATTACATTTACGTATATGTGTCAAATACGTTTCACAGAAACACACACAAAGTATTATTTAGACATAAAAAAGGAGGAAATTCTGCCATTTACAGCAACATGAGTAGAATTTGAGAGCATTATGTTAAGTGAAATAAGTCAGAAAGAGAAAGACAGGTACTGTATGATCTCACTTATATATGGAATCTGACAAAAAAAAATCAGACAAAAAAAAGAAACTCAAACTCAGATAAGAGAACAAACTGGTGGTGGCTTGAGGCAGCGGGTGGAGAGTAGGCAAAATGAGCAAAGATAGTCAAAAGTTACAAACTTCCAACTTAAAAAAAAAAGGTACTTTTTACAGAATTGTGGAATGTTCATGATGTAAGCTTTTACAAGCTTATAAATTGACACCTATAGTTTATGGTTATTTTTGACATGAATTTAAATTCAACAGAATTCTTTTACTAGAAGAGCAACTATTAATTGTTTTTCCAACTTCAGAATTTTCTTCCAGGTCCAAATAACTTGATGACCTTAAATCACTTACATACTTGCATATATAAAATATTACTATCTACCCAGTCATAATTACCCAGAATCCAAATCCAATTTTTTGGGAGGTGGGGTCCACGGAGGCAGAAGAGTTGGGGAATCAAAATACTTAATTTTTAAATGCATCAGTTCAATAAAAATTTAAAAAAGAAAGAAAATATTTTTTTAGGCCAATCATAACCATATGTGGATCCCAAATAAAAACAATTAAAAATAGTAACATTTGAATAAGCTCCAAATTCAATGAAAGCTTTTATCATTTAGAAATCAGAAAAAATATTAAAAAATTATTTCTTTTAAGAAATATGGTAACTCAAAATACAATAACAGCTTTTAATTTTCTACTATTATTTATAAATGGCATAAAGCATAATTATTAAAAAAAACTTTCAAAGTTTCAATAAATTGTTAGGTATAATTAGTAAAGGACAATGCAATCAGAGTTTGAAGGACTTTTCTCCCTAATATTGTGTATTTTTTAACTTAGATTGTCCCTTTACCTAGTGACAATGTGAATTAAAATAAGTTTTATATATATATATATATGTACAGACCTACATATTCATATAGTAAATAATTAGATAAACATATGAAACACATCCTTTAACTAAATCTTTACCTTAGAATAAAACCTGGAATCTAGCCCCAGCCAATTTCCCTATTCTACAAATCCCTTTGAAAAGATAAGATTATTGAGAGATGTTTTTACCTAATTCTTGAGAGAAGCTACCAGAACTATAAAACATAAAACTTGTGTTGTTTATTTTACAATAGTTGTTATTTTACAATAGAGTAATGATAGTGCTCATTGAAATGCAGTTCCATACTGTTCCCAAATCTGTACATTTTTTTCTAAATCTCTTTAGGACCTAGTAGTGTATAGATATTTAAAATCAAAATTGTGAATTTCTGAGATCAATAAAATTTTCAGAAACAGTTGTGAGAACAAGCATAAGATTTTCAACAATTTTTTTTTTTTGCTAAGAAAAAATAAAAAACTCTGCTATTTCATATCATCAAAAGATTTCAACAAAAAAAAATCATAGACATAATGTCAAAATAAGTTACAAGTTTTCTTAAGAAGAAGTGGTTTGGAAGCTTTATGACAAAACAAATACATATTACTTGCATTTCCTGTTTTGAAGTGAATCCATGAACATTTCATCATGGACTTATTATTCAAAAAATATTTACTGAGAGCTGCTGTCCTAGGTTTTGCTCTAAATGCTAAAAGATAGAAGTGAGCAAAACAAAGTCCCTACTTTTGTAAGATTAAATTCCAGAGAGAAGAATAAATAAAGGTACAAGCATAAATAATGGTGGACTTCCCTGGTGGCTCAGTGGAAGAATCAGCTTTCCAGTGCAGGACATATGGGTTCAATACCTGATCCGGGAAGATCCCACATGCCACGGAGCAACTAAGGCCGTGCACCATAACTGTCAAGACTTGATCTAGAGCCCAGGAACCACAACTCTTGAGGCCTGCCCCATAGAATCCATGCTCCACAACAAGAGAAGCCACGGCAATGAGAAACCTGCGCATCGCAAGTAGAGTGTGGACCCCACTCGCTGCAACTAGAGTAAAGCCTGCAGAGCAAAGAAGACCAACCACAACCAATAAATAATTAAATAAAATTACTTTTTTCAAAATCTCTAAGAAAGTAATACCAGCTGGTGAAATTCAGTTCAGTTCAATTGCTCAGTCATGTCCAACTCTTTGCAACTTCATCGACTGCAGCATGCCAGGCCTCCTTGTCCAACACCAGCTCCTAGAGATGACAGACTCATGTCTATTGAGTCAATGAAGCCATCCAACCATCTCATCCTCTGCCGTCCCCTTCTCCTCCCACCTTCCATCTTTCCGGTATCAGAATCTTTTAAAATGAGTCAGCTCTTCACATCAGGTGGCCAAAGTATTGGCATTTCAGCTTCAGCATTAGTCCTTCCAAGGAATATTTAGGACTGATTTCCTTTAGGATGGACTTGTAGGCTCTCCTTGCAGTCCAAGAGACTCTCAAGAGTCTTTTCCAACACCACAGTTCAAAGGCATCAATTCTTCGGTGCTCAGCCTTCTTTATAGTCTTACTCTTACATTCATACAAGATACTGGTAAAACCATAGCTTTGACCAGATGGACCTTTGTTGGCAAAGTAATGTTTAATATACTGTCTAGGTTGGTTATAACTTTTTTCTTAAGGAGTAAGCATCTTTTAATTTACTCACTACCATCTGAAGTGATTTTGGAGCCCCCCAAAATAAAGTCTGTCACTGTTTCCACTGTTTCCCCATCTATTTGCCATGAAGTGATGGGACCAGATGCCATGATCTTCGTTTTCTGAATGTTGAGCTTTAAGCCAACAGTTTCACTCTCCTCTTTCACTTTCATCAAGAGGCTCTTTAGTTCTTCACTTTCTGCCATAAAGGTGGTGTCATCTGTATGTCTGAGGTTATCGATATTTCTCCCTGTAGTCTTGATTCCAGCTTTGTGCTTTCTCCAGCCCAGCGTTTCTTATGATGTACTCTGCATGTAAGTTAAATAAGTAAGTTGACATATACAGCCTTGACATACTCTTTTCCTTATTTGGAACCAGTGTGTTTTCCCATGTCCAGTTCTAATTGTTGCTTCCTGACCTGCATATAGATTTCTCAAGAGGCAGGTCAGGTGGTCCAGTATTCCCATCTCTTTAAGATGGTGAAATATCAGATGGAAAAAAAATAGAATAAATGGAATAAGATTTGCCAAATTAGAAAAACTGTTTATTATTTAATAGGAAATGGTCAAATACCTTTTTAATAGGGTAAAATTTGTGCAGAGGCCTGAAGAAGTCAGAGAATAAAGCATGCTTCTATCTGGGAGAGGTATGTTCTTGGCAGAGAAGAAAGCCGTGCAAAGGCCCTGAGGCAAACACAGGCTTCCTGTGTTAGAAACAATAGCAGAGAGCTCTGTGTGGCTGAAACAGAGTGAGGCAGGGAAAGACTACTTAGGAGAAGATATTAGAAAGTTCATGGGTGGTCAGATTCTCTAGGGATTGTGAATACTTCAGTTTTGAGTGAAATAAGTAGTACTTGGAGAATCTTGAGCAGAGGAGTGAAATGATCTGCCTTAAGATTTTTCTCTCCCAGTAAAGCTTTCATTTTGAAATATTTTTAGGTTTACTGAAGAATTTCAGAGATAGTAGTGAGAGTTCCCATACATGTACATCTCACGAGTTTGTCCCATTGTTTACATCTTACATGGCTTCTTTGTCAGGGTAAATAACCAACACTGGTATATTACTATTATTTACCTTCCCTCCAGACGTATTTGGATTTCATCAGTTCCTCCATTAATGCCCTTCGTCTGTTCCATAATCCAGGCAATGCTTTGTGTGGCTTTTTTTTTTTGACAGGTCCCCAGGTGCTTCTGAGCCTTGGTAGTTTCTTCATCTTTATTTATTTTTCATGACCTTGACAGTCTTGAGTAGTGGCCAAATCAGTCTCAATAGTATCTCCTATTCTGAATTTGTCTGATGTTTAGTACATGATTAGATTGAAGTTAGAGATTTTTAGAGAGAATATTCAGAGGTGAAGTGCCCATATATGTTGTGTCATATCAAAGGGTTTATGATATCTACATGACATCACTGATGGTTGTTACCTTGATCACTTGGTTATGGTAGTATTTGCCACATTTCCCCACTTACAATTACTTTTTTTTTTTTCCTTTCTTTATATCATCCTTTGGAAGAATGATTTATGTTTTAAAAGGATAATTTTGACTTATGTTTTAAAGGGATAATTTTTATTACTATTTTGAGAATAGAATGGATGCCAGGAGACAGTTGTGAGGCTGATGCTGTAAACAAGGAGAAACAGGAATGCTGCCTGCAGTGCGCTCATCTGGAATGAACCTCCACATAAATTAAAAAAGGTGACTTTTCACTTGAGAATATCTTTGAAGAAGCAGTAATAATTATTAACAATATTAAATCTCAACCCTTAGGCACAAGACTTTTAAAATATACTGTTTAACAAAATTAGAAGAACACTTCTGCCTGCTGCAATGAAATGACTGTCTTGAGGAAAAAAAAAATTTCTATGATTGAGTTGTGAGGTGAACTAGCCACTTTTTTTCATGGTACACCATTTTTTACATAAAAGAATTACTAATAGACAAAGTACAGTGATCCAGACTTGGGTATCTGGTAGACATTGTCTTTTAAAAATGGATGACCTAAATTTGTCTTGTCAAGGAACACAACTGGTGTTATTTGTTGCCAGTAATAACATTTGAGCTTTCAAGTGAAAATTAGAGCTTTGAACTTGTATCCAATATTCAAGATCTTCTTTTTAAATTAAATCAGCCAAGATAGCAATGAATATGATTATTAAAATATTTTACAATGAAATGTGTCAACATTTGGAAGATACAAATTTGGGGAGCCAGGTTTTCTATAGACCAATGAATGATGTTTAAAAATCATGTATGGGTCAAAGATCTTTCAAAGTGTAAGATAGGTCAATGGATTTTATCCACATAAGTACAAAAAGTTTATTGATATTGCTTCATATTTCTCATTGTAAATAATCTTTAAGAAATTACTACTATTTGCAGGTTTTTTGGTGAGACATAAAAAAGAATACTCATAACTATATGAAAAGACTATTATAGTACTTTTTCTATTGATATATTCATGTGAAGTTGGATTTTCTTCCTATATTTCAACCAAGCACCATACAGCAACCAAATGAATACATAAGCAGATATAAGACCTTTTCTTTCTTCTATTAACTCAGGCATGAAAGACATTTGCAAAAGTGTAAATCAATGAAATTTTTCTTCCTGAGTAATTTTCTCTTGGAAAATACTGTTGTTATTCACATACAAAAAATGGTATATGTGTTACTATATGAAGGGCTTACTATGACTGTTTTTGGATGAATTAATAATACAGATTTTTAAAATTTCTTGATTTCAATTTCTAACATAGAAACTGTTGACAGGTATAAGCGACATAAAGACACATTCTTTGGACTTCCCAATAATTTTTAAGGGAGTAGAGAGATCCTGAAAGTAAATGTTAGAAAATTGTTGCTCCAAAAGATAGTTCTGAACAGGTCACACCTTTTATATAAATCTTTAGTGACTTAGGCTTAAAAGCAATGGAGGGATCACATTTAGAAAAAGAGCAACTGATGTCAATGCACAAAAAAAAATGACTACTACTCAAAAATACAAAGACAGTTATTAGGCAAAATGTCTGAGTGGGAAAACTATTACCAAAAATATCTACAGGCAAAGTATCATTATATTTTATATGGAAATATGTTGCTTTTCTTGGTTTTAATAGTCAGTCCTCAATCTTATAAAATATTCTCTCTTTTGCCCCCACCCTCATCTTGCTCAGACTTTTCCTTTATCAGGAAAATATACTAATACTAAAGAGTGGTCATCTCTCACGCATGCTGTCACTTAAGTGTATCCGACTCTGTGCGACCCCATGGACTTTAGCCCACAGGCTCCAGTCCATGGGATTTCCCAGGTAAGAATACTGGAGGGGGTTATCATTTCTTTCTCCAGAGGATCTTCTCAACCCAGGAACTGATCCTGCATCTCCTGTGCCTAGTATGTTGTCAGGTAGATTCTTTACCACTGAGCCACCTGGGAAGTCCAATTGGTGAGATTAGGATACTTTCAAGAGAAGGCAATGGCAACCCACTCCAGTACTCTTGCCTAGAGAATCCCATGGACGGAGGAGCATGGTAGGCTACAGTCCATGGGGTGGCTAAGAGTTGGACATGACTGAGCGACTTCCCTTTCACTTTTCACTTGCATGCATTGGAGAAGGAAATGGCAACCCACTCCAGTATTCTTGCCTGGAGAATCCCAGGGACAGAGGTGCCTGTTGGGTGCCATCTATGGGGTCACAGAGAGTCGGACACGACTGACACAACTTAACAGCAGCAGGATATTTAAATGAGTTTTCTTCTTCTTTTTCTAGTCTGTATTTCCCAAATCTCTAGATTTTAATGGGACTTCCCTGGTGGCTCAGACTTAAAGAGTCTGCCTGTAACGTGGGAGACGCTGATTCAATTCCTGGGTTGGGAAGATCCCCTGGAGGAGGAAATGGCAACCCACTCCAGTATTCTTGCCTGGAAAATCCAATGGATGGAGGAACCAGGCAGGCTATAGTCCATGGGGTCGCAAAGAGTCAGACACAACTGAGTGACTTCACTTCTAGGTTTTAATGCTGGGAAAAAATGCTAACAATGTTTAAACCCAGATATTTTAAAAATCATTTTTAAACTGATGATTTGTTTATATTGGTATTCTTTACTATGCAAAATTGAAAATCACTTATCTTGAATCTTTAAAATTATTTGAATAAAATAGTAAGGTTGCTTAAATTCACTGGTACATGGTTTCCTTACAGATACTTATAAATATTTTTGACGCTTCCTTCAAGCACTTAACACTTCGTCAACAGTAAAATACAAGTAAAATACTTTCAAAAACAAAGTCCTAGTTGTTAGTAAATTTATATATGTCTTTGATTATTAGCAATTCTGATGTAAAAAATAAACATACTTGATAAAAGACACAGGAAAAACATTGGTCTAAATAGGCTTGGGTAATAGATATTGATTTTAATTATTTGTTTCTTATCAGACAAGTCAAGAATTGTTACCATCTGGTTGCATATGAAAGATTGGCCCAATATTCCGAATTGTAGAAGAATTTGAGTAGTTTACTGTGTTCATTATACTTATTTCAGTACAAGAGGATAAATAATAAATAATATTTTGAATTCTTAAAATTTTATCTTCATATTTACTTACATGTTTGACATTTTAATAGCTCCATAATTTTTAACAATTAAAATTTTAAAAGATAATTTAAAATGAAAAACTAAAACATCTTATTTTATGTCTTCTCTGCAGTGAAGTGAAATTGTAACATTTCTGTGCCACAAACTATAAAATTCATCAGCAGACTTTTGTGTAGTAACTTAAAAATGTTGGTTAATGTACAGTTTGAATTTTTTATTTCTCCTTGAAAACTAGCCAAATTCAACCTCTTTTTCCCAAATAGTTCTTTTTTTTAAAAAATGTGCTTTCAGAGGACTTGAATGGCTTGGCACTATTATCTGTTAAATACTCTAGTACTCTGAGAAATTGAACAGTGATTTTACTACTAGTATCCTCAATTTTTAATTTCTTTTATCTGCTTCAGTGTCTGAAAAATAGTTGAGGTTCTAGTGACCATTGACATGCAATCGCCTTGTGAGTGTCGTCTTTAGAAATTCTTGTTACACTCAACAGCCAATAGAATTCTCTTAGGTGATTGAATTTGTAATAATTATGCTTGTTTCTTATTTTGTTATCCAATAACTAATGCCTCCATATTTCCATTTTTATGAGGCAGTGAGCTATCCATTTCTATTGTAGTTTCCTATAGTTATGAGCCAGAAGAAATAGCTACCATTTGAATTTCTTCTCTTAATACTGAAACACAGCTTCAGTTTCTTCCCTTTGTTTCCCCTGTTCTTCCACTTCTCATTTGCCTTTGGTTTCTTTTATTTGTTTGCATTATTATTATTATTTATTTTTTTGAGAAGCCTGCCTCAAAATATATTGCCAAGATAGATTTTTGTCGGGTCAAAAGCAACAGTTTCCTTTGACTTGAGTGTGCTTTTCAGCTTCCTTAACCAAGACCATGAGTAAATGGTCATATCTGTTGTTGAACAAGTTAGACAACAGTACAGAAAAGAATTACTTAGGGGTAGTTCAACCCTTGATGATAATTCTCCTAAAAGCAAAAATCTAAGGCAGTTGAAGGGAAGTTGGTATTTTCTCTTTCATCTTACCATTTGGTTTGATCAATTTGTCTTCTTTTGCAGAGGTACTGAAGAGGTCTCATTTTCATGTTTATTTCTCCCAAATGGAACACAACTTTTGATATGCCTTTATTCAACTTTGTTCCTACATACATTTTTATTTTAATCAAAAGCTTTCTGGAGTGAGCGAAGGCCACCTACAGAGCTAGTTTATGTCTTTAAAAAGCTTTGTTTATCACCGAGCATGAGAGTCTTTCACAGAGGATTCATTTCGGTTCAAGGACATATTATTGTCTTGATTGGACTTATACATCAAAGGGAAGAATTAAAGGGTTCTGATGAAAACTTTCCACCTAACACACAGGTGGCTGAAAGTATGTGCTATCCTTTCTTGGGTCCTTTTGTCACCTTTCTTAGCTTTCTTGTTTTGAAACATGATAATAGTAGTATTTGAGTTTTCTGGGATTTTTGTTCTATATTGCATGCTGTGAAAGGATTTTTCTAGGTTCTGCTTCTGGGCTCCCTCTGATCTTGTGATGTTAAACACACTGCTGTCTTCCCTCGGCATTACTCTCATCATTTTCTTCTCCACTTGTTCCACTTCTGTCCTGTGTATGTGGGAGGGGGCTGTATAGAAGATGTGAGAGGAAATTTAGTAGAATGGCAGAGTAGGGGGATGTCAGGGAATCACACTGCTGAAAAAAAGGCCTCCACAACTTCTAAAAGAAAAAAGGATAGGCTGTGCCGGTCTTTGCATTTTTTTTTTCCAACATAACCACAAAAGTTAAACTTTTTCCAATGAAGCCTTTAGAAAAGAAATACTGTCACTTATCTTTGAATTTTGCTATCATCTTGTTTCAAGAGTTGTGTCTCAAATTCATGAAAATTCATGGCTTGTTTTCTAAACAGTAGAGAATGATTTATGCAACACAAATCCCATATTTTCTGGTAAGACTAGTGTCATTTTGACCTTGAAGAACTGTGCAAATTGTTATGAAAATAAATATTTCAATAAAGCATGACATCATATCTTGATTCATTTTACACTGTGTGTGTTTAAGGAAATATTAGAACTTCCTTCTGATAGTTTTAATACCTTGGGAAATATGCTGACTTTTGCTTTCTGTCTTGACCCAGGTCATGTTTAGAAATTCCATTTTGTATTAGAACCAGATTTAGTCAGTCAACAACAACAAAGGAAGGAATGTTGAATTTCTTGGACTAGATATCACTTTAAACTTTTTTTTCCTAGGCCAGTCATTTTGGCGAGAAATATATACACAGATGGAACACAAAGGGATTTAAAATGTTGACAAACACCCTGAAGAATAATTTAATAAAGATCAAATTTCTTGCACATAGGATCTTTCTGGTATCACTTTCTGCTATTTGGGGCTTCAGTTTAATCTTTCTTTGATATTTTCTGGAATGATTGGCTGAAATTATATAATTAAAACAATCTGCACGTGATAGCATAAATTTGATTGTTCTAGACATTAGGACTAAAGCACTAAATTTAATATGAATTATGATAAGCTTTGATGGTTAAAGAAAAAAATAAAGTCAGTTCTGGGGAGTACTTCATACTTCATCATCATCAGAAGTTTCTTACCTTCATTAAAGAGCTTAGCACAGTTTCAGGCACATAGTAGGAGACAGAAATATAGACATAGTTTTGTTGAATCAATACATGGAGATATACATCAAGTGAATTAAGTAGCTAAAAGTTTTCAGAAATTTTCATTGTAAGAGAATCAACGCTTGAAAATAAACATGTGGTGGGCAAATAAGAAAACTGGAAAATAAACCTGAGGCAATCATAAGCTGACAAAATTAACTTTTTTCAATTTCTTAGCAAAATATTAGTGTTTGTGAGTAATAACAAGAATGTTGCTACAATTTCAACTTTGGCTTCTAGCTGCTTCATTCAGTAATGAACACAGTGTGATGGATTTATATTTTAAAACATCTGAGATAAATTATCATTGCTTTTATTAACATATTCCAATATAAAGAAAATCATTTGCTGTAATTAACATGTTGGTTTATTCTCTCAGTCAATTGCTCTTCTCTCTCTGTCTTGAGGTCCAGGCATATTATAATCGGCTCCAAGAAGAGCTTTCTTTAGATTCGTTTATTGTTTGTTCATTCACTGTTTGTTTTACCCACACCTCCACTTTCTGCCTCAATCTTCTTAATATAAATTGATAAATATAAATATGACATATGCATCATATTTCTGCTTTATTGACTATGCCAATGCCTTTGACTGTGTGGATCACAATAAACTGGAAAATTCTGAAAGAGATGGGAATACCAGACCACCTGACCGGCCTCCTGAGAAATCTGCACCCAGGTCAGGAAACAACAATTAGAACAGGACATGGGAAAACACACTGGTTCCAAATAGGAAAAGGAGTACGTCAAAGCTGTATATTGTCACCCTGCTTATTTAACTTACACGAAGAATATATCATGAGAAATGCTGGGCTGGAGGAAGCACAAGCTGGAATCAAGATTGTCGGGAGACACATCAATAACCTCAGATATGCAGATGACATCACCCTTATGGCAGACAGCGAAGAAGAACTAAAGAGCCTCTTGATGAAAGTGAAAGAGGAGAGTGAAAATGTTGGCTTAAAGCTTAACATTCAGAAAACGAAGATCATGGCATCTGGTCCTATCACTTCATGGCAAATAGATGGGGAAAGAGTGGAAACAGTGGCTGACTTTATTTTTCTGGACTGCAAAATCACTGCAGATGGTGATTGCAGCCATGAAATTAGAAGACACTCCTTGGAAGGAAAGTTATGATCAACCTAGACAGCATATTAAAAGCAGAAACATTACTTTGCCAACAAAGGTCCATCTAGTCAAGGCTATGGTTTTTCCTGTGGTCATGTACGGATGTGAGACTTGGACTATAAAGAAAGCTGAGCACCGAAGAATTGATGGCTATTGAACTGTGGAGTTGGAGAAGACTTTTGAGAGTCCCTTGGACTACAAGGAGATCCAGCCAGTCCATCCTAAAGGAGATCAGTCCTGGGTGTTCATTGGAAGGACTGATGCTGAAGCTGAAACTCCAATACTTTGGCCACCTGATGCAAAGAGCTGACTCATTTGAAAAGACTCTGATTCTGAAAAAGATAGAGGGCAGGAGGAGAAGGGGACGACAGAGGATGAGATGATTGGATGGCATCACCGACTCGATGGACATGACTCTGAGTGAACTCCGGGAGTTGGTATGGACAGGGAGGCCTCGTGTGCTGTGGTCCATGGGGTTGCAAAGAGTCAGACATGACTGCGCCACCAAACCGAAATGAACTGATACATCATATGCATGCACATAATTTAAATGTGGCTTCAGTGTTTTTTCACATACAGCTTTTAATTATAATAACTGAGTACTTACTATCCAATTATTGCACATTGGATTAAATATTTGTATTTTCCACTCAGATCAAATTTTTATGATTCATCCATGCTGCTTATGCCTGTCTCATCCATTGCTCCTGTCTATAGATCCTGGTCTCCTACTATCAGTTATATATGAATGGGTAAATTACTTAAACTAAACCTCAATTTCATCTATAAAATGGGAGATGATATATCTACCTCATAACTTAAAACTAAACACAATTAAAAATCCATTTCCTCTGTTGCACTAGTCACATTTTACCTGATCAGTTATGTGTGTCTAATTGCTACAATATTGGACAGTCCAGATACAGGACTTTCCCGTCACTGCAGAAAGTACCATCGACTGAAATGTTTTAGAAACTCATTCTAGTGGCAGGAATGGAGGATGCATTGAAAGGGAACAAAAAGTAAAGTCCAGAAGAACATCTTGGGAATCCAGCCAAGAGCCTCTATGAAACAGAAGTGGTAAAGATAGAGAAGATGGGATAGATACAAAAGACGTTTTTGTAACTACTTCTTTGAAAATGTATTCATAAATGCATTTTTCCTGAAATTCTCCTTAAGAAAATTAATTAATAGAATTTAAATTATACTGCCAGTGAGACTTTAAAATGAAGGGATAGAGCCAAAGCAAAAACAATCCCCAGTTATGGATGTGACTGGTGATAGAAGCAAGATCCGATGCTGTAAAGAGCAGTATTGCATAGGAACCTGGAATGTCAGGTCCATGAATCAAGGCAAATTGGAAGTGGTCAAACAAGAGATGGCAAGGGTGAACGTCGACATTCTAGGAATCAGCGAACTAAAATGGACTGGAATGGGTGAATTTAACTCAGATGACTATTAATCTACTACTGTGGGCAGGAATCCCTCAGAAGAAATGGAGTAGCCATCATGGTCAACAAAAGAGTCCGAAATGCAGTACTTGGATGCAATCTCAAAAATGACAGAATGATCTCTGTTCGTCTCCAAGGCAAACCATTCAATATCACAATTATCCAAATCTATGCCCCAACCAGTAATGCTGAAGAAGCTGAAGTTGAACGGTTTTATGAAGACCTACAAGATCTTTTAGAACTAATACCCAAAAAAGATGTCCTTTTCATTATAGGGGACTGGAATGCAAAAGTAGGAAGTCAAGAAACACCTGGAGTAACAGGCAAATTTGGCCTTGGAATGCGGAATGAAGCAGGCCAAAGACTAATAGAGTTTTGCCAAGAAAATGCACTGGTCATAGCAAACACCCTCTTCCAACAACACAAGAGAAGACTCTACACATGGACATCACCAGATGGTCAACACCGAAATCAGATTGATTATATTCTTTGCAGCCAAAGATGGAGAAGCTCTATACAGTCAACAAAGACAAGACCGGGAGCTGACTGTGGCTCAGATCATGAACTCCTGATTGCCAAATTCAGACTTAAATTGAAGAAAGTGGGCAACACCACTAGACCATTCAGGTATGACCTAAATCAAATCCCTTATGATTATACAGTGGAAGTGAGGAATAGATTTAAAGGTCTAGATCTGATAGATAGAGTGCCTGATGAACTATGGAATGAGGTTCGTGACATTGTACAGGAGATAGGGATCAAGACCATCCCCATGGAAAAGAAATGCAAAAAGGCAAAATGGCTGTCTGGGGAGGCCTTACAAATAGCTGTGAAAAGAAGAGAAGCAAAAAGCAAAGGAGAAAAGGAAAGATATAAGCATCTGAATGCAGAGTTCCAAAGAATAGCAAGAAGAGATAAGAAAGCCTTCTTCAGCAATCAATGTAAAGAAATAGAGGAAAAGAACAGAATGGGAAAGACTAGAGATCTCTTCAAGAAAATTAGAGATACCAAGAGAACATTTCATGCAAGGATGGCTCGATAAAGGACAGAAATGGTCTGGACCTAACAGAAGCAGAAGATATTAAGAAGAGGTGGCAAGAATACACGGAAGAACTGTACAAAAAAGATCTTCATGACCCAGATAATCATGATGATGTGTTGACTAATCTAGAGCCAGACATCTTGGAATGTGAAGTCAAGTGGGCCTTAGAAAGCATCACTACGAACAAAGCTAGTGGAGGTGATGGAATTCCCGTTGAGCTGTTTCAAATCCTGAAAGATGATGCTGTGAAAGTGCTGCACTCAATTTGCCAGCAAATCTGGAAAACTCAGCAGTGGCCACAGGACTGGAAAAGGTCAGTTTTCATCCCAATTCCAAAGAAAGGCAATGCCAAAGAATGCTCCAACTACCGCACAATTGCACTCATCTCACATGCTAGTAAAGTAATGCTCAAAATTCTCCAAGCCAGACTTCAGCAATATGTGAACCGTGAACTCCCTGATGTTCAAGCTGGTTTTAGAAAAGGCAGAGGAACCAGAGATCAAATTGCCAACATCCGCTGGATCATGGAAAAAGCAAGAGAGTTCCAGAAAAACATCTATTTCTGCTTTATTGACTATGCCAAAGCCTTTGACTGTGTGGATCACAGTAAACTGTGGAAAATTCTGAAAGAGATGGGAATACCAGACCACCTGACCTGCCTCTTGAGAAATCTGTATGCAGGTCAGGAAGCAACAGTTAGAACTGGACATGGAACAACAGACTGGTTCCAAATAGGAAAAGGAGTACGTCAAGGCTGTATATTGTCACCCTGCTTATTTAACTTATATGCAGAGTACATCATGAGAAATGCTGGACTGGAAGAAACACAAGCTGGAATCAAGATTGCTGGGAGAAATATCAATAATCTCAGATATGCAGATGACACCACCCTTATGGCAGAAAGTGAGGAGGAGCTAAAAAGCCTCTTGTTGAAAGTGAAAGAGGAGAGTGAAAAAGTTGGCTTGAAGCTCAACATTCAGAAAACGAAGATCATGGCATCTGGCCCCATCACTCATGGGAAATAGATGGGGAAACAGTAGAAACAGTGTCAGACTTTGTTTTTTTGGGCTCCAAAATCACTGCAGATGGTGACTGCAGCCATGAAATTAAAAGGCGCTTACTCCTTGGAAAAAAAGTTATGACCAACCTAGATAGCATATTCAAAAGCAGAGACATTACTTTGCTGACTAAGGTCCGTCTAGTCAAGGCTATGGTTTTTCCTGTGGTCATGTATGGATGTGAGAGTTGGAATATGAAGAAGGCTGAGTGCAGAAGAATTGATGCTTTTGAACTGTGGTGTTGGAGAAGACTCTTGAGAGTCCCTTGGACTGCAAGGAGATCCAACCAGTCCATTCTGAAGGAGATCAACCCTGGGATTTCTTTGGAAGGAATGATGCTAAAACTGAAGCTCCAGTACTTTGGGCACCTTATGTGAAGAGTTGACTCATTGGAAAAGACCCTGATGCTGGGAGGGATTGGGGGCAGGAGGAGAAAGGGATGACCGAGGATGAGATGGCTGGATGGCATCACAGACTCAATGGACGTGAGTCTGAGTGAACTCCGGGAGCTGGTGATGGACAGGGAGGCCTGGCGTACTGCGATTCATGGGGTCGCAAAGAGGATCCCCACTGGTTTTTGCTTTTCCAGCCTCTAGGCTCCTTCCTGCCCTACAACATGCCATGCCCACTCATAGCTCAGGACTCTGGCTCTAGCTGTGGCTTCTGCCTGGAACACATCTACCCTCCTCATCACTTGGCCAGTGCTCTCAGATTTTAAGTCTTTGCTTACATTTCAATTAATCTTACCCTGACTATTCTGTTTGCATCCTTTCTGAGTAAAACAAAGACTTCAAACTGTACTTTTATTATTATTATTGTATATCCCCTTCTAACATAATTTACTATGCTTATTGTCTGTTTTTCTTTCTCTAGAATGTAACACCACATCCCTCCTCCTACCCATCTGAAGGGCCTGACACATAGTAGAGATTCAATAAATATTTCTTGAATTATTTCTTTCCTCTAAACTGAGTATTTCTGTTAACTACTTTTTCTATTAAGTAACTTTGCCATATTTACCGGAACTAAGAACCATGTTCTGAAGAATTCTATTTTTAACCTTGTTTTTCTCAAAGTAAACTTACTGAGGCAGTCATCTCCTTGCTGGATTTTAGCATTTGGATTTTATATAATCCTCTGGCCTGCTTGTCTAAAGGACATGTGTCAGGAGAATGGTGCTTACCAGCCACTCACACCTGTCTTGTTAATGTTTGATGACTTGGCTTATTTTGTCTGGTTCACTTCGCAATTTCTTGAGAAATTTGGCAGAGCCTTTCCCAATGGTGTGAAAGCATTTTCTATGGGTTTGCTGATGGTGTGACTATTTCCCTCTGGTGTTGCAGCTTTTGAATGGCTTAAAATAAAAGACCGAATTATCCCTCTACCTGGCAGTCTTTATTGCTGTACTTCATCAACTCAATCCTTCTATGATAATTAACTTATTTTACTGACATGCTTACACAGGCATGGTGAAAAGGAATCTGCAAAAATGCCACAAAATAAAGTACCTTCTTTATTGCATCCTTGGCATTTGTATACAGCAAAAGACTTCTCTTGCAAATTCTCCTCAATTTTCCTATAAAATGAAAGTCTCTCTCTTGAAATTTGAAAATGGCAACAAAAACCACTTAAATCAAAGAAAAAAAATTTTTTTTAACATTTTAAAAAGGCCTTGAATTGGTATTATGTATTCAGGTTCTGAATCACATCGTCAGTGGATGAAGAACGGCTCAAGAACAATTCAGACTCATCTTTCCTTTTCAGATCCAGGCTATTGTCTTGTCTTTCTAGAAATTTAGTATGATTTTTTTCATATAATTCTTGAATTATTTGAAATAAAGAGACAGTTATAAAACACCAAATTCCTTGTCCAGTGTCTTTTCCATATTATTTCAATTTCCATTCATATATTCTTCTTTTTTTACCTTGAAGACCTACACCAATGGGGAAAGTCTGACTCAAACTGTTGCTGCCAGGTAGAAAAATATCATTTTCTGCGTTTACAGATCAGGCAACTAAAATCTAGAGACTTTATGAAACTCAATGTTACAGTTAAATTGTTGCTGGAATTCATGCTGCTCAATTCTTCAAGCCCTCCAGTTTATAACGACATAAACAAAACTACTTAACATTAAGGATAATTGCAACTCATCTCAATTAATCTTCTACTCCAATGAACTGTTATTTTGTTTATAAATATTTACAGAATTTTTGGCACTGGTGATAGCCTGAGGTCTGTATTTCATATTTTGGAGGAACACCTATTCTTCTAAGTATAGGCACTGTAATTTTTGGTTGCTCATGAAATATGTATTAATGCTAATGCCAATAAAAATAATGCCATGGTGATTATGCTCTTCAGTCATTAATGCCCTGAAAGAAGTAATTTGCAAATTGGTATACTGTCACTCAAAGTATTAATTTACCACATGTGGGTAACAAATTATTTCTGGAATCAGGCTAGGCACAATTGTCAAGGCTCTCTGAAATTTTTCTCCCCTGTAGCACTCACATTCAATCAGTTGCCAAATCGCATAGCTCTGTTTCAGCAATGTGTCTCACCTACATTTCCCGTTTCCTCTTTTGTATTTACACTGTTACCACCTGAGCTCATGTGCTTCTTACTGCATTAGTAATAGGTTGCTTTGCTGTCATATGACCACTACCCCAAACTATCCTATACAGCTGCATGAGGAGTCTTCTCAAAAGAGGTACACAGTAGTAGACATAAAATAAGCTACAAAGATATATTGTATAACACAGGGAATATAGCAAATGCTTTATAATAACTATATATGTTTTATAATAATTATAAATGGAATATAACCTCTAACAATTGTGACTCATTATATTGTATACCTGTAACGTATATAATGGAGTACACAACTGCATTTCCACTGCAGGGTATACACACTGAGGAAACCAGAATTGAAAGAGACATGTGTACCACAATGTTCATCACAGCACTATTTATAATAGCCAGGACATGGAAGCAACCTAGATGTCCATCAGCAGATGAATNTATTGTATATAAAAGAGATAGCCAACAAGGACCTACTGTATACCACAGGGAACTATACTCAATATCTTATAATAATCTAAAATGGAAGAGAATGTAAAAAGAAAATAATATATGTTATAATTATACTCATAGGTGTAACTGACACTTTTCTATACATCTGAAACTAACACAACATTGTAAATCACCTATACCTCAATTTAAAAATGTTTAAAAATGCTAATATAATCAGTTCTCAGGAGAGCTGAGTAGCTCTGGAGGTGTTCTATATAAGTACTTTTTTTCTGGATATTGAAAAAATAAGATTATGGGAATTTATCCCATTTCTTTTTTCATTCTTATGTTGAATGATTTTTTTCAATTCCAGAAACATAGTTTTGGTCTTTTCTGCATTTTGTTTTGTTTTGCTTTTTTTTTTTCTATTATGCTGTTTTTGAAATTAATCAAATTTCACAAATAATTTATGCTCAGCCAACTGAGTTCTCAGGAGAGCTGAGTAGCTCTGGAGGTGTTCTATATAAGTACTTTTTTTCTGGATATTGAAAAAATAAGATTATGGGAATTTATCCCATTTCTTTTTTCATTCTTATGTTGAATGATTTTTTTCAATTCCAGAAACATAGTTTTGGTCTTTTCTGCATTTTGTTTTGTTTTGCTTTTTTTTTTTCTATTATGCTGTTTTTGAAATTAATCAAATTTCACAAATAATTTATGCTCAGCCAACTGTTTAATATTTATAGCATGAACTAGCCCTATGATTAGTTTTTTCCTGTTATTTCTAATAAGGAGTAGCATTTGGGAAGTGATGACCAGGCTTAAAGAGCCAAGGATGTTCAGGCAAGCAGGTGGACTATGGGGTAGAGAAGAGACTGAATAATAAGTGTAGAGTCCCCACATCAGTGGAGGAAGATGCAGAGGACAGCTCAAGCAATCCACAGAGGAGGACATCCCCAGCAGTAACATATCTCTTTAGAGAAGCTTTGGTTGTGCACTAGGGTCAGGGTTGTGTGGGAGATGGGTGACAATAGTAAAAAAGTTTGAAACTATTATGGGAAGGAAAGCAGCTTCTTGAACCCAGCCTACACATGGCACTTAAGCATAGACAAAGGAAACAGAACACTGGTGGGCTGGTATCAGGAGAAGACAGAAGGTATAATGTAGAAACTGATCTTCACTAGTCCTGTCATTTGTGTACATCTGTGTAAATGAACCAAAGCCAGGCCAGGGGCAATATATTCTTACTCAGTCATCTCAGAATTTGTGGCAAAGTTGTTATTACAAGAGATGCTGGTAGGGCAAAGCTCAGGGGCTGACATGAGAACTGTGTAATCATGCTCCAGACATTTTACTGAGATCGGGCAATTGAATGCTTTGATTTAAAATCAAGATTATTTGGGGACCATTTTGGGAATATGACAGTAACCACCAGCAGAATTGAAAAGAGAAATGTTTCAGTTTTTTCTAGCGACTCGGATTATGTTCATTAAGAGGTAATATCTAAAACTGATAAAATATAAAGAAGAATTTTTCACAGATTGTTGTGATCCACACAGTCAAAGACTTTGGCAGAGTCAATAAAGTAGAAATATAAGTTTTTTTCTGGAACTCTCTTGCTTTTTTGATGATCCAGCAGACATTAGCAATTTGATCTCTGGATCCTTTGCCTTTTTTACATCCAGCTTGAACATCTGGACGTTCATGGTTCACGTACTGTTGAAGCCTGGCTGCAGAATTTACCACCAGCAGAATTGAAAAGAGAAATGTTTCAGTTTTTTCTAGCGACTCGGATTATGTTCATTAAGAGGTAATATCTAAAACTGATAAAATATAAAGAAGAATTTTTCACAGATTGTTGTGATCCACACAGTCAAAGACTTTGGCAGAGTCAATAAAGTAGAAATATAAGTTTTTTTCTGGAACTCTCTTGCTTTTTTGATGATCCAGCAGACATTAGCAATTTGATCTCTGGATCCTTTGCCTTTTTTACATCCAGCTTGAACATCTGGACGTTCATGGTTCACGTACTGTTGAAGCCTGGCTGCAGAATTTTGAGCATTACTTAGCTAGACTGTGAGATGAGTGCAATTGTGTGGTAGTTTGAACATCCTTTGGCATTGCCTTTCTTTGGGATTGGAATGAAACTGAACTTTTTCAGTCTTGAAGCCACTGCTGAGTTTCCCAAACTTGCTGGCATATTAAGTGTAGAACTTTAACACCATCATCTCTTAGGATTTGAAATAGCTCAACTAGAATTCCATCACCTCCACCAGCTTTTTTCATAGTGATGCTTCCTAATGTCCACTTGACTTCCTATTCCAGGATGTCTAGGTTCTAGGTGAATGATCACTAAAAACTGAGAAAGACTTGGGTACGAGAGTTATCTGAAACAAGTATAATGTTATTTTTTTTT
>SJXQ01000268.1:119389-159395 GCA_006408695.1 Aepyceros melampus
GCGCCCCCCCCCCCCCCCCCGAATGAAATTTAAACTCTGCGTCTGCCCTTTCACATCTGCTTGTGCACGCACACACAGAATGGTCACGAATGCACACATGCGTTTTCAATTTTCATGGGCTTTCGAATCTTTCAGAGAACTTCAGACTTACTGATTCCAAGTAGCTGAGGAGTGTGGTTCGAGTGCTAGGGCTTTATAGAGCTCCCCTAGTGATTCTACTATCTTCTGAGGGCTAGGAACCACATTAAAAACAGCATAGTAAGAGAGATAACTTGTTGTAGAAGGAAAATGCTGCTGCTGCTAAGTTGCTTCAATTGTGTCTGACTCTGTGCGACCCCATAGACGGCAGCCCACCAGGCTCCCCCGTCCCTGGGATTCTCCAGGCAAGAATACTGGAGCGGGTTGCCATTTCCTTCTCCAATGCAGGAAAGTGAAAAGTGAAAGTAAAGTTGCTCAGTCCTGTCCGACTCATAGCGACCCCATGAACTGCAGCCTACCAGGCTTCTCTGTCCATGGGATTTTCCAGGCAAGAGAACTGGAGTGAGGTGCCACTGCCTTCTCCAACGCATGCATGCATGCTAAGTTGCTTCAGTCATGTACGACTCTATGTGACCCTATTGACAGCAGCCCACGAGGCTTCTCTGTCCACAGGATTCTCTAGGCAAGAATACTGGAGTGGGTTGCCATTTCCTTCTCCAAGAAGGAAAATAATACCTCCTAAGAGCAGGAGACTAGTGCTCAAAGTTCTGGATTTTGTCACTGAAAAAAGATTGCTAATATATCAAATAATTTCACAGAATCTCACTTCCTCCTCTGTAAATGCAACATAAAGGAATAAAATGGTTAGTTATTTTCTCAAGTCTGACTCTTTGTGACCCCATGAATTGTAGCTTGCCAGGCTCCTCTATCCCTGAAGTTATCAGGCAAGAATACTGGAGTGAGTAGCCATTTCCTTCTCCATATGAAGGAACTGGACTAGATTAATTTAACATTGTTAACATAGCACTTATCATGTACTCAGCCTGTATTTTGAATCTGAAAATTTAGCACCAAGCAAGAAAAAGTCTCTGTTCTAATCACAATTACAAAGCACGAGATACAGTGAATCTGTTAAGAAATAAAAGCAATTAATGATTTGCTATAACAACTATTAAGGAAATAATTTATGATATCATGAAAACTTAGGGTAGGGAAATATTACTATAGTAAAATAATCAGAAGTCATGATGTTCACTTTTTACATGACTTCATCTTGACTTTGTAAAAGTCAACCAGGTAAACCACATTAATAAAGGGAAACAATAGATTCATGAAGATCTTCATATATAATGCATAGTATCTCATAGACCAAAAATTCTTTTTTTGGAGCATTAAGTAAAATATTCTGTTTTGCTATTTCCCCTACTTTATACTCCCACATTTTGATAGAATAAGTTACCCTTCTGAACACTTTAAAAGCAGCAAAAAGATTGGATTAGGATGATTGAACTCAAAATAAACATGTGTCCATACTGTACAATAAGACTCTAATACAAATACCCAACTCTACTGGAGATTGAAGACAAATGAGTTCCTTGTTCCTGAAGCATAGTCTCTGAGCAAAAAATGGATTTATCAACCTTATAAACTGTCCAGATACTAGTTATCCTTCGTTGGTTGTCCACATTGGCAGTGCTGAAAATCTACATTCTTTTCCTAGGGCCATCTTTGTTAGATCTCTTATGGTGAGAGTTCTAAGGTCCCATTTAGGGCTGAGAGAGGCAATTCTGAGGACAATTTCCAGTGTTAGGATGTCTTGTGTTTTGTAAGCTATTCATGAAGTAGACAGTCTGGATCCTTGTTAACAAGTCCAAATGGAATAAGACAAAAAGTGTGAGCCAAGATTCCAAGCCAAGTGAGTTTGGAACCACGAGTTGATTGCCATCTGGAAGAATCCCACAAGTCAAGGAGCAAGCATATTATCGAGGCTGAAGATGCAGATGCATCTGAAAGTCTAAGGAAAGGCCCATGCAGTGAGTATTTTTACTTTTATCTAAGAAAATGTTGCAATTTGCTGTACTAGTCTCATCCCCTTTAACTTTTTTGATGCTATTCTTAAGGAGAATTGATTTCTTCGATGCCTTTGAAAAATTCTGATTTTTTTATGTCCTTATTCTTTTGCTGTTATGTCCTTGTAAATGGCTAGTCTACTTTAACCATTGTCATCATCATCATCAAACTATAACTAGCATTTATAGAAGACTTGTTACCTGTGTGGCACTGGGCAAAGATCTTAATCCCTCAGCCTCTACTCTGCTTCTAATCTGAAAGTTAAGCCTGAACTCGAGTTTTAAAGAGGCTTTTTATAGATTTCTCTCTGCTTTTGGCAGAGAGAGCAGGTGCATTCTCTGAGGCATTCTCTCTGCATGTTTTTGGAAGACTAACAGTCTTCCTGCTCTCAGGGTTTTACCTGAAGAACTTCATGTCTGTGATTATGTCGCATGCCTTACGAGTGCTACACAGTCAAAATGCTGTCAAATGTTAGGGGCAAGAAACAGTAAGCTTAGGCTGATTGGTTCTGCTACCCTGAATTCAGATAGCAGGATCAGGGATGGATGCTGAGAGGATAAGGCAGCGGAGATCTGGGGTCTAAGGTCTGAGAAATCAGGAGAGGACAGTACTTCACAGTAAGTGTTCTGAGTGCCACAGAGCAAGTGTTACCTTCTGACTTGGAGCAGAGAGTGCCTCAGGACTTACCTGCATTCTCGTGGCTCTTGCCTATTGTTTTCAGCGGGTCCCTTTCTCTGGCTAGAGAAGATGTGAACTACTAGGGCAGTCAGGCACTGAACTCCTGAAGCTCCCATCTCTGGCACCCTCCTGCACAAGCTAAGGAGCAGCCCAAGTTACGGAATGTGAATGCCCTTTCAAGTCCTTTGTTTAAAATATGCAGATATTATATATAATAACTGTAGAGGGGCTCAGAATATTAGACAAAGGTAGAGGAAATGTGTTGCAGCCTCACTAAGAAGAAATGCAAAAGAGCAGCCCTTTCTCTAGAGCAGACACTGTTATAAAGACTCTAGATATTTAACTCATTTAATCTTCTTAAGCTTATGAAGTAGGTTTTATTATTATTCCAATTTCACAGATGTGGAAACTAAGGCAAAGAGAGATGAAGCAACCACTCAAGGTCACAGAGTCACTTAGGGCTTCAACATAGGAAAGACATTTGGCTCTACCAGCTGTATTCATAACCAATATACTCTGCAGAAAGTTATCTGAATACAATTTATAAATTTCACCCTGTGCTTATTTTATGTAGAGTGTTTCATAAGGTGGATGAGGTGAAGTCTTCCATAGCCTGCCACTTAGACACAAGACTAATGCATAGAAGAAACATCAGGGTCAACAATCACGCTGTTTTGTAAATTAACCTTGGTTGTCCACTAGTCAGGCTGTGTTGGGAAAGGTTTTTCATCTTGGGTCTTCCTCATTTACTCAGGCAATGCCAGCTGTGCCCCAAGTGGCTTTCTTCTTAAATGTAAGATCTAACAAACACTGCTGTAAGATCATACTCATTTTATTCAGAAGATTGAAATGTGGTTATAAAGGCTTGTGGGGTACAGAGATACAACATGATCTGGTGGTGGGTGGGAGCATAATTTAAGGAAAATGCTCAAAAATATTCAGTGAGGAATATGTCAGGGTTCCTTAGAAAGCATATGCCTGTAAGACCTTTTGGGCTGTTGTTTCCATGAAAAAAATAGGTTTTGGACACGCAGGGCATCATTATTGTTAAATTAAATGCCTCAGCAAAAGAATTATGAACTGCTTCACTGCATTGTGTCTCACCCTAGCCAAGGGAGGCTACTCTTAATATTAAGCAATTTATTATTTTCTAAGGAGTAATAAGGGAGCGGTTATCCAATATAAGTTAAATAAGTACCATCACAAACACGGCAGATATAGTGGTATGGAACTCTAGCTTAGAAACTGAACATTAAATAGCTTAATGTATGTCTACATAAATAATTTGCATTAGACTCATGGTGGTCTGTCCTCATTTCAATGGAGAAACTTGATACATGTTTATTATACCCATTAGTCTCTTTTGTAACCTATTTCATGCTGTACCAAAAGATGCTCAACTCATGACTATAAATCATCATACTTTTAGAGTGATTCCAAAATGACTCCCTTAGGATGCCACTTCCCTGTGCATGTTTCATTAGGAACTGACATTCTTCTATTTGAATATGATGAATATGATGAGACCTCTTGCCACTGGTAGTATGGTGCCATATGACAACTGAAAATTGTTCAGCCAGAAGCTGAGTTGCAGTCAATAAGATGCTGAGATTTATATAGGATGGAACTCATTCTGTAAGGATACTCTTGATCAGCTTTCAATGCTTTTGCCCAGTTGGCTTTACCTTGACACAAAAATTTATACATAAGTAATCAAGAAACTTCTAGCATTCAAGTCAAGAGGTTAGGCACTAATAAATTAAAACTAAAGAGAGCAGTTGAAAAAGAATTTTTCAAGGTAGAAATTCATGCTTTAGAAAATGGTAAGTTTTTCAAGTAAATCCAAGTACTCATTTTTTGAAAACACCAGTAATAGAAACCATGAATCCAGGTTATAGAGAAGTAAAACATGGAGAGGGACAGAATTATTGTGACTATTTGTCTTTTACCTTCTCCTAACATTAGCCCTGATTTTCACTTGACGACATGCCCTCTCCTACCAGCATTTCAACAGCTACTATCCAACCTTAAAGCAGGAGCAGGTAACTTAGATCCAAGCTGGTGAGCATTGCCTGAAGTAACTCAGGTATTAATACAGTCAAAAGGACAATGTTAGTCCTAAGAGAAGCACCCGGGATATTTGTTAAAGCCAAAGCTCTTGCTGTTGTATGCTTTATTTGGAGCTGGAAATATCTGTTCTTGGGAGATATGTATAACTGTGCTGTGTATGCTCAGGCACTCAGTCGTGCCTGACTCTTTGTGACCCCATGAACCATAGCCTGCTAGGCTCCTCTGTACATGGAATTTTCCAGGCAAAAATACTAGATTGAGTTGCCATTTCCTACCAGGGGTTCTTCCCAGGGATCTAACTCATGTCCCTTGCTCTCCTTCATTAACAGGTGGATTCTGTACCACTGCACTACCTGGGAAGCCCTCTTGGGAGATACTGGCTGCCATACTGTAACATAAGAAAGAACCTATTCGAGTCTAGTCAAGCTGAGGCAGTGGATAGGAAAGGACAAAAAACTTTTCTGTTTTTTTTTTTTTTTTTGTGTGTGTGTGTGTGTGTGTTTTTTTTGTAACATGTATTGAGCTTCAATATTCAGTAATACCTAAAGTGAGATATAACTGCTGCAGCTAAGTCACTTCAGTCATGTGCGACTCTGTGTGACCCCATAGATGGCAGCCCATCAGGCTCCTCTGTCCCTGGGATTCTCCAGGCAAGAACACTGGAGTGGGTTGCCATTTCTTTCTCCAATGCATGAAAGTGAAAAGTGAAAGTGAAGTCACTCAGTCATGTTCGACTCTTAGCAACCCCATGGACTGCAGCCTACCAGGCTCCTCTGTCCATGGGATTTTCCAGGCAAGAGTACTGGAGTGGGGTGCCATTGTCTTCTCCAGAGATATAACTGAATTTTTAGCAATGAAAATCAATCTATTGCAACTTTTGCTTAAGCCAATTTGAAACAATTTGCAACTTGAAACAAAAAGAACTCCACATTAAGTATATATTAAATTAGCTGAAGGTACTAAATCCAAAATGAGATGAGAAATAAAACTATAGACTTGGAAGAAACTCTTTGAATTGAAAAAGTGAACGTCATGCATAAAAATTTGAAAACCTCAGTAAAATTAACATTTTCCTAGAAAAGAAAAGTAATTTGCCAAGATAAACTCAAGGAGCAAAAACAATTTTAATTAGACCAATAATAAAAAAAAGAACAAAAAAGAAACACTATAATGGAAAAAGATGAATATAAATAGGAAATTTAAAAATGAACACAGTAATTAGTAATTACATGAAATAAGTAATAATTGAAATACAGATGTAAACCATGAAAACTCTTCTTTCTTTTAACAAAAAGAACCCCTTATGTTTGGTACCAAAGAAAGAATGACTCCCTTAGTGCTGGTTTGAGTACACAGATCAAGTCCTCCTCTTCAGTGTGGAATATAAATTGATATCACTTTTCTGAAGGACAACTGAGAAAACTGGGTCAAGACATGAAGAAACTTATAGTCCTTTGTATCTATCCCCCCAAATATTCCAAGGTGCACATAAAGATTACAGAGAGAAGGCTGTATATATATGATATACATGCATATGTGATATATATGCATATATATCACAGAATTAGTTATACTTATGATTAATTCATACTAGTCTAATGCTCTAAAGAAGAGAATGGTTAAGTAAATTATTCTACATTTTTAAAAAAATGCAACTTTATGAACCATAAGTTGCTGAAATAGAAGAATATGTATTAGCAAGAAGAACTATTTTAAAACTTATGTCATTAATGTTTAGAAAAACATAAACCAAAATACAAGTAGATTTTATAAAAGGAGAACAGAATACAATTAATAAACATTTAATTTTCCATGCTTTCTTCTGTTTTCTATACTTCTATTGCATAGGCATTATTTTTAAAAAAATACATGCTAAAATGTAAGCTTCACACTTGCTTATTTCATAGAGATTAAAAATAACAGATATAACTGGAGCATCTCTTTGCAAATGCAATATTTTGTCTAAAAATGAAGTACTCCAAACTATGTGCCCCTTGTCTGTCAGCATCCAGGAAGAAAAATCTCTGAAACTAACATTGTAGTTGAGAACTAAGACCACTCTCAAGTGATTCCCACTGGTTCCATGTCGATAAATTGGCAAGAGTTGAAAAGAATAAAAAAGACTATACCCCACCCCCTCATAAAGTATTTATTAATCCCTGATATCACATGGATATCACATGGAGGGATAACTCTAAAAATTAAAACTGGCTCTATTTAAACATTTAAATCTGCTCATCCCATTTCCCCTTCATTCCTTTACCCCCCTCTCATTTCTTTGCAAACAAAATGAAACAAAAAATAAGCTTCCTGTTATAATTCTTCTCTAAGTGAACAATGCTATTGACTGTCACAATATCTTAACTGAGAAGAACTCAACATGTATTTCTTGAAGAGCCTCTGAAGACTTTCATCATTCTTTGACTCATCTCATATCCTGCCTTTAACTGTTAAGCTTTCTTCTCATGTTTATTTCTTGATATTGTTGAGGGATATTGAGAGAATTCAATATAAGTAAGCTGTAGCCATATACACACTCATCTTGTTTTCCTCTCTATTCTATATCTATCCTCATTCCTAAAGCACTAACTCTTTGGCTCTGATATTTTCATACCCCATCTACTGACAAATATTTTGTTGATCTTTAATCTTTAGTTAGGAAATTATTAGCTGATATGGTTTTCTACCCTGAGCCTGAAGTAAATTGCAGGAGGGAAAAAACAAAGCAAAACAGAACAATTAACTATTAGAATCCCTCGGAAATTGTATTTTTGATTTCACGAATTCAGTTCAATAATTATTAATACCAATTATGTTAGGAATCTTAACATGTACATTCCCTGAGGGCAATGACTTTGCTATTATCACTGCTGTGATATTCATCAAAATACCACAGGTATCATATAGCCCAGAGTGAGAACTCAGTACATCTGTGTATATACACATAACTGGATGACACCGCCCTGCTCTTTTGGGCTCCTTATTACTCCTTAACCTTTCCTCTGCCAACTCACAGTTCACACATGCAACACCACTGCTCCCTTTTTCATTTTTTGTGGGAAAAATACACAAATGTTTTCAATATAGTGTTTTATTACACTTCAAAAATAGAGTGCTTCGGGAGCCCAGAAGAGGGGCACTCAAATTAGTCTGATAGTTCTGATAAGATTTCTGGGAGGAAAATACATGAGCTGTATCCTAAAAGAGGCAGAAGAGTTCTCTAGCAGAAAAAGTCAAGGCTGGTGCTAGTGTGCAGACCTCATATGCTCAGGAGATGGGTAGGCCATGGATCTGACCAGGGACAAATCTGGCTACCTGATTTGCAAAGTCCAGTGCAACTGCAAGGGCCGCATGCCCATAGAGCTTGCCCTGGCAGACAGGATGTATGCAAGTTCCTCCCAGCCCACACAATTTGAGAGGTGGAAGCTGCAGCAACCTTCAGAGCCTGGGTACATCAGAAAGGAGAGCATAGTTCAGTCTGAGGATAAGCAGGCCCTATGCTGCCATAACGTCTGCTTCTCCATGAGAAGCTAGAAACTGGTTGGTTTAACTATAACTTAAAACTTGAAAACACTTAGCTTAGTTAAAAGCAAGTTAGGATATACTATGCAAGACTGAAGAGCGATGCTACAGGCCTCATGTGGCAGGCCACCGATCTGCTCTCTGATCCCAGAACATTGTTCCAGCCAATCGTTATTGAGAAATCCTAACAAGTGGAAAACAGTGCCTGAGAGAGTCCTTTCCAGGTTTGTTTCAAGGAATTATAAGTAATAAATTATTTAATTATTATTAAATTATAGATTTATAAATAACAAAGGTTTAGTACAATGTTGAGAAGGTGCTTGCATGTTCTGAAGGCTCAGCAATGTTCATAATCTTAAAAGGATCATTCCTTTCTTATACGTTAGTTCGAAGGAACTTAGAGAGTGATGATACTACCCAAGATCATCTATGAAATCTTAAAAATATAGATAGTCAGAGACCCACCTCAAGCCTACTGAATCAGAATATACAGGAATGTAGATTTGCAACTTGTGCTTAGAAAAGATTCATCCACATAGCTGAGAACTACTTACTATATTAGTCTTTGACATCTTTCAGTTATATTTTGCTACTAAAATGATCAATATGTATAAATATTTCTATCGAGATTCTAAGTAATACAGTAATATTGACTATTTTGTAGTTAGTAATGTTTCATATGTCTTAAAGAAATATAAGAATTATGACTAGAATATTGCTTTCAGAAATAGAATGGAACTTACTGATGAATATTAATATAGAGTACACACACAATGTATTACATAATCATTAAATTTTATACATCAATATTGTATCATGTATTTGTGATTTCAAGCAGTCAAAGAGTCACCTAAAATACTGATACCTGTCCCTCCACAGAAGATCCCACTTACTACGCTTATGTATAGCTGATAAATAATTTATAGATTCCTGTCTAGCTATAAGGGATGGATATTTCTGTCAATATAAGTTTTTAGATATGCACAAATGTACCAGATCAAGTGCAACACTGGAAGTAATTTTCTTAAAAAGTAATAAATAGTTGGTCTCTTAATTTTTAAAAGGCTTTGAGGAAGTTAATTCTTCTAGAAATCTTTTGAAACATTCTGGGGACAATTATAATTATGTAACAATGAGTGCATTTTAAACAAAAGGCATTGTTCATACATGATTACCAAGTTAGAGTAACTTCTGAAGAACCACGCTTCTCTTAAAATGTTTTTCAACTTTGGTTGCCATAACAACACAATATTGTCTACTACTGAAGAGAAAAAGTGCTATATTTTTTTCTTATCCTTGAGGAAACTTAAAAAATGATAGATTAAATGTCACATTTAATACTACCAAATTTGGTACAATGTAAAGAAAAATTTGGTGAAAAATTATAGAGTTTCATTAAGCATATTAATTTTCTCTTTGGGTACTTCAACATGTTTTTGTCAATATTGTATCATATTTTAAAGTTGTAAAATTATTCTGTTTACTAGTACCTATATTTTTAAGCATATAATCTTAAATCTAGGTAATTATCATGCTAAATTTTCTTTAGGAAATTTTATATATATATATAAGTACAAATGACCCTTGAATAACACAGATTTGAACTGTGCCCAGCTACTTATATGTGGATTATACTTTGGCCACCTGAAACAAAAAGTCAATTCATTAGAAAAGACCCTGATGCTGGGAAAGACTGAAGGCAGAAGGGAATGACAGAAGATGAGATGGTTGGATGGCATCACTGACTCTATGAACATGAGTTTGAGCAAGCTACAGGACATGGTGAAGTACAGGGAAGCCTGGCATGCTGCAGTTCATGGGGTCACAAAGAGTTGGACATGACTGAATGACTGAACAAAAACAACAATACTACATAAGCATGGTTGTTGAATCTGTAGATGCAAACCATGGATACAGAGGGCTAACTTGAAAGTTACATGTGGATTTTCAACTGTACAAATGGTTCATGCCCCTAACCCCTGCACTGTTCAAGGATCAACTCTAGTTGCTTTAAATAAGGTAAACTCTCAAAAAGTTGACACTCAAGAGTCTCTTCCATTCAGAGCCTTTTTTTTTTCCCCATAGCTGAGTCACTTTAGATTGCATATGAATTGTAGGTTAAATAATTAAACAAGAACAAGAACAACAAAAAGCATTAAAAATTAGGCTTAGTGTTGTGGAAATTTAACTTTAAAAAGCTAAAATCAAATAAATAAGGACTAAAGGAATATTGAAATAAATAGAAACCCTGATTGAAACCCATGTCCCTTCTTTGGAAGTCGCCTCTGAGTCTCCATTGAAAAGGTGAATTCTAATGACCAGGTAGGTACTGTGTGATCCCAATCTGAGGACTAGGTACCACATTTCAAATTCTCTAAAATGAATCAATTGCCTGGACACCAAAGCTACAAAGAAAGCTTTCCCTGAATGTTTTATGGGATGATTACTAGTGCTGAATGGTGAACTAGAGTAAGAAGTAGTGACCATCCTCCCCTCCCAGATTAAGATCTTCCTGAAAGGGATAAACCACCATCCACTGGCTCAAAGAAGGAAAAAAAAAAACTCTGAAGTTATTTTTGACTCTTCCCCTCTTTCCACCTCTGACATATGATTCTTCTACAAGTCTTGCCAAATATATGTCAACTTGCCAAATATATATGTTCCATTTCTTCCAATCTCTGCCACCGTCATCCCTTCCAAGCCATACCATCTCTTTTAGACAAAGGGAGTAACTTCCTAACTGACCTTTCTGCATTCA
The DNA here is from genome assembly GCA_006408695.1 of Aepyceros melampus. NCBI lineage: Eukaryota > Metazoa > Chordata > Mammalia > Artiodactyla > Bovidae > Aepyceros > Aepyceros melampus. The sequence continues at coordinate 130,467 of SJXQ01000268.1, forward strand.
TTCTTGTTCCTCTTCAGACCATTATTTACATAACCATCAGAATAATCTTACGTCAAATTAGATCATGTTATTTCCTGACTTTAAATTCCTCAATGATTTCCTACTAGCTTTCGAGAAAAATACAAAAGATTCAAAGTCAGTTTCTTCAAAAGAGAAGGTAAGGATCACCTGATACTTTCATTGCAGAGAGAGAAAGATGGAGAGAGAGGGAAACAGAGAAAGAATGGGAGCTAGACCAAAAAGCAATGCCAAGTATGTAATTTGAGTCTATATTCCAACGGAGAAATCTTGTTCCCTCACTTCTCTCCCTTTAGTCAGACACTAGAGTGACCTTATTAATGAAAGACATCAGACTGCCTGGACACAAAGGAATATGGATTTGAGGGGCCAAAGTTATGAAAATGGGAACTGTCTATGAACTTCAGGTAATAGCACATGGAGACTTTGGGACCCAAGTGGCAAAGACTGATTTCTTGTGATGCTGAGCTCAGAAGCAAGCCCTCCATTGGAAGAAGAGCCAAGGGGTGGGATGGGCTGGTCATAACTATCTTGCCCACATTCAGGCAACCTAGAATGAACATCAAGCCATTTTTGGACAGTTCTTCTCTTTGAGTAACATCCAGATATTCTCTCCTATAATTTACTTTTCTTCTGAGTATTTATCAGAATCAACCTTATCCTATTTATTTAAAAAAAATTGGGGCCACACAGAAACTTTCTGCTTGGCCACGCAGTGAGGAGGATTGGCAGCAGCTGTGGCAGTGGCAGGAATGACACATGTAAATGAATGAAATTAGAACATTCTCTAGCATCATACACAAAAATAAACTCAAATGGATGAAACACCTAAATATGACTAAACACTGTAAAAACTCTTAGAAGAAAACATAAGCAGAGAACACTCTGACAAAAACTGCAGCAATATCTTTTTCAACCCACTTCTTAGATTTATCCTTTATCCTTAATAAACATAAAAACAAACAGAAGACAAATGGTACAAAACTTAAAAGCTTTTCTATGGCAAAGGAAGCCATAAAGAAAACAGAAAGACAACCCACCGAATAGGAGAAAATATTTGCAAACAGTGTGACTGACAAGGGATTAATTTACAAAATATACAAACTCTTGTATATTATACTCATGTACGTTTATACAATAAACTCATATATTGAGTGTATATATATATAATATATATATACTCACATGAAAAGCACATGAAAAGATGCTCAACATCACTAATTATCAGAGACACAAAAATCAAAACTACAGTGAGGTATCTCCTCATATCACTCAGAATCAGAATGGTCATCATCAAAAAATTCTACAAACAATAAATGCTGGAGGGGGTGAAAAGAAAAGGGAACCCTATACTGTTGGGAATGTAAATTGGTACAACCACTACAGAGAACAGTATGAGGGTACCTTAAAAAACTAAAAACAAAACTACCACATGATCTAGCAGTTCTACTCTTGGGCACATATCCAGAGAAAATCATATTTGAAAAGATACATGCACCCATATGTTCATTGCAGCATTATTTAAGTCAAGACATGGAAGCAACTTAAATGTCCATTGACAGACACATGGATAAAGAAGATGTGGCACTTATATGCAATGGAATATAAAAAGAATGAAATAATGCCATTTGCAGCAACATGGATTCATCTAGAGATTATTTTACTAAGTGAAATAAGTCAGACCGAAAAAGACAAATATCATACGATATTGCTTATATGTGGAATCTAAAATGAATGCATTTACAAAACAGAAACAGACTTACAGACTTCGTGGAGGAGGGGACTTATGGTTATGAAAGGGTGAAAATCAAGGGGAGGGATAAATTAGGATGTTGGGATTAACATACACACACCACTATATATAAAATAGATGATTAACACACTACTATATATAAGATAGATAACCAACAAGGACCTACGGTATAGCACAGGGAACTCTACTCAATACTCTGTAATAACCTATATGGGAAAAGAACCAGAGAAAGAACAGATATATGCATATGTACAACTGTTACAAATCACTTTGCTGTACACCTGAAACTTACATAACATTGTAAATCAACTATACTCCAATATAAAATAAAAATTTTAAAAAGAACTAAGTATTTATCCATGCCTACTCTGTGTCATTATTCTAGATACATACTTGTTTACTTGTCACTTATCTATGTTCTCCACAAAAAGGTAAACTCTTGGGAAGGGAGCTTTTCTGTCGTGCTCAATGCTTTACCCTCAAAATAGGCACTACATAATATTTTTTAAATGAACTAAGGAGTGAATTACTGATTGCCAACAGATGTTTTATAAGTCTAAATGAAACATTTTATTTCAATTTATCAGGTAACATTAAATTAAAAAATAGGTCTAAGTTCTAATGTTAACCATGTCTTTCCAAGTTACACAGTTCTGTTCTCTTAATTAAAGAGTATTCATAACATTTATCATCCAAACTGAATTACTTTTGAGAGTGAAAGATAAGCTACTTATTATGTCAGGATACAGAATAAGTGAATAGACATTTTTCCCAAGAAGACATTCAAATAGCCAACGGGTACTTGAAAAGATGTTCATCTCTAATCATCAAGGGAAATGCAAATCAAAACCACAATGAGATATCACCTCACATCTGTGAGAATGGCTATCATCAGGAGGACAAGAGAAATATTTGGGGAGATTAGGGAAAAAGGAAATACTTGTGCACTGTTGTTTGGAATGTAAACTGGCATAGCCACCATGGAAACCATTATGGAGGCACCTCAAAAAAATCAAAAGTAGAGCTGCCATATGATCCAGATGCTCCACTTCTTGGCATGTCTCCAAAGGAAATGAAAACAGGATATCAAAAAGATATCTGCACTTTCATGTTCACTGTATCCTATTCACAATAAATTCACTTGGCTGTTATTCACAACAGCCAAGATAGTGAAACACTTGAGTTTCTATTGACAGATAAATGCATAAGGAAGACATACTGTATATACATAACAGAATAATAGTCACAATAAAGAAGGAAATCCTGCCATTTGTGACAACATGAACGGAACTTGAGGATGTTAGGCTAAGTGAGAGAAGTGAAATACTGCATGGTATCACTTATACATGGAATCTAAAAAGTCAAATTCATGATAACTGGCTTAGAATAGTGGATTCCAAGGCCTTGGGGGTGAGGGAATTGGGGATATGTTGTTTAAGGGGATAAACTTGCAACCAGTAATAAGTTCTGGACACACGTAGAGAGCGCAGTGATTAGAGTCAACAGTACTGCATTAGAAACTTCAAAGCTGCCAAGAGACTGGATCGTAGTTGTTCCCACCACAAAACAAAAATGATAATTCTGTGACATGACAGAGGTGCTTGCTAAAGGGATGTGGTCATCACACTGCAAAATATAATGCCTCAAATCAACATGTTGTACACTTTATGCTCACACAATGCTATGTTCCAATTATACCTCAATTTTTAAAAGAGTATGCCAAGACAACAAACAAGCTGAGATTGCCTTGGGCAATTCAAACTGCCTGGTTAGCTGATTAAATTATATTCTATAGTTTTAAAGTTTGTTTTGAGTCTCTAAGTAATTTTAAAATTAACACATGACATTTCTAAAAATCACATATTTCACATATGCTCTTAAATTTTGGAAGAGTAAGTTATATTGTGGCAGTTGTTACCATAATAAAGATAAAAATTAACACACCATGCTTACTATGTACTGGGTGATACCTCAGTGTTTGACTTATTTTTAGCTTATTTAGTCCTCACAACCTTATAAAGTAGAGATTGTTATTATCTTCATTGCAGAAATAAAAATGGAGGCAAAGAAAGGTTATTTAGCTTAAGTCACATAACCAAGTGTGATCATGGTAACAGAGCCAGGATTCAAACTCAGCCCGTTTGCATCCACAGCTCATGATCTTGTTTACCATGGTTTATGTGTCATGTACAGATGGCAACTTACACTCATTGTCTAACTGCTCTTCTCCACATGGTAATTGGTATGGGGTAGACTGTGCATGGCTTGAGAAATGCTTAAGGACTTGACATAAGGCAAAACAATGACAAAGAATTGAAGGCTAGCTGCGAAGCATAGCTTACTCGCTAGGAGCATTCTCACTATGGGTGGGTCTTTGTTAAAAGTAAAGGGGAAAAAAGAAGATTTTTGTTTTTCAGTTGGAAGCATGTTATCTGTTAATTTTTCAAATAGTTGGCTTAAAAATAAATTTCAGGTCAGAAGAGCAATGTGAAATTAGAATAATAATATTCAATGAATTTATTAATAAATAAGAATGTGGTATCAGGCAAATAAAATTAAAGTATGAAAGAATTTTAAGTATAACATCACTGGCTCAAATCTAAAACATTATTCTTGGTTAAGATGTTGAAATCTTATATATAAGTTGTAACATGTAAGAAACCAAAAAAAGCCTCAGAGATGTTTTATGAAGAAATAATATGATTTCCACAATTTTTGAGGAAAATCATTTTATACATTAAAAAATATCTCCTTACACAGTCCTATCAGTCATGTTATTCTCTCATAATGTTACATTTTAAACTTTGTTTTTAAATTTCTTGTTCTAAAACTATTTAAAAAAGAATACATACCGATTTCCATGTTTTCATGTAAGGCACTTGTAAGTTGCCACTCCATCCTAACAACAAGTGAAAAGCTGAACAGAATGAAGAGTCAACAACTCTTCTTGGGTTCTTAAGAGAAAGGAGAACACAGGGCAAACAGGTGCTCCCGAAATTGCAGAGACAGATAAGAGAAAAAAGAGAGCGAGGACTTACCAGAGCAGAGACTCAAGAGCAGACTTCACCGCAGGAACTAGTCCGAGGGCAGGAAAACCTGAAAGGTAATTGACAAGTTGCTGAAGGCTTAGTGTGGACAACTCTGACAGTTAAACAACTTCATGGGGACCAGTCATAGAGAGGGAGGTTCACAGTATTATAAGATTTATCTCCGGGAGCTTGCCCAGAGTTCCACATTGGAAAAAACTTGTCTCCTGCTTCCAGCATGGGGAGAGGGAAAGGAACCATTCTGAAATACACTAGAGCACCCAGGCCTCCTTACTAAAGCTTCCCCTCAGGGAAAACTAATTACCTGGAACCTAACTTGTTGGGGTATTATCAGGGCATAAGTGACCCACAAGAAAGGAAATCCCTAATTCAAGACAATTTTATTTTAGCCTTACATGTAATAGAGCTGGTGTCAGTGGTAGAGAATCCACTTGCCAATGCAGGAGACACAAAAGACCAGGTTCCTGGAGTAGGAAATGACAACCCATTCTAGTATTCTTGCCTGGAAAATTCCATTTCAGAGGAGCCTAGGGGGCTACAGTCCATGGTGTTGCAAGGAGTGGGACATGACTGAGCATGCATGCACACATGTGGAAGACGGGATGCAATCAATTCCAGCCAAAACTGACCATCTGGTCCCATACAAGATCAGCAATCAACTGGATATAATTGATATTGTAGTCAATACTTATAGATAGATTACTTAGTGGAAGTGACAAATAGATTCAAGGGATTAGATATGATAGAGTGCCTAAAGAACTATGGACAGAGGCTCGTAACGTTGTACAGGAGGCAGTGACCAAAATCATCCTCAAGAAAAAGACATGCAAACAGGCAAAATGGTTGTCTGAAGAGGCCTTACCAATAGCTGAGAAAAGAAAAGAAGCCAGAGAGAAAGGAGAAAAGGAAAGATATGCCCCTCTGAATGCAGAGTTCCAAAGAATAGCAGGGAGAGATAAGAAAGCCTTCCTCAGTAATCAATGCAAAGAAATAGAGGAAAACAGTAGAAAGGGAAAGACTAGAGATCCCTTCAAGAAAAATTAGAGATACCAAGGGAACATTCATGCAAGATGGGCACAATAGAGTACAGAAATGGCATGAAACTAACAGAAGCAGAAGATATTAAGAAGAGGTAGTAAGAATATACAGAGTGAGTGAAGTTGCTCAGCTGTGTCCAACTCTTTGTGACCCCATGGACTGTAACCTACCAGGTTCTTCTGTCCATGGGATTTTCCAGGCAATAGTTCTGGAGTGGATTGCCATTTCTTTCTCCAGGGGATCTTCCCAACCCAGGGCTCGAACCCAGGTCTCCTGCATTGTAGAGAGATGCTTTACCATCTGAGCCACCAGGGAAGTCCAAGAATATACAGAAGAACTATACAAAAGAGATCTTAATGACCCAGATAACCACTTGGGCACAATAGAGTACAGAAATGGCATGAAACTAACAGAAGCAGAAGATATTAAGAAGAGGTAGTAAGAATATACAGAGTGAGTGAAGTTGCTCAGCTGTGTCCAACTCTTTGTGACCCCATGGACTGTAACCTACCAGGTTCTTCTGTCCATGGGATTTTCCAGGCAATAGTTCTGGAGTGGATTGCCATTTCTTTCTCCAGGGGATCTTCCCAACCCAGGGCTCGAACCCAGGTCTCCTGCATTGTAGAGAGATGCTTTACCATCTGAGCCACCAGGGAAGTCCAAGAATATACAGAAGAACTATACAAAAGAGATCTTAATGACCCAGATAACCACAATGATGTGATCACTCACCTAGAGCAAGACATCCTGAATGTGAAGTCATATGGGCCTTAGGAAGCATCACTATGAACTAAGCTAGTGGAGGTGATGGAATTCCAGCTGAGCTATTTCAGGACAGAATACTAGAGTGGGTAGCCTTTCCATTCTCCAGGGGATCATCCCATCCTAGGGACTGAACCCAGGTCTCCTGCACTGCAGGTGGATTCTTTACCAGCTGAGCCACAGGGAAGCCCAAGAATACTGGAGTGGGTAGCCTATCCCTTCTCCAGCAGATCCTCCAACCCAGTAATCAAACTGGGGTCTCCTGCATTGCAGGTGGATTCTTTACCAATTGAGCTATTAGGAAAGCCCATGACCAACCTAGACAGCACATTAAAAAGCAGAAACTTTACTTTGCCAACAAAGGTCCGTATGGTCAAAACTATGGTTTTTCTAGTGTCATGTATGGATGTAAGAGTTGTACCATTAAAAAGAAAGGCTGAGTGCTCAAGAATTGATGCTTTTGAACTGTGGTATTGGAGACGACTCGAGAGTCCCTTGGACTGCAAGGAGATCAAACTAGTTAATCCTAAAAGCAATCAATCCAGAATATTCATTGGAAACACTGATGCTGAAGCTGAAGTTCCAACACTTTGGCCACCTGATGCAAAGAATCTAGTCATTAGGAAAGATCCTGATGCCAGGAAAGATTGAAGACAGGAAGAGAAGGGCACAATAGAGGATGAGATGGTTGGATGGCATCGCCAACTCGATGGACATGAGTTTGAGCAAGCTCTGGGAGTTGGTGAAGGACAGGGAAGCCTGGTATGTTGCAGTCTGTGGGGGTCCCAAAGAGTCGGAGATGACTGAGCAACTGAACAACAATGGACTACTTCATTCAACAATGGAAGAAAACACATTTTCCTCAAGGAAACATTAATCAAGATAGACTAATCCTGGGGTATAAAACACACTTTGGCAAATTTAAATAAATGGAAATCAAACACTATATGGTCTCAGATTACAACAGAATTAATGTATAAAATAATAACAGAAAAATAGCTAGAAAATCCCCAAATATGTGACAATTAAATGACACATCTCAAAATAACACATAGATCAAAGAAAAAATTTCAAGAGAGGAATGTCTTTATCAAATGAAAATTAAAACAGCTTCTCAGCACGGCATGGCCAACAACAACAACACCAATGAAATACCCCTACAGCCTCATTAGAAAGATGGAAATTCAGAACACTGACATTCCTATATTGGGTGACAATGTGGAACAAAGGGAATTCTCATTTATTGCTGATGGGAGTACAAAATAGTGTCACTTTTGAAGACAGTTTGGCAGTTTATTGCAAAACTAATACACTTTCACCTTATGATCTAACCATCATACTCTTTGATGTTTACCCAAAGGAGTTGAAAACATGACCACACAAAAACCTGAGCAGCGATGTTTACAGCAGCTTTAATTGCCAAAACTCAGAAGCAATGAAAATGTTCTTTAATAGGAGAATAGATAAATAAATGGGTACCTCCAGACAATGGAAAAGTATTCAGCACTAAAAAGTAACAAGGCGTACAGCCATGAAAAGACATAAGGGAACCTAAAGGCATTTTAGTAAGAAGCCAATCAGAAAAGGCTACATCTACATGACTTCAGTTATATCACATTCTGGAAAAGGTAAAACCAAGAGGATCATAAAAAAAATCAGTGGTTGTTCAGTGTTGGGGGAGAGGGACAAATAGGTGAGCACAGAGGATTTTTAAGGCAGTAAAAATACTCTGCCTGATATCATAATGACAAATACATGCTATTATACAGTTGTCGAAACCTATAGAATGTACAACACCAAGAGTGAATTGTAATGTAAACTATGGGCTTTGAATGATTATGATATGTCAATGTAAGTTTGTCAGTTCTAATAAATGTTCCACTGTGGGGAGGGATACTAATAATGGGGGAGGTATACAAGTATGGAAGCAGAGGACCTATGGGAAATTTCTGTACCTGAAAGTCCTAATAAAAAAGTGACATATTTTAACTATAAATTATTCACTCAAAATAGAAAATAAAGAACATATTTGATGATCAATTGAAATCTAACCATCTGAAGGAATCACTGTTAATGAAATTGAATATTGTTTAATATGGCACACTTACATGTAGAGGGATGGATAAACTATTTTATAACAAAACTGTGCTAGTTTTAAAATAACAATACATCATAACAAGTGATATAATTTCTCAAATGATCTCTTATTAAAACAAATATGATGGAAAACATTGAATATGGAGTAAAATTTCAAACTATGCTCCAATTTTTAAAATGTTATGGAGTGTGTTCTGTAGAATGATGAAAAATAAACACTCAAACATGCTCCCACATTTCCTCTCCTGATGCAAACAGCTGGAGCTTCCCATCTTGAAAAGAGAGCACTGATGACTTCTATAAATATATATTAACAAAAAAAAAATTGGAGGAGTAGGAAGTGAACCTAGTCAAAGAGCTGTTTCTTAGAACATCAGTTCTCAAATTTTGTAAACCATCTTGTTATATACATTATCCAAAGTTAATAATATGATTTTCCCCCTTGGTTTGTACATATTAAGCTCTCATTTTATATTTAAGTGCATTAAAACTCACCAACAGTTCTTTTTCTATTGTCAGTTGCATTGTTTCTTAGTATGGAACTGAAAAAAAAATATTCACCCCTTGTAACAGGATTTTAGTAACCAGTTTTTTATTTTGCTTGCTTGGTTTTGTTTTTGTTTTCTTCTAGAAAGTTCCTGCCTGCTGCAATTCCTCCATGAAATTCTGTGTCCTTGATAGCTGGATGAAGATACGTTTTTGGCTCATGCTTCTTTTTTTACCCTCATTGCTTTGTAGTTACTACTTCACTATCTGGACACTAAGAGATGCCTTTCTTCTTTTACCTCAGCATCTCCAATAAAGCACTGATAGCTGTTTTTTAAAACATCGGTTTTATGTTTAATACTTCTTTTTAAAAGAGGTTCATGACTTGTATATTCTCTGAGTGTTTTTTCTTTGTTGGCAATCTTTATTCATAAAATATCTTCCTATTGCCCAAATATTTGACAACTTGATTATATGTAATAATCTAGTTATACTTTCTTTCCCACCAAAATTTAAAACTTCATCAGGAATATTCTTGTATAGATTTTTGCTGAATATTTTCCTAAATAGCTTTTAGGTGTGCAATTCATTTCTTCCTTATTTTGCTTGACTTATACTCTGAAGTCTTTTGTTGTGCCTTTGTTGATTACTTTAGTGACACTAATTTAGATATACTGGTATTAAGTCTGTCTATTCACTTTTAGTCCAATTTTTTCCAAACTAGGATGGTAAGTACAGTATTAGAGAATAATCTTAGGAATCATAAAGGTATTATTTTCCCTAAATCTGGTAAACCCATTTCAGTATTCTATTATACTTCAGTATTCCATTTCCGTATTTAGGAATTCAATTTTCCATCATAATCAATATGATTTTTTTGTCCCATTACCAATATATGAATTTACAAAGAGTATACAGTCTTATTTATTGAACAAGTCTGTAAAATGGTACATGGCCATAGGGTGCAATACTAACAGAAATACAAAAACAGATAAACAGAGACAGAAATATACATGTATGATATCCTTTGATAGTTTTTGATTTGCAATGAAATTCTTTTTTTAAAATATAATTTTATTTATTTTAATTGGAGGTTAATTACTTTTACTCTAAAGATCTATTACTCATATTCCAGAAATTCTAAAAATTATTTTCAGTTCTCATTCATGCTAAACACTGCAATGAATACTATATAATAGTAACATTATTGAATAGCAAAAAATAACTTTGGAATCCCTTGGTGTTTTGAATAATCTTGGTGAATGTCGTGGGTAGAGAACAGTAAAACTCTGAAGTGTTTATACACACAGGCACCTCACTTACTTGGGTCTCATTTGAACTCCTCAAATTGCTTAATTTTACATCATGTCAAATTGCCCTAATTGATTTTCAGATTTTAAGTGTCATCACTGTTGGTGGCAAGAATACACAGAGGAACTGTACAAAAAAGATCTTCATGATCTGGATAATCACAATGGTATGATCACTCATCTAGAGCCAGATATCCTGGAAGGTGGAGTCATGTGGGCCTTAGAAAGCATCACTACGAACAAAGCTAGTGGAGGTGATGAAATTCCAGTTGAGCTGTTTCAAATCCTGAAAGATGATGCTGTGAAAGTGCTACACTCAATATGCCAGCAAATTTGGAAAACTCAGCAGTGGCCACAGGAATGGAAAAGATCAGTTTTCATTCCAACCCCAAAGAAAGGCAATGCCAAAGAATGCTCAAACTACCTCACAATTGCACTCATCTCACATGCTAGTAAAGTAATGCTCAAAATTCTCTAAGCCAGGCTTCAGCAATACGTGAACCGTGAACTTCCTTATGTTCAAGCCGATTTTAGAAAAGGCAGAGGAACCAGAGATCAACTTGCCAACATCCTCTGGATCATGGAAAAAGCAAGAGAGTTCCAGAAAAATGTCTATTTCTGTTTTATTAACTATGCCAAAGCCTTTGACTGTGTGGATCACAATAAACTGTGGAAAATTCTGAGAGAGATGGGAATACCAGACCACCTGACCTGCCTCTTGAGAAATCTGTATGCAGGTCAGGAAGCAACAGTTAGAACTGGCCATGGAACAACAGACTGGTTCCAAATAGGAAAAGGAGTACGTCAAGGCTGTATATTGTCACCCTGCTTATTTAACGTCTATGCAGAGTACATCATGAGAAACGCTGGACTGGAAGAAACACAAGCTGGAATCAAGACTGCCGAGAGAAATATCAAACACCTCAGATAGGCAGATGACACCACCCTTATGACAGAAAGTGAAGAGGAACTAAAAAGCCTCTTGCTGAAAGTAAAAAAGGAGAGTGAATAAGTTGGCTTGATCCCAAAGAAAGGCAATGCCAAAGAATGCTCAAACTACCTCACAATTGCACTCATCTCACATGCTAGTAAAGTAATGCTCAAAATTCTCTAAGCCAGGCTTCAGCAATACGTGAACCGTGAACTTCCTTATGTTCAAGCCGATTTTAGAAAAGGCAGAGGAACCAGAGATCAACTTGCCAACATCCTCTGGATCATGGAAAAAGCAAGAGAGTTCCAGAAAAATGTCTATTTCTGTTTTATTAACTATGCCAAAGCCTTTGACTGTGTGGATCACAATAAACTGTGGAAAATTCTGAGAGAGATGGGAATACCAGACCACCTGACCTGCCTCTTGAGAAATCTGTATGCAGGTCAGGAAGCAACAGTTAGAACTGGCCATGGAACAACAGACTGGTTCCAAATAGGAAAAGGAGTACGTCAAGGCTGTATATTGTCACCCTGCTTATTTAACGTCTATGCAGAGTACATCATGAGAAACGCTGGACTGGAAGAAACACAAGCTGGAATCAAGACTGCCGAGAGAAATATCAAACACCTCAGATAGGCAGATGACACCACCCTTATGACAGAAAGTGAAGAGGAACTAAAAAGCCTCTTGCTGAAAGTAAAAAAGGAGAGTGAATAAGTTGGCTTGAAGCTCAACATTCAGAAAATGAAAATCATGGCCTCCGGTCCCATCACTTCATGGGATATAGATGGGGAAACAGTGTCAGACTTTATTTTTTTGGGCTCCAAAATCACTGCAGATGGTGATTGCAGCCATGAAATTAAAAGGCGCTTACTCCTTGGAAGAAAAGTTATGACCAACCTAGATAGTATATTCAAAGGCAGAGACATTACTTTACCAACAAAGGTCCGTCTAGTCAAGGCTATGGTTTTTCCAGTGGTCATGTATGGATGTGAGAGTTGGACTGTGAAGAAGGCTGAGTGCCGAATAATTGATGCTTTTGAACTGTGGTGTTGGAGAAGACTCTTGAGAGTCCCTTGGACTGCAAGGAGATCCAACCAGTCCATTCTGAAGGAGATCAACCCTGGGATTTCCTGGAAGGAATGATGCTAAAGCTGAAACTCCAGTACTTTGGCCACCTCATGCGAAGAGTTGACTCATTGGAAAAGACTTTGATGCTGGGAGAGATTGGGGGCAGGAGGAGAAGAGGACGACAGATGATGAGATGGCTGGATGGCATCACGGACTCAATGAATGTGAGTCTGAGTGAACTCTGGGAGTTGGTGATGGACAGGGAGGCCTGGCGTGCTGCGATTCATGGGATCACAAAGAGTTGGACACGACTGAGCAGCTGAACTGAACTGAACTGTTGTTTTGTTCAGTTGCTCGGTTGTGTCTGATTCTTTGAGACCCCATGGACTACAACATACCAGGCTTCCCCATCCTTTACTATCTCCTAGTGTTTGCTCAAACTCATATCCATTGAGTCAATGATGCCATCCAACCATCTCATCCTCTCACTGCTTTCTCTTCCTATCTTTAGTCTTCCCCAGCATCAGGGTCTTTTCCACTGGGATGCGTTTTTGTTTTACTACTCTGTCTCTGCTTCATTTTTTTTCTCAAAACTAGCCCACTGAGATCAACCATATTTTACTGAAATGTCAACCAGTAGGAGAGATTTCCTTCTCCTGGAAAGGAGAGATTTCCTTTCCCTGGATTTTTGAAACTCAGGGTGATCTTGGCTTTTACATGATACTTAAATAATGATGCCAGTCCCTTCATAAGTTGTTCACATCAGCTATTTAGCTGCATATCTAAAGCTTGTGAATAGCAATGATTCTATTCACACTTCGCTTCTGCATTCTAAGAGTTATGAATATTAAGTTGTATTTGCCTCAAAGCAAAAGTATATTTACTAAGGTATGTGCTGAGATCAGGAGTCTGCACCTCATTTTGAAACAATAGCATTAATAACAAAGCAACACAAAATAGATCACATTTGAAAAGTCACAGAAATAAGAACTCAGAATTTTTAATAAAGTTTAAAAAAATCCATTGATTGAAAATTACCCTGAGTAATGTAACAAAGGACCTTATATGAGGCTGATGTTGAATTCTTCAATTCACAAAGGATTCATGGATTTTTACACTTTAATTACTATCCTTAGATTGCATTTGTATGAACTCCATCAATTTTTAAACATTTTAGACAGTAAAAGTTTCAGAAACTGATTCTATATAAGTTACACTTATATTTCATTCAGATCACACAGTGATATTTTCAAAGATAAGGCAATCTAAACACAAAAATTACTTATTCCTGTTGAAAGTCCTAGCTAATGTAATTACAGCATTATACTAAAATATTATAAATTATTTTTTAAATAAATAAGAATTCATTTCAATTCCAATTAGAGTTTTTTGATCAGACCCTTGTTGCCTCAGAGATCATAACAAAATAGCTTATCCAGGAGGTTAAAGGACTCTGGCACTGTGATGGGGAAACTTTGAATTTTGTTCGCCTTCTTTGAGCTAGTGTGCATATTTACCTTATTCAACTTATAAAAGAAAAACTGGGACTATGTTTTGTAATTTTTTCATCCAGCTTTTGAAAGAAAGCAGACTGTTGATTTGGAAGGTTCCCCAGACACAGATGCAGAAACTAAAAAATCTCTAAATTTAAATTCCAAAGCATGCACACTGTGCTGGAGAGTGGAATAGCAGCCACAGTATACCACAATCAAAACTTCTGAGGCAAGTACAGATCACCTACTCTCAAGAAGTCTTTCCTCTGTAAACATGCTTCAACAGAAGTCTCTCTCTTGGCCACCGATTATTTATTTATTTATTTTAGCTTTCTTACATTCAGAGGCCACCAATTATTTATTTATTTGTCTTAGCTTTCTTACATTCAGCAGGGAGAAATTTGTAGGTACTTCATTGCTCTTAAACTATTCTCAAGTCTCAGGGCAGATCCAAAGAAGTTCAAAGAACCTATAAATTAGCAAAAAATATAAAAAACAAAAAAACCCAAACAGCGTGCAATTTTTTTTTTTTTAAGAGAATAACAGAACTCAGCCAACCAAACTGACAATTTGGCCCCAGGTCAACAACAGCAACAACAAAGAGAAAGCTCGTATTTACTGAAAAGACATAAGCAATAGGGACTTTAAAGTGAGGCAATTAAAACCTGCTAGTTCCAATAACTGCATTCCACGGTTTTAAAAGTTTAATAGTTATGCATTGCCTATGAATTGAATCCAATCCCTGGTTGGATTGATGTTTAAGGGCTTCCAAAAGTTGGCAGCAACCTACTTTTCCAGCCTCATTACACCAAAATGCTTTTTAAAATGTTCCATCCAAGTACCTCTATTGCCAATGAAAGCCATGATATATCCCAGGGGTCTGAGATACCTAACTTCTATCTTTGAAACTAGTGCATTTTGTTTTAACAGAGAAAAATAAATGCTTTCACTTAGTTGTCCTTTGAAATAAATCCATATTTCCCAAAACATGCCCTATGTACCTCAACCTGATTTCTAGTGTACTGCCCTATGGACTGGAAGACATTAGCAGTCCAGATATTAGCAAGACATGAGAAGCCAGGTAAGAGCTAGAGCCTCAGGTTCTAATCCTGGGCTACTTGTAACTATTTATGGCAGCTAGGCCTCATGTATCATCCTTGTCACACTTTTCCCATCTGCAAAATGAAGCCAGATTTGGCTAGTAGATTTCCTTTCTTTTTATTTTGTTACACAAGTATGCATTACAGAAAATATGGAGCGCTTTGGGAAGTAGAAGCCAGGATGGTCACAGGAAGTTCTGGGGAGGAAGTTTAAAATCACAGGGCTGGAGAGTATGGATCCCCTTGGTCCTTCTCTTCTGATTATACTTGAACAACATTATTTATCATTGATTTTTCTCATTCTATTTGCAATATTTGTACTCTCCCTAAGAGCACTACAGTCTCCTCATATCTCCATGTTTTCCTACCATCTTGCCTTTGGGCTGAATTTCTTCTGTACATGCTTTTCTTTCATTGGCTATTAAAATTCTGTCAACCTCTCAATAGCCTGGTTTGTTACTGTCTCCTGAACACTTCAGCTTCCTCTATCAGAAGAAATCCCTCACCCTAAATTCACAGAAGACTTTGTGGTACTTCGTTTTACTGCCTTGATTAGTTATTTGTGTACAGATGGTCCCCAACTGAATGATGGTTTGACTTTCAATTTTCTGAATTTATATGGTTCTAAAGCAGTAAATCATTCAGTAGAAACCATACTTTGAATCTGAAACTTTCCCAGGCAGCTATATAATCACAAGGGTAAATAACTGATACACTTCTAACCATTCTGTACCCATACAACAATTCTGTTTTCATTTTTAGCACAGTAGTCCAGACATGAGGAAGTCAATACTATGCTATAAAATAGGCTTTGTGTTAGATGACTTTGTCCAGTTGTAGACTAATAAAAGTCTTCTGAGCATGTTTAAAGCAGGCTAGGCTAAGCTGTGATGTTCAGTAGGTTGTGTGTTAAATGTGTTTCAACTTAGTGATATTTTCAATGCACGGTGAGTTTGTAGAGACATAACTTCATTGTTATGTCCTTGTAAATTTAGGGCTTTCCTGGTGGGTCAGACAGTAGAGAATCCACCTGCAATGTGGGAGACCTGGGTTTAATCCCTGGGTTGGGAAGATCCCCTGGAAGAGGGCATGGCAACCCACTCCAGTATTCTTGCCAGGAGAATCCCCATGGATAGAGGAGCCTTGTGGGCTACTGTCTATGGGGTCACAAAGAGTTGAACATGACTGAGTGACTAAGAACAACCCAACTGTAAGCTAAGAAAGATTTGTATATGCTTTCTGGATCTGCTAGATTGTGAACTCCTTTAGCAACATAACCATATTTTCATCTGTAGCAGGAAACAACAAATCGCTGCTCCTTACCCACCAAATTGTCAGGTCTAATGGAAACTGATATTCCTCCCAGAAGACTAAATGAAAGCAATTTAATGTCAACATAATTGCTTTAATATGAGTTAGGATCTGGAATAAGTCACGCCCTCTACAGAAAACTAAGGCTCACTTTGGTGAGATTTGCTTTAGGGCCACCTGTGGGCCAGATGGTGCCTTTGAGCAAATAGGCTCAAAGAAAGAGGCTCCCCTCTTGGTGGACGTGGCCCGATACAAGACATGCACTGGAAGAGTCAGGTGCAGGCTACAGCTCAGCCTCAACCCAACTAAGTGACTTCACAGAGCACAGCCTATACATCTGCACAGCTTTGTGTGTTAATGCTGCAAGCTACCTAGGTAAGTAGTGAGAAATTTAACTGGTGAAGTGAACTTGAACCAGTACTTGCTCTCCTACCTGCAGCAGTAAATTTTCAATTCCAAGAGAACCACTAAAAGCTTCCAGATAAAGCCTGAGTTCCTTACTTTGCAAGTTACAGTTAGGGCAGAGTTGGAGTAGAGGACAAGAAAGGAGTGGGACATTGGTTTGTGGGGTGGAGAAGGTTGAGAGAGAACACTAAGTAAGGGAGTTGGGACCAAACACCCACAGAGGAGCAAGGGAGTGTGCCAGCCTTTCCTAGAAGACCTTAGTATCTATCCCGAAAGACCAAAAGTGGCCCCAGTATTTGCCTGCTGTGATAAATTTGACTCTGCTCTGCTATAAATGAATTTTGCCTTCTTCTGCTAGACCAGAATTTGGTTCTGGAAACTTGGTGAAGCAGAACTCATTTGGGTAGGGTAACATTCTATTAGAAACAGGGTGGATTGGACATGTCCTCACTCCTATGACTACTTAGTAACCACTGATTATTTAAATGGACTTGGAGATCCAAGAGCTAAGAGTAGCAGAAATGATTTTATTGGACAAAAAGTCCAGATGTTACCATGAATATCTTTTGCTGAAGGTTAAGAACAGGCACCTCTCACACTGCCTGGTTCAATAAATTTTTCTTCAGTGAGTTAACAAGGCAAATTAACTATCTTATTCATACTTAGTGTTTATGTATCACAGTATGATTGAATTTTGATTTCTTCTAGAACTGAGTAGACAACTCTAAACTTAAATTGAATCTTTTACCTTAGAATTAAAAGTTTTCTCAGGATACATTTCTTGTCTAGGGTAACAACTGAGTAGACAACTCTAAACTTAAATTGAATCTTTTACCTTAGAATTAAAAGTTTTCTCAGGATACATTCTTGTCTAGGGTAACAGCCCCATCTGCTCATGCACCCTAGCCAGAATCCTTGTCATTGATATTTATCCTTCTTTTCACTTCAACTTTAATTCTTACTTTTGATTCTTGATTTTTCTCAACATGTGACAACCACATTTGTTTATACTTTTTTTTTTTTGGTTGCACCATGGCTTAGATGCTAAAGCATCTGCCTGCAATGAGGGAGACCCAAGTTTGATCCCTGGGTCGGGAAGATCCCTTGGAGAAGAAAATGGTAACCCACTCCAGTACTCTTGCCTGGAAAATTCCATGGACAAAGAAACCTGGTAGGCTACAGTCCATGAGGTCACAGAGAGTCGGACACGACTGAGTGACTTCACTTTTCACATGGCATATGGGATCTTAGTTCCTTAACCAGGGATTGCACCCATGCCCACTGCATTAGAAGCACAGAATCTTAACCACTGAACCACCAGAGAAATCCCCAATTCTGGCCTTTAAATTTGCTTTTAACTCTTTAAAGTCTTTCCATCACCCAGAACAGAAGATCCTGACCCAGGATTTACAACTATCTATATCAGAATTACTTGGTCATTGTTTTAAACATAAGCCAATAAAATCCCTACAGTCCTGCCACAGAGGCACCATGAATGAGAATTTCTGGAGCTTTTGAGATGAGGAATCTAGGGTCACTGCTTACTCTCCTACCCTCATAAACTTCATCCGCCTGTCCTTTCTATCTCCATCTTTTCTTACATCCTCAGTTCCAATGTTTGCAGAAACTTACCAAGGACTATTTACTGCTCTCCTCTTTGTCATATTCTTGGTGCAATCCTACTTATTTTTTAAAATCCTACTTATTCAGCAAAAATAACTGTTTGGAAATGCTTAGAAACCCATTCCTCACATATTTATAGAAAGCAAGGGACTTCCTCTCCACCTTCCAGAAGCACAGGGTATTAGAAAGACATATTTAATCCCTTGTCATTCCATAAGAAAGATGGAGGGCTATACAGTTACAAGCAAGTGTCTCAATCCTGTTGACTGTGTCGTTTTGCTTCAGACCTACCTGGATAAAGTATGTGTGGCTTCTTCTCCTTCTGGATCCCAGTTCTCTGAACTCCTTGATGGCAAGGACTCTCTATGGTGCAGGCTAGGTTGGTATCCACTTTGTAGGTCCTATTTCCCTATAGGGTGGAAACCAAAGTCAAATACTAGCGAAGTGGGGTAGGAAGGTTGAGTCCGGCTATAGCTCTCTGCCATGATCTATATAATTCACCTTTAGCAACAAGTCATCAACTTGATCTCTCTCTGACTTCCCATTCACCCTGATACCTTACTTAGTAAGCATTTGATAAATATTTTTTGGTTGAATCAATGAATGAATGATATTGGTCAATTCCGATGCTTCAGAGTAGCACATAGAAAACACTCTTATATGTAGTTTTTCTAATTGTTTAACCTATTTTTTCTCACAGTGATAATCACATCAACCTGATAGAATTAAATAAAGGACACATCTAATGTCTTTGTTCCCCTTCCTCTTAGCATGAACCTAGCGAGTAGTCTCTTCTGTAATCAAAGGATCATAGTTGCTGATAAACTCTCAGGTTTTCTTCTAATAGAGTTTACCAGCTCTGAATTTATAAATTTCTTTAAATGCAATGATTAGTAACTTCCCTAAAGTGTCACATAAATCACCCACTTACATCCCCAGACAATTCCTTTCAGTATGTGTCTGGGATTGACAGAAACAAAACAACAATAAGACACACACAAAAGACACCACTACGAGAACCTCAGAATATCAAAAATAAAGCAAAAAAGTTATTTTATATTAAAAGAAATATATATATATATTACTTATTCTTGACAATGGTGATTTTAAGCAAAACTATTATGCACCTTTGTTATAGTCTCTTCTCTACATGATAAATATTCAACAACATTTTATGGTCATTACTTTATTTTGACAAAGCTTGTGGATTCCTGGTAAGTCTTAGATGATCAAATTCCAGATCTGAAGTTGAGCTGTAAACCATGACACCATTCAACATTTCCTCTACCCAGTCCAGATAACATTCCAATATCATGAAGCACTTTGGCAGTGTTTTGACTACCGCCTTTTCTCAATTGCGTTCCCAGCCTGAAGTGCTTTCATATGACCAATCCAGTCTTTTCAACTTTCACTTGCTAACAACAGCTGATTGCTCTTGTCAAAGAATCATGTCACAATAACTACGCATTAAATTCTTAACCTTGCTGATAGCTGCATATGAAGAGCTGTTGGAACTGAAACAATACTGCTGTGGAATAGACGTATTTAAAAATTAGCTTAAAATAGGTGACAATGTCCCCCTGTTAACTCTACTTTCTTTCTCAGAAAAGTTATGCTTGCTGTTGTGTTTCTAGCTGAGGCATCTTCTTGTGAGTGGATTGGCTGCAAGATAATCAGCATTTCCACCAATGGTTGACTAACTACTGTTGGACAATTTTAGAGGTCACAAGTAAGGCCCGTTATCAAATGAAAGAGTAAAATAAGTTTTATGTTTCTGGAGAAACAGGAAAAGTGATTTATATTCTTGGCAACAATATTAATTATTGTTATGGGAACTGCATTTTAGTACCTGCTTCTCTGAGTAACATCCTGAGGGCATTATCTAATCTAATTCTCATGACAACGCTGTGAAATACAAATGATTCTTCTCAACATACAGATAAGAAAATTCTGGAGAGAAAAAATATTTTCCTTATTTTCACAGAGTCAAAAAATTAAAAAAAATTATAGATGAAATGTTGTGTTTTAACTACTGTTCTTTTCCTGAAAAAGTTTCCAGAGTTTTTTGTTTTCATTTTTTCTAAACAGTTTTGGCATTCGGATTGAAATTGTTTTCCCCTGTTGTGAAATGCAGTAAAAACTCTTGCAGTGGCCTATTTTATGACCAAAAGAATACTTTGGGAAAAGCTGTCTTAGTTAACTTTGGATTTAGTGAGTTTTGCCTCAACTATTCTCTCCTACTGCTGGATACTCTCAAGGTGTGTCCCACTTGTTACTTTGGAAAATACAGCTTCCATAATGACAGCCCAGAATACTCAGTGAATTTGTCTAGTTGAACAGAAGTAAACATTTCTAGTAGAGATACTTTAGTGGATATTTTGGGATGTGTTTCATGGGGGCTATTTGTAGATCCATAAATTATACTTTGTAGGTGGCTATCAACTCTGCTCCTTGGTTATCTTGGACTCAAACCTATATTTTTCTGAAAAAATTAAAGAGTTTCTGGAGAGTAGAAAGAGCAAGATTCTAGCTCCTGAGAGTGAGAAAACCAAACAAAAACTCTGCTCACAGGATGAATCTATTGTTGCTGTTCAGCCACTAAGCCCTGTCTGATGCTTTGTGTCATGGACTGTAGCCCACCAGGGTCCTCTGTCCATGGCATTTCTCAGGCTAGAATACTGGAGAGGTGGCCATTTCCTTCTCCAGGGGCATCTTCCTGACCCAGGGATCAAACTTGTGTCTCCTGCATTGGCAGGCAGATTCTTTACCATTGAGGATGAGTGCATAAGTCAAGTCAAAGTGTTTCAAAGCGTTTTCAGATTCCATATGTAAGTGATATCATTGTGGTAATCATATTGCAATAGACAAATGTATGAAATGCATATGCTGTGCACCTTAAACTTACACAACGTCATATACCAATCATAATCTGATAAAAATAAAATTAATATAAAAAGTGTTTCAGAGCAAGAATTTATGCATGTGGGGACAAAACAGAAATCCATTTCCTGGATCTAGAGGCCAAAGTCACATGGTATTATTTAACTTATATGCAGAGTACATCATGAGAAATGCTGGACTGGAAGAAGCACAAGCTGGAATCAAGATTGCTGGGAGAAATATCAATCACCTCAGATATGCAGATGACACCAGTCTTATGGCAGAAAGTGAAGAGGAACTAAAAAGCCTCTTGATGAAAGTGAAAGAGGAGAGTGAAAAAGTTGGCTGAAAGCTCAACATTCAGAAAATGAAGATCATGGCCTCCGGTCCCATCACTTCATGAGAAATAGATGGCGAAACAGTGGAAACAGTGTCAGACTTTATTTTTCTGGCTCCAAAATCACTGCAGATGGTGATTACAGCCATGAAACTAAAAGACGCTTACTCCTTGGAAGAAAAGTTATGACCAACCTAGATAGCATATTCAAAAGCAGAGACATTACTTTGCCAACAAAGGTCCGTCTAGTCAAGGCTATGATTTTTCTTGTGGTCATGTATGGATGTGAGAGTTGGACTGTGAAGAAGGCTGAGCGCAGAAGAATTGATGCTTTTGAACTGTGGTGTTGGAGAACACTCTTGACAAGAGTCCCTTGGACTGCAAGGAGATCCAACCAGTCCATTCTGAAGGAGATCAGCCCTGGGATTTCTTTGGAAGGAATGATGCTAAAGCTGAAGCTCCAGTACTTTGGCCACCTCATGCAAAGAGTTGAGTCATTGGAAAAGACTCTGATGCTGGGAGAGATTGGGGGCAGGAGGAGAAGGGGATGACAGAGGATGAGATGGCTGGATGGCATCACTGACTCGATGGACGTGAGTCTGAGTGAACTCCGGGAGTTGGTGATGGACAGGGAGGCCTGGCGTGCTGTGATTCGTGGGGTCGCAAAGAGTCGGAGACGACTGAGCAACTGAACTGAACTGAATTGAGCTTCTGAGTAACAGGTTCAGGTCCCTTAAGCACTTTTTAAAAGGGACAAAGGAAAGAGCTTAATATATTTCTAAGTACATCCATGTGTGCTGGTGTGTCAGGCTGAAATGGAATGAATTGGTTTTTATTACTTAAAATGGGCTTCCCTGGTGGCTCAGAGGTTAAAGCATCTGCCTGGAATGCAGGAGACCAGGGTTCAATCCCTGGGTCGGGAAGATCCCCTGGAGAAGGAAATGGCAACCCACTCCAGTACTCTTGCCTGGAGAATCCCATGGAGGGAGGAGCCTGATAGGCTACAGTCCATGGGGTCGCAGAGTTGGACATGACTGAGTGACGCCACTTTCACTTTCACTTGGCTTTTCAAGGGAAAAGACACCCTTTTATTTTCATAAATTAAGACTATAAGGTAGATGTCCTGAATTTCTCTATTCCTCATATTCATCATCATATAATTATATCATCATATATAACAATAGTTCTCAAGTTTAGCTGCTCACTAGGACTACTGGAGAAATTTTAAAGATCCCAGTGCCTGGGCAACAATTAAAATAGAATTGCTGTGGGAACCAGGCAATAGTATTTTTTAAAATTCCCAGGTGAATCTGAACTGAAGCCAAGCTTGAGAACAATAATCATTATTATCATTTTTCATCATCATTCTCATATAATTTTTACTCGATATTTGTGCAAGATATCAAGGTACAGGATTCATAAGGAAATTTTCTTTAAAAGGATGCCTGCTTTGTAGCTCCTCATAATGCAGAAGTTACCATTCATTTCTTCCTTTATTCAATAATAAACATATTCAATAAATATTGATAAAGGCTGGAAGCAATGCTATGTAAAGAATAGACAATGGGAAACAGAGTAGAAATAGCTTCTAACCTCTTAGAACTTTAGTGGAACAGAACATAGAGGGGACCATGGGATTTTTTACTTAGTTTTCAAGGCTCGTGAACCAAGATGCATATTTAAAATTTTTCCAGCTCTATTCTTGACACTGGTAGAAATCAACCAACAACCCCTCTGCCTGCTGCTGCTGCTAAGTCGCTTCAGTCGTGTCCGACTCTGTGTGACCCCATAGACGGCAGCCCACCAGGCTCCGCCGTCCCTGGGATTCTCCAGGCAAGAACAGTGGAGTGGGTTGCCATTTCCTTCTCCAATGCATGAAAGTGAGAAGTAAAAGTGAAGTCGCTCAGTCGTGTCCGACTCTTAGCGACCCCATGGACTGCAGCCTAGCAGGCTCCTCTGCCCATGGGATTCTCCAGGCAAGAGTACTGGAGTGGGGTGCCATTGCCTTCTCCCCTCTGCCTAATACATTAAATAAATTTGTACCTCCTGATGAAAATTTGGGGCATTCACAAATACATTTATTCAATGCAGTGATGATCATAGGAAAAAGACTAATGAAACCTGAATTCTTTGTTAGCTGATTGTGTATGGTTCTATTCCTTCAAAATCTAAGTGGTCAGTTAGAGATGTTAAAATAGTGATTTCAGGTGAAATATGTGTTAAATGGATCTATTAAATAGATGCTGCTGCTGCTGCTGCTGCTAAGTCACTTCAGTTGTGTCCGACTCTGTGTGACTCCATAGACGGCAGCCCACTGGGCTCCCCCATCCCTGGGATTCTCTAGGCAAGAACACTGGAGTGGGTTGCCATTTCCTTCTCCAATGCATGAAAGTGAAAAGTCAAAGTGAAGTCGCTCAGTTGTGTCCAACTCTTAGCGACCCCATGGACTGCAGCCTAGCAGGCTCCTCTGCCCATGGGATTCTCCAGGCAAGAGTACTGGAGTGGGGTGCCATTGCCTTCTCCCCTCTGCCTAATACATTAAATAAATTTGTACCTCCTGATGAAAATTTGGGGCATTCACAAATACATTTATTCAATGCAGTGATGATCATAGGAAAAAGACTAATGAAACCTGAATTCTTTGTTAGCTGATTGTGTATGGTTCTATATCCTTCAAAATCTAAGTGGTCAGTTAGAGATGTTAAAATAGTGATTTCAGGTGAAATATGTGTTAAATGGATCTATTAAATAGATGCTGCTGCTGCTGCTGCTGCTAAGTCACTTCAGTTGTGTCCGACTCTGTGTGACTCCATAGACGGCAGCCCACTGGGCTCCCCCATCCCTGGGATTCTCTAGGCAAGAACACTGGAGTGGGTTGCCATTTCCTTCTCCAATGCATGAAAGTGAAAAGTCAAAGTGAAGTCGCTCAGTTGTGTCCAACTCTTAGTGATCCCATGGACTGCAGCCTAGCAGGCTCCTCTGCCCATGGGATTCTCCAGGCAAGAGTACTGGAGTGGGGTGCCATTGCCTTCTCCCTAAACAGATGCACAGAACATAATTAAATTAGAAATGCTAGAAGAACTTTCAGTGAACATAAAGCTTTTCTTATTGTAATTGTACTAGTTGATTTTTTAAAAAGTTTTGATTATGTTTCCTGGTCAAATATCATTAGCATATAAAAAGGTATCATGTGGCATACATCTGTGTCAAAATTACTGTGGGCTTTGGGGTTCCCTCGCTGGGACTAATACATAGTTGAGCTAATTAGTCTTCTATTGTTCTTTTAACAGCAAGGCCAATGAGATATTCTTATTTAAAATGGCAACATAAGAATTATTTTTTTCTCCAGTGGTCATATTTCATAGGAGGTATTTTTCTGAGCATGATATTTTAAAATCAGGTATCTTTTAATAAAGCTAATTTGCAGGTAATTGTAGGACTCTATATGTATATGATACATTGTGAATGCTACAACATTAATGAACACATTATAACAAGTTTCAGTTCCCCTTATTAAGCATTAAAACACACAAAAAATTCATAACAAGTGTGATGGTTATGGCTGATGCCCTTTTGACTGTTGCAATTTTGAAGATAACTTTAGTCAGCTGGAAAGCATATGTTAAAAGGGAATAGCTCAAGTGAAACAAATTCTTGCTTTTGTCTCCAGGTGAACTGCACTGTGAAAGGACACAAAATGCATACGCATTGCCTGAGAGAATTGCAGTATAAAATAAGGTGTTTCTGTCAAATAACTGAAAACCTTTTTCTGCAACCAGAAATATTAAAAAATTGGAAAAGCCTGTTAGTTTTTTTTAACAAGTGAAACAAGTCATTTGGTATATATATACATATATATATAGCATCTTTGTAGGATTATACATTTTTCATGTGAGTTGTCCTGGTAGATTTCCTAAAAGCTGATGCTAGAAGGCAAATATTGCTACATGAAGGGAGGTATGACTACTCAGGTGTGTGAAATAAAGTGCAGCTAAAGCACATTTTTAAAGAAAAAGCCAGAATTTAAGAAATGAAGTTCTTCATTATTTCTTATCTATTAAAAGTCTTCATTACATAGTGAAAATGGTTTGCTGTTTCACTTCTTGCATTGTTTTTCAGTGAAGCTACTCTTAACATGATTTGGTGACCCTTCTTCCAACTTCTCTTCTTAGCTTGAAAGATTCTTTTCTATATTTTATATTAAATATATATGTGTGAATATATATGCATATATATATATATTAGAGACAGGTCACTGCTTTCAATTTGTTAAGAAATGTTTTCATGCAATTGAGATATCAAAATATCTGCACATAATGCCAGCTTTCAGTAAAGGTCACATTTTACAATCAGATTTTGAGAGGACATGTACAGAGTAACTTCTCCATATATTCTCTGTTTTCACACAGTAAAATGTGATATAACATTGCTTAGGTATAAAGCACATCTTTGGTAAAAATTGCTTTTGTTAGTAATGAAAAATACAATAGTCCAGGAACCTAAATAACTGACATGTTATTTAATTTGATGAGCATTAAAATATGAATTACTGGTTATTGGGAGAAATACAGTTTGAATATTTTAAATTTTTAAAATTAACAACAATGCAATAAAGGGCTTCTCTATGCTTGAGGTAGGTAATGATGCTCTGGTTCTGCTGCCTTAAATTTTTAATACTGATTTTCAACACCTAACAGATAAATTTAGTGTTCATTTCTTAATTATGTTTCTTTTCTCTGTTCATTTTCCTCTTCTCTTTGGCCATGACTTGTTTCACTCTTCTTCCATCCTATATTCTTTCCTCTTTCCCCCTAACTGCATAAACAAAAGTAAGGTTAAAATTATTTAAGGAAAAGTTTATTTTTACTTCATAATTTTCTACACAAGACATAAACTTT
The DNA here is from genome assembly GCA_006408695.1 of Aepyceros melampus. Taxonomy (NCBI): domain Eukaryota; kingdom Metazoa; phylum Chordata; class Mammalia; order Artiodactyla; family Bovidae; genus Aepyceros; species Aepyceros melampus. The sequence goes on from SJXQ01000268.1 coordinate 157,027, forward strand.
TTTAAGCAGCTAAAGGAAAGCAGAGTGTGTACACTTAGTTTTATTTTGCTACACTGGAATATTAGACAAAGAAACTTATGATATTTTTTAAACTATAAATGATTGCTGAAGTGGTGATAGGGCAAAACTTAATTTGCAAAATATATTTTCTTTCATATTCAAAAAATAACTCAGAACCATTGTCCTACTCTGGACAGTGAATCAATATCACTGCCTTTTCTTGTGCAAGATGATATACAATCATTAAGGAGGGAAAATTTCGTAAATATTTTTGACTGATATTCTTCCAAATGGTAGTAACAATATCATTATATATTAAATATTTAACACAGAACATATTTTAGTACTGTGAAGAAGGCTGAGCACTGAAAAATTGATGCTTTTGAACTCTGTTGTTGGAGAAGACTCTTGAGAGTCCCTTGGACTGCAAGGAGATCCAACCAGTCCATTCTGAAGGAGATCAACCCTGGGATTTCTTTGGAAGGAATGATGCTAAAGCTGAAGCTCCAGTATTTTGGCCACCTCATGCGAAGAGTTGATTCATTGGAAAAGACCCTGATGCTGGGAGGGATTGGGGGCAGGAGGAGAAGGGGACGACCAAGGATGAGATGGCTGGATGGCATCACTGACTCGGACCTGAGTCTGAGTGAACTCAGGGAGTTGGTGATGGACAGGGAGGACTGGCGGGCTGCAACTCATGGGGTCACAAAGAGTCGGACACGACTGAGCGACTGAACTGAACTGGGCCTTTGAATTCTAAATCATGATTTGTATAATCACAGGTGACATACTAAATGAAATTTTCTCTTTTATTTTTAGAAAGCAGCCAGAACCACAAAATGACAATATAGCTTATCTTTATACCACTTATTAGCTTTCTGTAAGTTATTAAAATCAGCCAATTCCTTCAAGAAAATATAAGCAGAAAATTTAACATGTTAAATTCTAGATGTTCAGAGAATTAATCTTTTTTAACTTTGAACAAGGAATTTTACAATGTCAACTAATAAATTAGAGCTCATCTTTTAGTAAAAATAAATCAGCTAGAGTAATTTTACAAATTGACATATTGAAAATTATAAGGTACATGTTAAAGTAGAGAGATGACGCTTACTTTTCCTTGAAGTACTCACGTATATCTCAAAAATTACTCTTATCCCTAGCCGTCAGCTCAATTTTCTACTAGATTTCCACTAAAAACTCTCACTTAAGAATCCTGAGTTCAGTAGCCAAAAAGCAATAACAGTGAAAATAAAGCCTGATAGGTGACCTAATACCAGATTCTACAAGAGCTAGTCATTAATTATAAGGCACAAAGTATCATACAATTCATATTTATCACCCCCGTTGCCTTGACCCTCCGTTTTCCTGAGCCACATTGACACCACCTGGGGCAGTCAAGTCACTGGCCACGTTTGTGAAACCAGATAGGACAGTCTTACATGCCAGACTCAGTTTCACCTGCTATTCCTTGATCAGAATAAAATACACACTTTAAGTCAAAGTGTCTAGCATATAAATAGCTGCCAAAGGAGCCAGATGACGCCACCTGGAAGTGTGGAAAAGTCAATTCTCAGAATAAACTTTGTCCAGTGTAAAGTACAATACAGAAAAGAATATGCAATAAACCCATAATTGCATGGGTTGGGGTGCAAATAAATCCCACCTTCTCCCTCTATTACACGAACTGCTGTCAGAGTGTTTGTCCACACAGCTCTCCTGAGACCTTCAACATGATAAGCAGAAGCACCTGTTTAGTGCCATTGTTGTGAAGCAGTTATCAGTGTGAGAATGTTTACCTTTGTACTACTTTGAATCCTTCATTACCTCACTTGTCTCATACCTCACTCTTGGTGTCCTGGATTCATGCAACTCAAATAACCCTTGCCTCGGGGTCTGATATATAAGGAATTTGGGATGAAACACATGTGACTGGATTGAGTAAAACACAAAAAAAATCATTCCAAATTTGTAAAGTATGTCTGCAGCCAGATTCAATTATTCAGAAAATGTACTGGTTTAGCCAAAAAGTTCATTTGAGTATTTCCATAAAATTTTATGGAAAAACCCAAAGGAACTTTTGGCCAACTCAATATTAATTGGGTAGTTGGGGAAGTGTTCTGCTTACTGTGGGTTAATCAAAATCAGTATCTACTCTGACTATACATTCTATCAAAGAAGAGAGTTAATCCATGAAAACACCTGCACTGGTATAGAAAGGGGTAGAAGGGTGAGTACTGACAGTGGCAATACTGTGGAATAATCATCACAAGTAAAACTAGAAAGACAGCAGTTCAGTCGCTCAGTCATGTCCAACTCTTTGCGACCCCATGAATCGCAGCACGCCAGGCTTCCCTGTCCATCACCAA